>JAQPPZ010000806.1:1800000-2356357 GCA_028583015.1 Wollemia nobilis
AATCTGCTGGGAACTATCCTCCTCAAGAATCTTTGAAAAGTCAATTGATTTATTAGTGTACACCTGTTTGCTGAAGTTTACAAATTTTTTAAGCTTTTTACCATAAGTAGAACTTTTATGTTGGGAGACTTCGATAGATGGTGGCTAGTTGATAGAGTCCACAGGCTTTGGTGTCTTATCCGTAGAAAACTGCTTAATCAAATCTTAGAGTGTTCTATAAAATCTTCCCTTAATCTATCAATTTTCATTTGCAAAACCATATTCTACGCATGAAGGTAGGATAAGGTCTCTACAGTCGACTTGGTTGCAAGTAATTCAGATTTAGGCTATTGTTCATATTCCTGTTCAAAATTTTCTACAATTTTCTTTTGATGTCTAATATTCGATTGGGATTGTTTACTACTTTTCAAAGGCTTACGTTTTCATTTTGGGCTTTCAGGCTCTTCTTCCTGTCTATCAGAGTCATTTTCTTCCTCTATCGAATTTTCCCCCTTAGATCCGGTATATTTCTAGCATTCAGGTAAGTTGAATTCATTCACGATTCGATTCCAGGATACTTTCACTTCATGAGCTTTTTTCAAGACAATCAATTTAATTAAATCATGGTGCGCAATCAAGTGCAGTCTTGGTTTTCCTTGAGAATTTTTGGGTTTAACTCGCAAAACAGTCGATTTCAACGATTGGAACAGAAATTAAGGTAGATTAATGACACAATATTTAACATCTGGAAATTTTAAATTCATTAACATATAGATGTGGTAAGCTAACAAGACAAACATTCATCCCTCAACGGTGAAGAACTTAATAATAATGACAGCTGCTTCTTGTCATAGGAGGGGAAGTGTAGAAGTTGAAACCCCTTTGATTGCTCCCTCCTTGTCTCTAAGAATTGTACACTTCTCACCAAATTTTATCACCAACTGAGCGACACTTTTAGATGGGTTTTTATAATAAGGTAGACCAACCTCAGGTAATCCCAACACCTCAGAGATCAAGCTAGGGTTTAAGTCTAGTTGGAGTCCTCCGACATGGGTAGACATTGTGTTGGGGTTACAGTTCATTATGAAATGTCTAGCCACCCCTAAATCATGGCCTTTAAACTTAGTCAACGCTTCCCACCATCGGGCATTTTGGAAAAGTTTGACTATAGAGTCGCTCGGGTTTTGGGTCTCAATAGATGATGGCTCACTACATTTTTGAAACACGGGTCAAGGCATGGTGACGGGTAAGGATTTAGAACAGAGGATTTCCAATTTATCAAGCCAATAACCCTGCAATTTATATATAAACAAAATTTCCTCAAAAGTCGGTAGAGCCCTTGATATCCTAAGAAAAATAAAATATATTTTGTTGTATATATATATTTTTATTATTCAAAATTGTATTCTATTTTATAGCTTAAAAAAAATACATCCTCAATAATTTTTTCGAAACCCTACTGTAATTTCTACCAGATCCGTGTAAAAAAAAACGTTTTAACCTACTGTAATTGTTCTATCAATTCTAAAATTTTTAATACATATGATATTTTTTCTATTTTTTTACAAACCCCTAAAAATTTACCCTAATTTCATAATTTCCATATACTTTTTTTTTTGAAATCCCTGTAATTTACCAGATAAGCGAAAAAAGAAGAATCTCTGTAATTTACCCTAATTTTATCCTAAAATAGAACTTGCATATTTTACCCTAATTTTACCTTAAGATAAAATTTTCATAATTTACCCTAATTTTATCCTAAAACAGAACTTGCCTACTTCTGTATCTCTTTCTGACGTATGTACAGAGTGAAGTAGAGAATATCTATTTTGTATACAGGAAAACAACAATAATAATAACAAAAAACAAAAAAAAAATCAAAATTTAAAATTGATGAGGATATTTTGCCTGTCACTTTCACCACAAGTTTGTCACCTTTTAACATTCTCAAAAAATCCTACAATTTTGACCTAATACGATGCTAGCACATGCAAAATTACACAATATCGATCTTTTTACTCAAACTATTCTCTCAAATCCTCACAATATTCTACATTTTGTGACTAGATTCGGGTTGGGACTAGTTTGTTTCGTCTGCATGGCCGCATGTAGCATCGTTATGTTTCTTCCGACGGTGGATATTATTTTGTTTTTCTATCGACGATGAATATGGCTTGAAAACCTATCAACGATGATGGTGTTTACCCTAAAATCTATGACAATTTGCCTTGAAAACCTATCAATGATGGTGGTGTTTACCCTAAAATCTATGACGATTAGGGTTTTTAAATTTTGGGGCAATATCGTTCGTCGATCTTGTTCCAATCGACGATGATCATCCAATGTTTCATGATTTTTGCTTGATTAGGCAAGAAAGGGGGCACGTGTCGATGATCGATCATAATAGCAAGAGAGGGTCGTGTTTTGTTTTACCTATGCTTTCTCTTTTTCTCCTCAGCCCTTGATCGTATGTTAATCAACGATGAAAATCCTTAATCTGCGTAACCTCTCACGATTGGTTGGATAGAGTCACGTGTCCCATGCTAATATAATATTTTTGCGGTTTAGCTTTTGTCAACTTCCCTTAACACCTCGCATGGTGGGAGTAAAAATCTGTCGTATTTTAATTGGTTCGGACGATGGTTGATCATCGGCTCAAGCACATTAATACGTGGCGTTTGATAGCTATATGAACCAAGGGTTCATATCATATAAGTTTAATTTCCCTTAGTTTAATTTTGGAAGTAAAAATATTATTGTCATGCTTTCTTATGCTTGTCATTGTCGTGTGCTTTCATTTGCCCTATTACTTCTTAAGTCACCACATGTCCTTAATTTAAATAATAATAATAATTTTTTAGACTTGCGATTTTTACAGCTGTGAATACGGATGATAGCTACAGAAGGGTGTTATGGAATAGTGTTACTGATGATGATGTTATAGAAGCTTTACAGAAGATAATTATGAAAAATTTTTACAGAAGGTATCTATGGCATATATCTACAAAATATACCTATGGAAGATACTTATGGAAAATACTTACAAAAGGTATTTACGGAAAATACTTACGGAAGGTACTTACGAAAGGTACTTACGAAAGGTACTTACGAAAGACACTTACGAAAGGTACTTACAGAAGGTACTTACAGAAGACACTTACGAAAGACATCTACTGAAGATATCTACCGAAACCACTATTTAGAGTCAAGAAAATACTTTACCTATTTTCTTCCCCCAAACTATATTATGAGTTGTATATGCCTTTATTTACCCCCCCCAAACTATAATTTTGGCTATATAGCCAAAACAAAAAGGAAGGGTGTTTATTTATATTTATGGATAATAGAAGGATAATTTTATGAATGGGGTTTTATTATAATTTTTGGTGAGTATGCTTCCTGTATGTCATGAAGAAGTTTCTAGGATAGAAAAATAATTTATATAAAATCTGAATTCAACCTTCTAGGATATATTCAATCATGGGAAAAAGTGAAATAGTTATTAAGATGGCTTTTAAAGGATGAAAATGTGATGGACACAAGCCATGATTTTGTAGAAAAAAATGAAACCATAGTACTTTCATGAGGATTTTCTTTGGGCTTTTATCTGCATGTGATGTTTTTGGGGTTATTCTTCAAGGACTTCAAACACTCTAGCAATTTTGAAACAACTTCATTTACTCCTCTCACAAACCAATTTAATGTCAAAGTTGTCCTAGTATTTTCAAGCCTCTTTCAATACCAACTGTGTGTGTAGTGAGGATTCATTCCCCATTATGAGTGAGGATTGAAAAACAACAAGGGTTATGTATGCCAAAAAGCTAGCTAATCTTATGAACATCTAGAGGTCTTATCCAGACTTAGTGCTAATACGTAAGAATACTTCAAAAAGAGTATCCCATGGTGTTTGAGATACTGAAAATTCTAGGGATTCAAGCTCTTTTACCCTTTATTTACTTTTGTGTTATGTGGGATACTTGCTCATTTTGGAAGGAGCAAGGGATTTTTAGTGTTTTTTTGTTGGGGTTCTTGCTTATTTTGAAGAGAAGCAAGAAGAATTGTATTGGAATATTTTTTGGGGTTCTTGCTTATTTTGAGGAGAAGCAAGAAGATTTTTATGGGGATACTTGCTCGATTAGATGAGAAGCAAGGGATTTTTTTTTAAAGGTGAAGGGCGAGCTTGTCCTTTTGCCAATTTTTTAGTATTCTAGACCATGTGTATAAATAGATAAGCAAGGGAAACTATTCACTTATGGCAAAAATAACACATGAGTTAATTTCTCCAATATTTCACAATGTTTTTAGATGTGCAATTATGCATGGTCAAAAGAAAAACTTGATCAACTAGGAGAAAATTATAACATTTTAAAAGATTTGCTTGATTTTCAATGAAAATTTGGCTCTGGAGACAATATATAATTTGAGTATTTGAAGAATACCTAGATTTCATCTAGCAACAAGGTACTATGCATCATATGGTAAACATCTTCCTTGAGATATTTGTAAAACATTAAGACTGAAAATGGAAGCGAATACATATACTTCGTGATGAAATAAAGGAAGCATAATCAGTTTTATTTTTATAATTTTTTTTTTTTCAATTTTGATATATATAATTATTATATTATTATTATTATTTTCTTTTCAAAGAGAGATTTTATTGGATAGTAGCTGGTTGCAGTTTAGAAATACACTGCAAATTAGTTTGTTGTCTAAACTGGTGTATGAATTCTTCCTTAGATAATGGCTTCTTATAAATTTTAAGCCTATGTCCATTTACTAGTAGTTTCCTTGTTGAATCATCTATAGGCTTAATCTTGATTGTACCATTTCCAAATATTTCCTCATAGGGTCCTAGTCATCTTGTTCTTAATTTACCTTGAAAATCTTGGTAACGAGAGTCAAATAACAAGGCCCAATCTCCTGATTGAAATGTACGTGGTACAATGTGTTTATCATGTCATTTCTTTCGTTGTTGTTGGGTTATTTCAGTTCTATGCAATGCTTCTAATCTTCTCTCATCCAAAATATTTAACTTTTCCAACCTTTCTTTTTATGTGTTATTCAAATTCATGTCAAGTTGTACTATTGTGCGAAGGGTTTCTATCTCGAATTCAATGGGCATGATGGATTGTTTTCCATAGACCATTTCATACGGTAATAATCTTGTGGTAGTTTTTCAAGTTGTATTTAATGCCCATACAACTTCTTTTAATCTCTCAGCCCAATCACCCCTATTAACAGTTATAGTTTTTGTAATAATATTTTCAAGTTCTCTATTTGTAACTTCTACTTGTCCATTAGCCTGAGGGTGATATGGTGAGGTTTTCTTGTGTTTTATTTGATAGATGTTAACAAAATGATCAATCACATTGGAGGTGAATTGAGGTCCATGATTTAAAACTAATTATCTTGGTGCTCCATGTTAGGAGGGAAAACTGAAGGGGATTTATTTTATTGATAAATGGTTACAATATATAGGCATAAGCCTATATGATGAACATGACACTTGTCAATGAAACTGATAAGTGTCAAACTGGCATAGTGCACATTACATTAACTCTAACATTCCTCCTTAATGTGCACTATCCTAACTAAAGAAAAAAAAACAAGTCAACATTAGGTAACATTCCCCCTTAATGTTGACTTCTCTAACAACCTATCATCCTCGCTTATTGCTGATTTGGTCTAGGCTCGTGCTCTTTGCGCTTGGCTCTCCAAATATGAATAATGCTAGATTCATTGTGTATACATCTCGGTCTGTTGCCTCAGGGTCAGCCACTTCCATGGGTCTGTTGCCACTGGGTCAACCGTCTAAGTGCCTCAGGGTCATCATAGGTGCCTCAGGGTCAGCCACATCTGGGTCTGTTGCCTCTGTAGGTCATCCTCAGAGGATGTTGCCTCTCGTAGGTCACTGAATAGATTCACCATGAGTATGAAATCCCTCCTCATGGTGAACTCAATCTAGAAGGTGTCGGTCTCTGCCGAAAATGCACCTAATTAAAGGAAAAATGAGCCATATAAGAGTGTCGATCTCTATCGAAAATGCACTCAATACAATAAAAATGGGGTTTATTTTATTGATAGAAATGGTTACAATATATAGGCATAAGACTATATTCTACACATGACACTTGTCAAGAGAAACTGACAAGTGTCAAGGTGAAGGCATAGTGCACTTTAACTCTAACATTCCCCCTTAAAGTGCACTATCCTAACTAAAGAAGAAACAAAACAAGTCAACATTAGGTAACATTCCCCCTTAATGTTGACTTCTCTAAAACAACCTATCATCCTCTCTTATTTGGTCTAGGCTCATGCTCTTTGCGCTTGGCTCTCCAACTGTGAATAATGCTAGATTCACTATGTATACATCTCGGTCTGTTGCCTCAAGGTCAGCCACTTCCATGGGTCTGTTGCCACTGGGTCAGCCGTCTAAGTGCCTCAAGGTCATCATGGGTGCCTCAAGGTCAGCCACTTCTGGGTTTGTTGCCTCTATAGGTCATCCTCAGAGGATGTTGCCTCTCGTAGGTCACTGACTAGATTCACCATGAGTATGAAATCCCTCCTCATGGTGAACTCAATCTAGAAGGTGTCAGTATCTGCTAAAAATGCACCTAATTAAAGGAAAAACGAGCCATACAAGAGTGTCGGTCTCTGTCGAAAATGCACTCAATACAATAAAATGAGCCATAGATCCAAATAGGAGGAGAGAAGAATAAAAGAAGAGAATCTTCTGAAGTGTCTTCATCTGTAGTCTTCAAAAGTAGATCCAAAAAAACCTCGGATAGAGTCTAGGGTGTCTTTGTCTGTAGTCCCTAGTATAAGTGTCCTTATGGTGACCATGTCATCCCACCGAAATGCATGGGTAACCAGCCGCTGCATTCGCCAAGTGTATAGAGAAGGTCACTAGGTACAAGGATCACATATAAAATTACCTTGGGAGTGTCGGGTACAATAGAGAGTGCACTCCAAGGTATAAAAAAACTTTGAGACTAAAAAATTCAATGAAAACAGCCTCAAAATTATAATATGACACCACCATTGTGTCTGTCACGAAAAAACGTTTCCAATGACTATAAATACTCCTATATGCCACCATCAAAAGGTTCTTCATCATGTGGAAAAACCATCATGCCTATCTAAGGCAGCAAATAATCATCGCACTGATGCGGAATAACAAAAATAGACAGTTTTCAATTCTCCCACGCAGGAGAATTACATGGGCTATTTAGGCCATCATCTGTTTCAAATGAAAGAGTACAGTAAGGAGCCATGTGGGCCTTCCATTTCCACTTCCACATGTGAAAAAAGCATTAAAAAAGCATTTGGGTGTAGTGCATGTTTTGTCAACAAGCTAGTATGGCAACCCTCTAACTGAAAAATAATTAATCACAAGATGAAACAACTTCAGAAAAAAAACACACTATATGATGCGGATAAAATTCCACATTCACGATTCATTCACGAATATTGCAATGGCAATATGTGGGGCCTGTGCATACCCACGATCACCACCGACCCCGTGACCTCCATCACGTCGCATTCACTGTGTTGGACCATCGACCAGTTGACCTCCCGAAATGGACATCGCAATCAATAAGTTTAGAAAAATCATCAATTCTACAGGTTATTCACCGTGAATCCCACTTGGAACAAATCCATCACCGCAACGTACACGAGAAGTAAGCCAAAAAATGTAACAATATCAAGGAGCCCGAAAAAAGCATCACTTCAAAAAACCGCCTGCGTGACCTTTACGGAGCCTCAATCACGATTGTTTAAGAGGTCCCACATGGTTTTTAATCATGATTGAGCCTGTCTTGCTGACTGGTCATGGAATCCACATATCGTGGGGATGCCTAGTCGCATGAACACCGCCACTCAATGTTTGGAGCCCTGCGCCATATCTTGCATTTTTCAATTGGATCTGCAGTCATCTTTATAAACAACACTCCTCCTTCCATAATAGAACTCCACAATAGAATTGTGGCAACATCGGTAACAGAACTAGACGGTTTGCCATGGATGGCTTCATCTCCATCGACATCTCACAGACATGCCCCATCATGCACGTTATTTTACAGTCCATACTCTCCAAATGGTCACATACACTATCTCCCATCAATTACGCAACAGCTACATTCCAATCCCCCGCAACAATCGCTTTAAGGCCATGGCGGGAACGGCCAAAATCGGTTACCCGACGGTCGGAACCTCCTTCCATTCCAGCCTGGTTTTCGTGCCCACGAAGTGGATTTGCACCTCCGAAATTAACAGAGGTTGAACCCAGAAGCCACACCTCCTTCCAAAGGAATGATGCAAGGCTTGAAATATGATAAAAACTTTTCAGTTTCATGGCCTTGCAATTCTCTATATTGTACAGCATGTCCTCCTAGGGCTGCATCAAGCTCAACTGTGTTGATAGCTGTTGTTCCAGCTTCATCCTGGCTCATATCCTTCCCAAGCCAGAAATGTATGTCATACTGATAAGTTCCACTCCACTCTTTCCAGAAGTTGTCTGCCGTTACTGTTCTGTCCTGTAGCAGCTAAATGGAGCCATGTTCACAGAATAATACAGATCTGCAGGACCTGCCAAAAATCAACTTTATCCATATTAAATACTTCATCCATAATCTTCATACTCTCGAAATCTTGCCTCATAACATTTTGTCCAACACCTGGCTAAAATAAATTTTAGTTTCACCCCTCATGCCATTCGACCTCACACGACACTACAGGCCTACCGTTCGTGGATAAAACAAGTGGTGAACGCATTCTTTACTAATGAAAAAAAAGGATAGTTTTCGAACAGCGATGTTTGCACCATTAATTCAAAAAAATTCACCATCACTGCGTCGAACATTCCTGCCAGGCGGTAGATTTGTTAACGAATCCCAAGCAATAGTAAAAAAATATTGTTGACGAAGCCACTTGGAGAGCCCACTGGCAGGGGCACTGGAAGTGCACCTATGAGTTGCGGTATTCATGACCTGTGACTCCGTGAAACGTTGCTGCGGGGACCCATTATGCGATGGGATATAGAGGACGATCTCTGGATCTTGACCATGCAGCAGAAGTTTTTCACGACTCCCCCGAAGAGAGAGCTCCTTCCATGGCTTTGCCAATACGGCCTGATTTCTCTCATGAAAATCCACTATGGCCGATAAAAAAACACACTTAAAATTGCAGTCTTCCCAGATGGACAGCCACTAATTTTTAATCTGTCATTTTCTTCTAAATACTTGCAGGGAACATCGCTGACGACATTGGAAGAACACCGTTGGCTTTTTCATTCGAACACTGCTAAAATTGTGATCGATCTCATAGAAACCGACTCTTCCAGAGCTCCTAATGAGACCAGGTGCCCTAATTCTCCCTGCGGCTTCCCTTCGCTGGATCCCCTCATCGATGCCTACGAGTCATCGTGGCCATCGTAGACCCCGAGGAAATGGAGAGCAGATAGATCTGGTCTTCTCTCTGTCGCGATAGCTGCTTCCTCACCAGGCACCACCTGTGACAGAGTGTTCCAAAAAGAAAAATACAATTGTCTTCCTTCTCCACGTGCAGTTAATCAATGAACAAGCATCGGTTAACACCAATCTCCATGCAACTTCTACATTCCGTTTATAGAAAAACTTTTCAAAATGCACATCATTTGTTGCTACAACAAACATACCCTTTGGTGGTAAAATAAAATAGCTTGTCGGGTCATCATAACCAGGAATTTCACACAGAACTCCCAGCAAGAAGCTCATTTTCTGAACTGTAATCGGAGGTTGAAGCTCTAAAGAAGGATAAGTCTTCTATGCCAAAGACACAAGATACACCAAAGACTCCAGCAACCCCTGGTTCAAAATGACAGAGGAAAAATAACCACTAAAAAATAAACTCCCAAACTAAATTTTTTTATCCATCTGGTTTCTGATCCATCAAAATATGGAGAGCATACTCCCTCGGTAAAAAAAATGGGGGAAAATGAAAATATGAAAAGGATGAGGGGGGAGGGAGGATTTCCATGAGGGAAATCCCCCCTCAAGCTCACAAGACCAGAGAAGGCCTGGAGCTCTGATACCAAATGTTAGGAGGGAAAACTGAAGGGGATTTATTTTATTGATAAATGGTTACAATATATAGGCATAAGCCTATATGATGAACATGACACTTGTCAATGAAACTGACAAGTGTCAAACTGGCATAGTGCACATTACATTAACTCTAACACTCCAAAGCATTGCATTATGCTTTCATAAAGAAAATCGACCACTAGTTCAGCTTGAGCTCATGGGAGAGCTTTAACTTTAGCCCACTTGGTAACATAATCTGTACATACAAGTATGTGTTTATTACCATCACTTGGAGGGTCTATTGGTCCAACAAAGTCAATTCCCCATTTTTCAAATGGTTCAAGTACTATCTGTGGAACCAAAGGCATTTTCATAGATGGTGTAGGCTTGCTAGCTCTTTGACAAGCATCACATCTATCAATAAATTGATGAACATCTTTAGTCATAGTAGGCCAAAAGTACCCAATTTGAAGTATTTTAATAACAATTCTTTGGGTGGCATAATGACCTCCACAAGGTTCTTCATGTGCTGCCCTAATAATGTCATATACATCATTTTCTTGCACACATCTCCTAATGATTTGGTCACGACATTTTTTAAACAAAATTCCATGAATCCACATAAAAGGAATACTTTGATGTATTAATTTCCTACGCTCATGCGGTGTATAATTTTGAGGTATTTTTCCTATTACTAAATAATTTACAATATCAGCGTACCAAGGGGTAAAAATAGAAAGAGCAAACAAATGTTCATCTGGAAAATTGTCAAGAATTAACTCATTATCATCAAATATTTGCATGCGAGATAAGTGATCTGCAATAACATTATATTTTCTTGCCTTATCTATAATTGTGACATTAAACTCTTCTAGTAATAGAAGCCATCTAATCACTCTACCACCCATTGTTGCTTTGTTCGTTAAGTATCTAATGGCATAGTGATCAGTGTGAACAAATACTTCATACCTTGTTATGTAATGTTTAAATTTGTTGAGAGCATGAATTACAACTAAAAATTCTTTTTCTGTAATAGTGTAGTTAAGCTTGGATCCATGCAAATTTTTACTTACATAATAGATAGCATAAGGCATTTTGTTTTCTATTTGTTGCAATACTGCCCCTATTGCATAACCTGAAGCATCACAATGAATGTGGAATGGTAATTCCCAATTTGGTCCTCTCAAGATTGGAGTAGTAGTCAAAATTTCTTTTATTTCTTCAAAGGCTTCTTGACATTCATTTGTCCAATTGAATTCACTATCTTTATTTAGAGCTTAAACATGGGAGTAGCAACTTTACTGAAGTCTTTAATGAACCTACGGTGGTATCCTGCGTGTCCTAAGAAACTTCTCACCTCTATTTGTGTTTTTGGAGGTTGAAGGGTTTGAATAATTTGTATCTTTGCAGGGTCTACTTTAACACCTTATTCTGATATATAATGTCCTAGAACAATGCCTCCTTTCATCATCATAAAGCACTTTTCATGACTTAGAGAGAGGTTTTGCTCTTGGCATCTTACCAAAACTTTTTGCAAGCTTGATGATGTATCTTCAAAGGTAGTATCGTATACTGTGAAGTCATCCATATAAAATTCCACACATTCATTAGTTAAATCTTGATATATTTCAAGGAATAGCTCTTTTAATCCATTTTCTCCATCCCAACAATTACAAACTCCTTCTCCTAGACCCATAAACCATCTTAAAGCT
This sequence comes from Wollemia nobilis, assembly GCA_028583015.1. Classification (NCBI taxonomy): domain Eukaryota; kingdom Viridiplantae; phylum Streptophyta; class Pinopsida; order Araucariales; family Araucariaceae; genus Wollemia; species Wollemia nobilis. The sequence goes on from JAQPPZ010000806.1 coordinate 1,811,759, forward strand.
GCATATTTAAGAGTATACGGAAACAACCTTAGCTTTTGCTCATTGGTGGTGTAAAAGTAAGTTTGACATACTACTTCAAATTTGAAAAGAAAATCATCAGGATCTTCATGGGGTTTTCCATGAAAGGTAGGCAATATAAAAACAAAGATTGATTTATGTTCTCTTGTTGTTCCTTTTGTATGTAAGATTGGGAAAGCGAATGTTTTTCTTTGTCCGTTCTCTCCCTGATCTCTCTCTTGCCTTTGTCTTCTATTTCCACGGTTTTCTCCTTCCTCTCCCAAACCACTTTTCTCATGCCATACCTAAATATAAGATTTCAAGAATTGGATTAGGTATAGGTTCAAAAAAGATACAAGAAGAATCTATGTAGTTGTCAAATTCTAGATCAGACAATAAATATAAATTGGGATCTTGATATAGGATTTTAGTTTGATTGGTTGATGTTGTAGCCTTAGTGTCTACTAATTTATAAATTTTAGGCTCTCTAAAGTCTCTTCGAGAATTTCCATCCATTTTGTTAATTTTTATGAATCTTCCTTTAGAGTCTTTAGGTCTGCTCATGAATGTTCTAAACTTCTTATTTTTGCAATATGTCTAATATTATTTGAATAATTTATGAATATCATTGATTGGATCAAGTTTTTTTGGTGTCATAAAATGTTCCTCTTCAAATTTGAAGTAGTCTACCAACAATTGAATCAACTGAACAAGGAAAGATTTGGTTGCAACAGGATCAGGAATTCCAAATTGTAGATCGTAACGCAACTCTTGGCACAATTCTCTAAAACGTACGGCTCTAGGAATCTTGTAGTATCTCTTATTGTATTATAGGGCTAATTCTTTCTTTTCTATGTTTGCAAGGATGTTGTGAATGGTGAGGGAATCCTCAAGGTATTGATTCCAAGGATAAATTACTAGATTTACTATTGTTCTCCTATCCCAAAGCTAATTCTCATAGCTTCTTCCAATATCTTGATAAGGTGAATAATGGTTTACCCTTAGAGTTTTTGCTATATTTATCCTCTTGATTTTTTTTAGTTCATTTGATATTTTGTTGATAGTGTCAATGTGTTCACATAGTTCTTCCCACTCTGGTTTGGTTGTTTTGTTCCCTTGTTCAAAAAGAAGATTAACCTCCTGTTGTATTAATAATTTTCTAAGGTCTATAAATTCAGTTTGACTGTTTTCCACCATTTGTTTTATTTTATTTTCTCCTTGATTTTTTTTTTTTTATATATATTTTTATTTATATATTTTTTGGGTTTTGATTTTTTTTCTGTTTCAATCCTACTGTCTGCCAAGTTTAAATATAAATTTCATAACTTATAAATACTCTTAACACAATAGAAAAGAAATAAATTTAAAATTACTAAACAATCCTAATGCTACTAAAATTAGATGAATTTATACAACTAATTTCAGCATACTTAGGAAAAAGTAAAAATGCTTGGAAAGTAAATTTTTACTGGAAGTAAAATTGCTGAAGTAAAAGGTAAATTACTACTGTTATTTGACTATTAGGAGGGATTTCATTACAATTGTGTCACTCAACGTAACTACTTCCTACTAAAAAAATAGGGTCCTAAGCAAATTTTAGGTTGTTTTCAACATTCACCTACTTCCTATTCTTTTTCATAGGTCCTAAATCAAATTAACAATAGTAATCACCCAAAACAAGGAAATTGCAAAAAATAAAATTTGCTGAAATTGAAATTTGTGGAAATTGAAATTTGTAGAAAATAAATTTTTAATCTACAAAAGTAGTAAAAATGAATCCTTTAAGAAAAATGAACCTGGCAACGTCGAACGGAGGAACTTTTTGGAACCATATTTGGGCCACTCTGACTCGTATGCACACCAAGGTCTCATATGTACCCCTTTTCACATACAAGTAAGCCTCTCTCTTTGCACTGCCAAACAACTTTTCTGACTAACCACTACGACACTACTCTCCCCGACAACAATGCCAAAATGATTGGTTGTAGAGCTTACATTTAATTTTATCAATCCAAGGGAAATCAAGGTTAGATTTAAAGAGTAGGAATCCTGTATAGATTATACCATGGGGATTAATACTAAGCTTAGCTCAAGTTTCTTTTTCAGGTTTCACGTGTATAGGAAAGTAATAAACATAATTAAATTTGTGCAAAAATGAATGGTGCAGGGTATGATAAAATAATGCAATGATAATTTAATTTTACTGATGAATTGATTTATTGATGCACCTAATTACCGATGAATTAATTTACTGATGCGTCTAATTATTTATAAACTAATTTATTTATGAAATTATTTAATTTATTTGTGAGAATCCTCGTGCAATCTGTCTTATTTTACGTAAATTGAAATGCAGTTTAATTTAAGGCTAATTAAACCTAACCTATTGTAGGGGCAAGATCTTAGGGACTATCTATAGGAGTGGGCCTTGCCTCTTATAGGGAAATGTAAGTCTTTCTCCCCTAGTTTACTTTATCTTAGTAACTAGATTTTATAACTAATACTAACATTATGTCTATTCTGTGAATGCAAGTAACATATAAACACAATTTACATAACAGAAATTAAACAACACATGAAATTGATACAAATTACCATTTTTGAAGAACAAAATACTACTTTTATTACTGGCTATTTAGTTGTACATGTTGGCGCATTTTTTTAGAATAGACAATAATATCTTGTATTTTTTCAACAGACAACAGACCTCTTTCAAGGTCTCTTCTATGTAATTTATACTGTAACTAATACAATTCCAAATAGTATTTCTCCACATATTTTGCCATACAAATTTTGTGGACTTTTTGATGCGATAACTATGCATCAACCAAAATAATCTAAACCTAACATAATACATATTCCTATTTGGACTTGATAAATATTCTAACTGGTCCAAGTGGCATCCTACAAACAAACCTAACAAGACAATACTTATTTTGAATAATTTGCAAGATATACATTAGGACCTCATGTCCTATATTCCAGGAAAGGTCTAACAGTCTTGCGTCTATACCTAAAACTTCTCATAATAATCTGATTACAAACTTTATTAAGAAAATAACAACTTTTATCAACTAAAATATTCTCGCAGATAGTATGAAATATTTTTCTAAGTGAAAATATTTGTTGTCGTCCAAACTTGACTTGTCGTCACTGATGTGGCATGCTATGTAAGTCAACAGCCTTTATTATCCTTCGGTAACTTTTGGTAAAATATTCTTCAGTAACTTTCTTCGATAGTTACCTTCAGTAACATGCTTCAGTAATATACTTCAGTAATAGGTCAACTACTATTGTCATAGAGCTCTGCTCTTCTCTTGGGTTCTTTTATTCATCCTTCTTCTCATACAAGGCATACTCTAAAGCTCTGAAATCTCTTCATCTATCATCAACACTTTTTCTTGCATTTTTCTCAAGACTCGGACGAATTTTGTATAAATCAAACACATTTGTTATATTACTGCAATTAATCAGATTTACTAATAATTCACACAATATTCAATAGTAATTCACATAAAACATATCATAAACACTTAAATAATTATAACAATAAAATAATTCTGATACAAAAATGTGTCAAATAACCACTCATCACACAACACACTAGGGGTACACAGGGTATCACACCTTCCTCCTAAGTGGTCTATAACCGTATAGGTCACCCCAAAAGGCTCCAAGGGTATCTACATACCACTTGGTCAACCCATAATATCCCTAGGTGATCTATGACCGTTTAGATCACCCCAAAAGGCTCCAAGGGTATCTACATACCGCTTGGTCAACCCAAAACCCCCTAGGCAGTCTATGACCATCTAGGTAACCTCAAAAAGCCCCAAAGGCATCCATAATCCCTTTGGTCACCCCAAATTCCTCAATGGCCCCCAATAAGCCTGTTGGTCATATGTACATACATGTATATCAATCCAAAACTCAAAAACATCATCAAAACATCAAAATTATAAAAATATTGCATTGCATACCATTGCATTATACAATCAATTGCATTAGGCATACTCATCATTTGCACATCGTATTTTAGAGTTGGTCATACATGTCTAGCAGTGATATTGTACGTTAGTCATCATTCAAAATCAATCTTATCAAAGTCATCATCCACATCATTCCATATTTCACTTATCATTTCTACCTATATTTCCTACATTTCCATATTTGTGTCCATTCCCTTCACCTAGCCATTTTTTTTAGAATGTCATTAGGGTTTTCGGTCTCTCAGCCATCTCTAGTTTTCTTTTCAGATTTTGTAGAAAGCTATCTTGATTTTTAGGAGGTAGCGTCTCACTTAGAGTGTACCTTGTATACATCAAATCCCAACATATCTGACACTAATAATTCCAATTTTTGCACAAGGAAATATGAAACCCACGAAGTGGTCTGGGTTGCCGTAAGTGAAAAGTTAAATCTTGCTCATCCCCCTGTGCGAATGGTTCAAGAATGCTGAGAATTGACAAAAGGACAAGCTCCTCCTTACCCAATTCCCTCAAAATAAACAGTGGTTTTCACCACTATCAAAATCAAAATCCCTCAAAAGCAAAAATCAATGCAAAATAAACAGTGATTTTCATCACTAAAAAAATCCCTTATTCGAAAAAACAAAATACAAAATAAACAGTGATTTTCATCACTACATGTGAGCAAGTATCCCTGAAATCAAATAAAAGAAAAGAATGGAGTATTGAACATGAATCCCTAAAATTCTCGGCATTTGACAAACCATAAGGTGATCCTCATTACAGGTTAGGTGGCATCAAGCCTACCTGGCAATGGCGGTATCCTTATGCATGACGATATGTCTATCACATTAACATTTTGTGTGTGTACATAACAATGTTTGCATGTGGATGAGCTAGCTTTTGGTAGTCGGTATTACTTAGTGGTCTAATCCAACTAAGTACAAAATCTAGGGTCATGACACTCATAGGGTGATCTTTAGTACAGATGAGATGCATCAATCTCGTTTAGCACTGGGGTAATCTTATGGGTCTCACAAAAATGAACTCACTTGCACACACAGGGATATGGAGTATCTTGGTCATCCTTGCAGATTCATACCTTGTCAAAAAGTCTTGCATGTTTAGTATACAACTTTTGATCAATTAACTAGAGTGTTTGAGTCTCAGGAAAACCTCATCAACATTCTATAACATTTCATTTCATTCCTCTCATTTTATCACATTACAATAGTACATTTCCATATATCCATCACACAAAAACAATACGAAATAATTAATGACTTTTATATAGTCTATGGTGCTAACATAGTGTGTCAAATCATTAGTCATATTTCATCATTAAATCAAATCATATTACATCATTATGCATCCATGCATATACATAACATCAAAATCACAACATATTACCAAAAATATCAACATATGCATACATGATAAGCATCCATAATCTGCATACATCTCATAGATACATTGCATACATCTCATAGATCACAAAAATAGCTTAAAATGCACCAAAAAGGGTCCAAAAACCCCCAAAAATAGCTCAAATTGGGTCAAAATTTCACATGGATCAAGATGAAACTAAATTGCTCATGGATGAATGGAAAGGTCCTTATTTCTATCCCTAAGAAGGCTATTGTGGCCGGACCACCCCACGGGAACAAGGTTTGCCCTTCCTTTCGTCCATATAACATCAAAAAAATCATCAAAATCCTCCCAAAACTGCTCCATTTTTCTATGGGTAAAACTAAGGGCAACCTTAACAAAAGTCATTTGGGTCAAGCGAATCGTCGTTTTTCTCATTGGTCATTCCCTTATCGACTCGTCGCTTGAGGAGGTAGTCATACCTAAAATTTTTTTAATCAAAATCAACAAACACACACTCAATCATGCAAATTGCATTCGTCCAACAAATCTTTGACAAAGACAATCATGTCCTTGCTTGGGGCAGCAAACAAGCGACAATTTAAACTAAAAATATAATAGGGCAGATGAACCTACCTGTTGGTATACCTCAAAAGTTACCAAAATACTTGGTATTCTCTAAATGCCTAGGGTTATAAGTCCCCCGAGCATACTTGGAAGTTGAAGAGAAACCAAGACCAATTTTTTTACTAAGTCAAAAGCAAGGATTCAAGAACACATGCTCTTTCCATGATTGGGGCATCTAAAGTTGGTTAGGTTACTGAATAACCCTAATCATTTAACATTTAGTCATCTATTTTTGCTGAGTGTTGTGTTGCACACAACACATCTCAAAAAGGAGTATTTTTAGACACTAAAATCATGTCAATCCGATTAGGCATCCATGAACAATGGCTAGTTTGACATCATATGTCCCCCTAGGGTAGCCCTCAGAGGTTGCACAGTGGTTCTAACCACTTTTGCAAGGTTTTGGAAGGTTCTGGCCCACTTTTGGGAAGTTTTGGCTCCATAATATTCATCATCCCACCCTGGTACGAATACAGATCCTATCCATCCCACCCTAGGATGACCATAAGTAGCCATCCTAGGGTGGGATGCCTAGCAAGTTTGACCTAGAAAAAGTCAAAATATGGACAAATGACACCCAAAAACTGTTATTTGCCCTGCCTATTCAAGCATGTAGGTCAAAGGACGTAACATCCTTATGACATGCTGCATGTAAGAGGCCAAATAGGGAGATTCTCTTCCCCCTCCAATGCATGCCACCTTTTGGCCAAATGACGTCTCCTGCCATGCATGCCCTTGCATGTATTTTTGCACATGAGCCTCTTTTGGCTATAAAGTGGATCAGTTTTCCACACAAAATATAGAAAGGAGTTTTGAGACATAACAACAGAGTCTTGCTTAGATTTCCCCTCATCTTTCATGCCCCTTTTCCCTTGGAATCTCTACCTAGCGAAGGAGGTTTGCGAGTGATCCAAGAGGCACAATTTGTTTACAAAAACGGATCATCCGAGTGAATTTCTTCACCAAATTTGACAAAAATACCCCTAAGAGTGTTTTGGACCATTCCATAGTGGAATTGGTGGCAAAAAGTTAGCATAATTGGTGGGCGTCCCACCCCCGGGCGCCCCCCAATTTGTGATAGTCGTAGGCGCCCCTAGGACAAATACAAATTTGTGCATGATTTCTTTACTATTTTTTAATAGGCACATTCTAGGATATTATATGATTCTACTGTCCAAATTTCATGCATTTTGGAGTTGTATTGGATGAGATATAGCATTTTCAAGTTTTTACAGGCTTACGGGGTCCATCGGAGCATGCACAGGGATATGTGCTTGATTTTGTAAATCTGACCACATGGGTTGTCTTGAAATATCATTTTATGTATTCTGTCCAAGTTTCATGCGTTTTGGATATGTTTAGGGGCAAATATTGCACTTTGGGTTTTTTAGGTTGGAAAAGCGTGTCGCGATTACGCAATGCCATCGGATGCAATTTTGGTTCTGTTTTTAGTAATATATTCCCAAAACCATCTATTTTACATCCCTCTGCAATTTCAAGTCATTTGGAGTTTATTTAGATATCCAAAGAGGGTCCTTTCAACAGGACTGCATATTTTGAAAGTTCATACTCTCACTACCAGAGAAGGCCAGGTGCAAGTCCCCATGGATGTGGATTCTTAGCAATAAACAGTTATTTTATTTTCTTCATTATTCCTAACATTGTTGGCATATTCAGGAAGGAGAATTCAAACCAATGGACCACCTCAAAACACAACTCAAGAATTTAACTTTCTCTGGGCAAAGTGAACATAAAAGTTTAAGAATTCCATAGACATTCAAAGAGTATCCTTTCAATAGGACTGCATGATTTGAAAGTTCCTACTCTCACCACCAAAGAAGGCCAGGTGCAAGTCCCCTTGGATGTGTTTTCTTAGCATCGAATAGTTATTATATTTTTTTCGTTATTCCTAACATTCTTGGCATATTCAGGAATAAGAATTCAAACCTAGGGTCCACCTCAAAACACAACTGGAGAATTCAACTTTCTTTGGCCAAAGTGAACATAAAAGTTTCAAATCTCCAAAAACATCCAAAGAGGGTCCTTTCAATAGATATTTTGGAAGTTCCTACTCTCACCACCAAACAAGGCCAGGTGCAAGTCCCCTCGGATGTGGATTCTTAGCCAAAAAGACTTTACACAATATTTACAGCAAAATTTCAAAGTAGACACTCAAATTAACTCTTGGACTTCCAAAACATTGTTACCATGCATACACTGTTTGGTACATGTTTGAAGTCAAAGTTTATCAGCAAAAACCCCTGCTGCAAATCTCACATTGAAATAGAAATGCAATATAAGCAAACCCTTTTTGAGAGATCTTGGTTAATGCTCATGAAGAAAAAAAACCTGCAGAGGTTGTCCTATACAGAATTAGGCTCTAGCCTCAATATCTAATATTGAAACTATTGCATAAACTAGAAAATGTGCCTTAACCACCTGGACTCCAGAAGTCTGCTACAATTAATAGAGAATAAAAGCTTTCGACTTGCATATTAATATGAGGGGAGAGAAACATGACTTTGGAAAATGTTACACATAGCTGATTACAAGACAACTTTGTAATATACTTCTTATCAAAATTATATGTTCACAAACTGCATGCAAGCTTGGAGATCCCATGTACTAGGATAAATCTCTGGGAAGCGCTGATATAATGCACCTTTAGGAATCCAAATTTGGTATATAATATAACAGGAGGGATAAAAAACCCATTCTCAAAAGGACATGAAAATCTGGGCAATTCAATCAACAAAAAATATAATAATCATCAATCATTCAGGGTCAACCTTGAACTATTTCCTTAGATTCCTGTGGTGGTATTTGTTTTAAATCCTAAAACCTTCAGATAAAGGCACTAAAGGTTTTTATATAAACAAAAACATGTTAGATGTCAAATAAGTCTGCATTCTTTGTTGTAACAACATTATTCCTTTACAATTCACACAATTGAATCAATAATTCCAATACGGATTACATGTCAAATTTATTGGAGAGAACAAATGAACTCTTAGAACAGTTGGCTTTGGACCATCCTAATCTGATACACAGGCTTAATACCAAGCCATACCAGGCCCGAAATGATAATGTACTTCTGCCACAGTGGCATTATAATAATAATGTTGAATATAAAATAATGACAGAGGAAGAGCAAGCAAAGAAAGAATGACCACTCAGCTATTAGTTAATAATTGTTAATGCATTCCTAGATTCAAAGGAACCTTATCTGCACAAGTTTCTTCCGTAGCTGCTTGGCTGCCTGAAGAAGCCATGTTGCTGAATTGCCAAAGGGAGACATCCTTTTATCACTTCTAAGAGAGAACACAAATATGCTAATTCCACAATCAGTACATAATGAACACTGGAGCAGAGCTTTAACATCTTAGCTCTCAAAATACTTGCATCATCCAACTTATTTGTTTGATATCAGCCAGCTGCAACAATAGAGTCCTTTGATGTGAACTGGACTCTTTTACGTCCATAAAAATTGTAAAGAAGTCTGTTCATCTTGATAGGCCATTGCACCCAAAACATCCTCAAGTCTCATATAGATTTCACTTAATGTGTGAACCCTAGTACTCTTTGTAGATATTATTCTAAACTCAATGTAATAAATTAGAAACTTTTCTGGTGCAAATGGCATAGAGGCATATGTTTACTAGCATTAAATATTAGTTTACCTGCTCCCCGATCAGGTCAAGACCAACAAGGAGAAAGGAGACACCTTGAAACAACAAGAAATAGAAGTGAACGCCTTGGGCTGCCAACAAACTTCTCGCAGATGCAGTGAGAAGAAGGAAAGCCAAAGCAAGTTCCTTTCTATACAGTCGATTAATCTTTTTGTTTCGAGGTTTAGATTTCTGCTCTCTCAATTTACTCAACATATCTAGACCAGTCTCAGAAGAACCACGATGAAGTGGCTGACTTATTGCCTTAGATTCTCTTTCTGCAACAGCTAACAAGTCTGGTTCAGATGATCTGCCAGTCTTCTTTGTCACAACCCACTCATAAGCACTGCCAAGTTGAAACAATCCTGATACCATGGCATTGAACTTGGTAACAGACATAGTATTTTCAAAGAGAAGATATGGTATGATGAAGGGGAATGATCTTGGTGCTGGTAGCACATTCAGAAATGACATCAGAGCTGGCACATAACATATCACCCAAACAGGTAGTTCTGCCTCTGGGACAAACATTGTCATTGGAAGGATAATACAGAACAATGTGAAAGAATAAAATGGAAGAATCAATTTTCTCAAAAGGAAGAATAAAAGAATCAAGTTCGCTTTCTTTCCAACTGATATCTGCATCAACAGATGGAAATCTATAAGAAAAGATAGAAAACTTCAATTTAATCCTAATAGCTCCCTTGCACCCAAATTGCAATGCTGTCAGAAAGAATTGCTTGTACCAAAAACAACTTCATGATGAAAGGAAAAGGGAAAGAATGGAAAGCTAAATCTATCACAAACCAAAAACAACTTCATGATAAGTGGAAAATTGAAATAATGAAAAGTTAAATCTATAACAGACCTTGGCTGTTATTATATCTGGAAGACATAGGCGAAAAAGTTGCATAGGCCCAGAATGCCATCGGTGTTGTTGCTTTTTGTAGGCTTCAAAAGACTCTGGTACTTCACAAAGGACCTAAAGTAATATAGAATTCCAAATCAGCAGCAGAACCAGAAGTTCCATTGAAGGCCTTAATACTAAGCAAATTATGTTAATGAAAACTTTCAAGCCAAGGAACAAAAGGAGAGAGAAAGAGAGAGGAGCAGGGGCATATCATTGTAACAAAACTTTGTCATGACGTCCATAAAATAGTATTATGGTGCAGAGCAGTTACAAAACCAAATTCACATCAAATCCCTACTTGAAGAAAATATTTCCAAGGAAAGCTCAAAGCTCAAAGCAAATGACAACATTGCAAAATAACTTTTGTCTCTCTTGTGCTAATCATTCTAGAGTGGTACCTTAACATCATTAAGAAAGATAAATTTCCACCCATTAAGATGGGCACGGACAGCAATATCCATGTCCTCAACAGTTGTTCTTTCCAGCCATCCTCCAGACTCCTCAAGAGCTTTTATCCTCCAAACACCAGCAGTTCCATTGAAGCCAAAGAAATTGAGAAAGACACCATTCACCTGCTGCTCTACCTCAAAGTGGAATGACAAATTGATGTTCTGAAGCCGCGTCAACAAATTCTCATCTCTATTTACAAATGACCACCGAGCCTGGACCAACCCAAGTTCAGGATTGTCCTGCAAATTGCAAAAGTGTTTACTTAGAATACTAATTCATGGCAACTTCTTATAATACAATGTAGCCTCTCAAAGAAAATTAGCTTTAGCACTACCTTGAAATGTGGAACAGTTTCCTTCAGGAAATCCGGGTTTGGTTGGAAATCTGCATCAAAAATTGCAACAAACTCATAATCTTTGACATAATCACAATTCATAGCAGCCTTCAGATTTCCAGCTTTGTAACCAGTCCTAATCAGTCTATGTCGATAAAGAATATTTATCCCTTTCTGGCTCCACTTAAGAACCTCTGCTTTGATCAAGGTCTGAACATCCTCTTCATCTGAGTCATCTAGCACTTGAATTAGCATTCGGTCCTTTGGCCAATCAAGCTGACAGATAGCTGAAATGGATTGCTCGTATACCTGAACATGATAGAAATGTAGAGTAGGCATTGGTCATCATGAAAGCTAGAATAAACAGGCAGAGTATACACATTTATCAACAGAAAACTGCTAAAAATATGCTGCAAATGTGGGCAAAATAAAGAGGCATTCTGCCTTGAAATTTTTTTACAGTCCACCTCATTGAGAATCCTTATCTTGCACAAAGATAATTCTGATAATAATGACAAGTATAAAGCCTTCTCTGAACAATGATGCAACTGAATTCATGGCTTTCAATCCAACCTACATAAGAAGACTTGCAATACTTTGTGTTGGAACCAGCAAAATGACTTCTATAACTGTGTCCTAAGTACTTCGAAACTTCTAAATGCAATTGTGTAGCGCAGATTTGTGTGACATAATAATTGTAAGGCATTATCCCCCAAAAACATGATCCAAAATAATGCCTTAGATTTAAGTCTTGGGTACAATTCTAAGGTAGAATTCACCAGATCTGGAACATAATGAACAAACTATTATAAAAACCAGAACCTACAAGCTAAATGCAGGATCTGGGAGCTGAGTTTACAATTTTCCTGAAACACAGTGAAAACCCAAACCACAAATTTCTCAAGGAAACCGCAAAAAAGACTTAAATAAACCAAAATTAAAACGCTAACATTCAAAGAAAATGATAATAGAGTTCATACCTCTCTCTCATTGCACATTGGTATTTGTAACAGGACCATAGGATACTGAGAACCTGGTTGTTCCACATCCTTGGATTCTAATAAATCTTCTTTTGGCATTGGCCTGATCTTCTTATATCTGATCCAAAAACATCCAATGCAAAGAATTATCCGGTCCAAAGACTGAATCAGGAAGAGTATGATACAAATGTCTGCCAAGGTCTGAATTGGAGGAGCTATATAGTTGGATCTGAACGAAACCCAAGAGAGATAAATCAAATGCATGGAATCTTGGATCCCAGTGGAGGTTGGCATGTGCAAATGGGGTGTTGAGAAATGCCAACCCTTGAAGTGGGCCACCACTTCAAACACCAGTAATGCCAGTGCAAATAGCAAGAATGCCCTGATGAACTTGAACAATTTTCCCTTGTGGGATTTCTCACTCTCCATTGCCACCCCTTGTCTGAAAATGAGCCTCTTTTTCACTGCGCTGAGAAGAGTCCACAACCCACTTGCCAGCCAGGCAAGACACCCAGCGGCGCGGTGGGCCTTGAGGAGCAACACCCATGTCAATTGCTTGGCATTCCTCCCTCTGTCCTTGTCTGCCTGTTGTAATGTAGTTGCATTCGGTTCCTTGATTTCCAGCATTGACCAGTTCGGATTCTCCATTGTCACTACAACTGGTGTGCCCTTGTGGGTCTCTTTAGACCACCAATCAAAAAAATCAAAGCTGGGTGGCATCCTGTCTGCTAACCAAATTAGGAAACAAGGATGCCCAACACAACAAAAAGGATCGTTGCTTCTCCAAACGAGAATTATCAGATCTGAGCTTTTAAAAAATCATACACTACATATCTCTATAGTAACTTACTGACTGGTCTCAGCTAAAAGGAAATGGAATAAGAGAACTTGAGACTGATCCCATGATGCCATCTCTCTTGTGAGCAAACCAAGATCCACAAATGGTTGCCAATCTCCCAACGCAGTGACTAGTTGTACTTGTCCTTCAACTTAGGAAGAGAGCAATGTGGGTGAAGCACAAGACTAATAATAATGGTGAGAATTTGACTCGCTGCAAAAGAATAGGCAGGAAAAGAAGAAGAATGTCTGCAACATTGAAGGAAACGTGGCCGGTTATAAATGTAAGCACCGTGAGCTAGATCGGTCCTTCCTCCTAATTTGGGAAGGCATTAGTGTAATCAGGCGTTTTGTTGTAGGTGAAGCGGTTTACTTGAGGATCACACCTACATAAATGGGCACAAGTATCAGTTCCTCACCATCACTATCAACATCAAAGGTCATGAAGGATCAGTTATTGAAGAAGAGCAGCAAGTGGTAGTTGGCTAGACAGTCCCTTAACAGGAAGATAAAGGAGGAGAAGAAACAGATAATACTCGTGTGGAGGGCAAGTAAAATATGTTGGGTCACAGGAACAAATAATTGTGGAAAAGCATGAAAGTGGCACCTTGTTCTCCGAGACAAATGCCAGCGAGAAACAACCAAATTGCAGATCCCAATGCCATCTAACTTCTTTCCTAGTCTACCATTTCACACAATACAACTAAGAAGATAATTTCTTCCATTTGGGTCCCACCTAACACTAAAAAAACAATTAATTTTTCACCCAGAAGAACTTCTCCATCCCAAAGTTCCCCTGCCACCTCCCAAACCCACAACAGTTGTATCACCCCCCTCAAATTAGCAGTTTCTGTTTTCACTCCCCTCTTGCCAAATCAACTCCACATTCATCACCACACTTGGCCACAACTAAAGATACCAATCCCTACACCAAATCATCTATTTCCACACCTCTCTCCAAACTCTTTGACCACCTCACATTACTCACAACAGACATTTTCCTCATAAAAAATCATAAACCCACACCAAATCATCTATTTCCACTGCTCTCCACACTTCAAGGTTTGACCACCTCACATTATTCTCACAACAGACATTTTCCTCTAAAATCACAAAACCTCCACCCCTCTCAAAACAAACCACCACAGATCATATTCCCTATAAAGCTAACCAATTATCCAATCTAAAAATAGCAAGACCTTCATCAATCCCCAGAATAACCTCCCTCTTCTCGTCATTATCCCCATCAAGTCAAAATCCCACATTCCCCATGCAGAATATGTCATAAAAAAATAAATTATCCCCTTCCCGAACTTTTTTGGCAACCATCCTTCAACCTATGGTAACCTAACCCAGAGTTCGAACTCCATTGTCGGCGCGGTTAAAGAGATCCTATTTAAGTCCCATGTATCTTATGTTATGACATGTCATCCATGTGACAAATGGATTGACAGCGATAGTCCACCAGATACAATGCATGCCCATCATGACATGTCCAATCTATTTACCGCACATGCTTTTTTAAAGACCCCACGTGTCGTCCAAAGCACGCAACCGCACGTACCCACGCGTGACACCGCTAAAGTTAGCAGCGATTTCCGCTCACGCGTTTCTAGATCTCCGCTGAAACTAGCGGACGAATTTTCGCTCATGGACCAATCAGAAGCCTCCACGCCAGCGCCCCTCCATAAAATCTTTAGCAGTTGGCGTGGCGACAACAACGCAAATGCCAGTCAAGTCCCCCAGATTTAGCGGCGCTGACAGCTCTCTGGCCGTTCAAGGGGACACGAAACCTCGGTCACATGGTGGCAGGTCCCGCGCACGTGACCGTCTGCTTCACCCCATCGGTGTTGTTTGTTGGACAACCCATGGCGACCGTCGGATGGCATATCACGTGCAAATCGATGATCCGATCGTATCCGGGTGGTCATATTCCAAGTGTTTCAACCGGGTTAACGGATTAACTACCTCGCCGGAGCATATTATGCCGAAGCTTGAAAGTAATATTTAATCCCTTTGACTGCTTTGTTTATAAGAAGGCTATGAATAGTGATGAAATTTTTCACGTTGTTGTGATGGGAGGCTATTAATGAAAGAGGGACACATGTCTAGTCTCCTATGCTCCACTTGCACATGTTCGGTTTGTTCCTTCCTTAACAAAGGGACAAAATCGAGAGGCCCAGATGCCTTGCCATAGGGCAAAGTAATACCTTCTATGCCCTCTTGTTTTGTAGTGACCTTGCATATAATTAGGGTTTAAAAAATCCACTTTACAGGGAATCTGTATTCTCTCCATTTATTTGTGGGTGGAGTTTGATTTCGCTACCATTATACCTTTATTTAAATTTGGTAAATTTTACTTCAAGTGCAGGATTCGGAAGTGGTTCAGGATTAATCCATTTATTTTGTTTAAAGAAGTTGAAAAGTTAGGGCACATCATGGTGCAGTTCGAATTCAAAAAGTTACCACTATATCCCTACCTTACTCCAAGTGAGGGGACCTTGGAGGGGTTTAGGATTGATCCACTTATTTCGCTTGAATATGTTGAAAAGTTGGGACATGTTAGGAGCCACCCTTCCTGTGAATTGAACTTGAGTTTCCACTAAAAGATCTCAATGTCTTTTATCATTGCATTGTCCTTGTTGAAAAAATACCTACTTATTTACCCAAAAGGAATAAACCCATTAGTAGAGGTGAAGTATAGTTTTTGTAGATTGTCATGGTTTGAGGTGAAGTGTTTGTCGTTAGTTTTTGTATATTGTCATGGTTTGACTCCCTAGATGGGTGAGATTACATTGACTTTCTCTTTACATGGTCATGTGTTTACCCCTATAATTTTTTTTTTTTTTTTTTTTTTTTTGGGGTAGACGGTCATGGTTTGATTCTCTAGAAGGTGGGATTCCATTAACTTTCTCTTTACCCGTCAAATGTTTACCCCACTATCATAATTTAATTCTCTAGTGAATAGAATTCTATTAATTTCCTCTTTAAATAACTAAAAATTATAAAAGTTTTTCAAGTATTTAAACATTTCTTATGTGACCTACTCAATTAAAGAGAGTTTTTACATTAGAAGGACAAAGGGTGTGAAAGGGGACAGGTACATTTGGTTTGGTCCTGCTCCATTTGACTCGAGAACACTAGTGATGGAGAAGTTCTAGGGCATGCGAACAGAGACTTTGGAGAGTGTCCATAGCTTAGATTTCTTCTGACTTTCAGACATGGTCAGAAGCGTGAACATGGCTGGAAGTGTCCTAGTTTGAATTGTGCTTCTAGGGTCAAAAAGCCCTCCAATGATTTTGTGCAACTTTTCATCATTAATCCAAATTACTTGGACTTTCTAAGCCCTGACACCTCAATGGTGTGTAACTACCCATTCACGAGAAACTCGCTTCCACTTAATCACCTTTGGTCAAGTTTGAAAAAAAAAGTCAAAAAAGATAATTGATTTGAAAGAGATAAATTGGTTGGTAACCTATTTGTAGGTTGGTTGATAACGATCTAATATTTATAGGTTGATTGGTAACAACATAATATTTGTTGGTATCAACTTCTAACCAAATTTACTACATTAAAATGAACTTTTTTAGAAACAACTTTTTATCAAATAAAACCTTGGAACCCCACAATTAATTTCTTTGTGACCCCATAGTAATCAATATAATATAGATTAAGATGGGTCCTTCTTCTCCTCTCAATATGAGTGCACATGGGTCTCTTTAATATCAAATAAATGGTGAATGATTTGTGAGGAATATATGGGCAGATATGGACAAGTCATAGCCAAAAGGAGACAAGAAGATTTGTGAAAAATTCATTGAATTGGAGTTTTGTAAGGTTGTTTATATATAATATCTCTTCTTATACATTATAAAAGTTTACATATATCACCTATTATTAATCAATCATTCATTAATCTCTAGCTTCACTATGTTAATAAAAATATTTAAGGAAATATCTAATGAATTATACTCATCATCCACATAGTGATGAGGATATTCATAGCTATGAAGTGCTTGGAGGCTTGTAAAACATGGGTACCTCTGTGATTACATGATTTATGCTATGCAAGGGACAAAAGCTTCTACCGTATGCAATAAGTTGTTTTTACCAAACCACCGACAAGATTTGCAATACATGAAAGCTTTTTCTCACTTTGGTTTGAGTCCACCATGACTTCTCACTTTGGTTTGAGTCCACCATGATTAATAGATTGGAAAACTTTAACATTTTACTTGTTACATGTGCATTGGAGTTGATAAACAAACCGACACAAGCTATACAAGTGCATGTAATAAGTTTAATGACAAAATCAGGTTGGAGTGCATTGTTTATCTAAAAGTAAGAGCCACTTACATCCCATAAAAAATGTGAGTAAAGAAAAAAAGAACAATCATTGAATATCCACAGCTTTAGAAAAGGGCAAGAAGGTTCTTGGGATATGCCATACAACGGGGATTTAAGTTGGCAAGGAATAATACCATGGGGACTATATATAAAGCCAATATAAATATATGTATTTTTATGTGGACTGTGAGAGTAGTAAGGTGGAAAGGAAATATCTGGATTCGTTCTTACGCTTTAAATAAAAAAAATACAAGAAAGGAAAGGCAAGGAGGAGTTGGTAATGCATTATATGGATTTAAATGAAGTTATGCCAACTATAATCTTCACTTCTTTGTTGAAGTGGAAAGTAGACTAACTTGCACTCGCTATTTTTCAAAATAATTTTATAATAAAAAATTAAATTTATATTATTTTATATATATTTGAGATGTAATTGAGAATATAAATAAATAGTTCCGTTAGAGACAACCTAACGCTTAGACTTTGACGTTTTTTTTTTTGGAAGGGTCAAGGTTAAAACCATCATATGTGTATCCTTCCAAGGTTCAAACTATTGCGTGTGTGCCCTCCCAAAGTTCAAACCACGGGAGTATGTGTAATTTCGTGTGGTTCAAGTTTTGATTCTCATGTACATGTGGAGACATAATGGTATGTGTTGTGTTATATATATATATATATATATATATATATATATATATAAAACAAAATATAAGAAAAAATAGTTTATTTTAAAAAACCACATAGTGTGTTGTAATTTCGTGTGGTTCAAGTTTTGATCTCGTGTACATAGTGGAGACATGATGGTATGTGTTGTGTTATATATATATATATATATATATATATATATATATATATATATATATAACAAAATCTAAAAGAAAATAGTTTATGGGATTTGGATTAATTTATTGGATTGAAAAGTTGTATACTTGAATGAATGAAAGATTTTAATTACGTCCGTGAGACCCAAATATGGTCTATGGGACCTCAAATATGGAAGTACAATTACTCAAATCATATCATATGATCTTTAATATCTTTGAGAAGGTTGTTCCTTCTCCTGCTGATTTGTGTTAGCAATTCTCCAACTTTTTTTATTTTCCCTGTCTTCAAATAAATTTGTAATAAACTCGTTCCCAAGTGTTTCTTTGTATTTGTCACGGATATCCGAAAAACTCGGGCATTTATAGATGAAGTGTTCCTCCTGTCTCTACCGCCCCCGTGCCGCATAGAGTACATATTCTTTCTTCCCATTGTTCTTTGGGCGTTGTCCATCTCCCCGTTTCACATCTAAGCCTATGAGAGCTAGTCCTTATCTCGAGCAATGAGTATTTTTTCCTTCCACTTGATTTCAGCGCCTATATACGCTTTTTCCTTGTGGTCATACGTTGGGTTAAAATTTGCAATATAATATTGTCTTTTCCTCGCTTGCATTTTTCCACATTCCACTTCCGAACTTTTCATTCACATAATTTTTAATGTCTTTGTTGACATTTGGGCATTCATTTATGTTGATTTCCCAACGTTTCATCCATTTCTCATTTTGTTTCATCCACGTATTCTTTCGCCTATGTAACTCTTCGTCCCTAACTCGCTCTAGGCCATCTATCATTTGTCATGTTTTCTGCTTTTTCAAGTAACATAACAACTTGGTCATAGCAATTGCTTCTAAAGGGAACATTCCAGCTTCAACTAGAATAATTTCATAAGGGGTTGTGGCCTTAATTTTGAGAAAGTTTGTGATTAGATATTTTTGAATCCTTTCTATTTGCCTCCATTTTGCATTTGTTGTGCCACTAGCCCACACCTCGCAACCATACAACAAAACCGGTGTAACAAGTAGGCCAAATAAGACCTTGGTGGTCTTCCAGTCCCACAACTCGGCATTCCTACACCTGTTTTGAAGTGCATATAGTGCTCTCCACCCACTTTGAGTTCTTTTCATCCTACATGTATTCCAATTAAGTTTGTCATGAAAGTCTATGCCCGAGTATTTGTATTCTACTACTACATCAAGCGGTTCTCCCGCAAACCGAAATTTAAGTTGTTGCTTCTTCTTTTTGCTGAAAAAATCATAATTTTTGTTTTGCTCGTGTTCACCCGCATTCCAACTTCTTTACAAAAAAGTTTTAAAGCTTGAAGGTGATCTTCTAGATCTTTGGCTGTTTTGGCAACAAGAATTACATCATCTGCATACATGAGGAGTTTTACCACATATTTGGCTAAATGCACACCCTCTCCCCCAAATTTGTTTATCCATTCTTCTAACTTGTCAATGTACAGCCCAAATAAGGTTGGAGATAGAGGGCAACCTTGTTTGACACCTATGTCACTACCAAAACATTCAGATAACCCTTCCTGTGTTCTGATTCTAGCTTTTACATGCTCATATAGTCTCGTGAACTCGCCGCCTCGTAGTGAATTGGAACCTCTAGCTCTTCCATTCTGCTCCATAATTTTTTCCTAGGCACTGTGTCAAATGCCTTTTTGAAGTCTACAAAATAGCAAAAAGCCTCCTCTTTTTTGTCCCATATTTTTTCCACTATGTGTCTGAGCGTGATAAATTGATCAATAGTTGAGTGTTTGGGCCTAAAACCCGCTTGCCCCTTTGCTCTCTTTCCCTTTTCTTCTGCCCATATGTCGATCCTACGCTCTATCATACTCCCAAACAACTTTGCAAAGAGAGGGTTGATCATGATAGTTCGATAGTTTGAGGGATTATTTACATCTCCACTTTTAAACAAAGGAATGGTCAAGCTAGTTGTCCACTCAGCAGGGAAGCCATTTTGTATGACCTCATTGAAAATTTCTTTGATTTGCGGTGCCAAGATATCTACCCCCCATTTTATATGCTCTTCTTGAAGATTGTCTATGTCACGGGATTTTCTAATTGCTAACTTTTTTATCCCTTGAATAATGTCTTCAATTGTGAAAAGTTCTTTCTTGACAATGATAGTAGGGGGTGTCTCCTGCTGGTTACTACACTGATACAGTTGTTTTGAATACTCCAACCACTGATTAACTGTTATGTTATTTTTAGTTTGCATCCTTTTCACGCTTAGTTCCTTCCAAAATTTCTTTGGTTCATGCTTCCCTAAATAAATCAATTCTTCCCTCCTTGTTTTAGTGTATTCTTCTTTTTTTGCCCTTACCAGTTTCTCATATGCTTTTTTGTTTGCTCTTGTTTTACCCGTTGGTTCCTTTAGTAATCTTCGCATTTTTTTGCAATCTTCATCGAACCATGGGTTGGTTGGGAAGCTATTCCTTTCTTTCTTTTTAGGTTTAGCTCTCTTGAATTTGTTTAGAGCTTCTTGAATAACTTGCATTAACCATTCACTCTTACTGTAATCTCTACTACCGTGATGTAGTTCTTCCCTTTCCCGTAACTTATTATTTAATACTCGCTCTAAAATTTTGTCGATTTTCATCTCTTAAGAGAATGTTTCCCTTGTGAGGATATTTATTTTGATTGCCTTGCAAGTGTTTTTCCCTTGGTTTGTCTCCATGCATTCGAAGTTTCATAACAATTGGGTTGTGATTTGACTTAAGTTCCACTTAAAATATTTCGCTTCTAGCTCCTCTATTTTTGGTATGTAATTCGTTGAGCATATTACATAGTCTATTACACTTTGTCCCTTATATGTTTTGCATGTATACTTTCCTGAATTTTTCCATTTGTTCATCCCATTGCAAATAATCAAATTGTATATGCTGCAAAGACCTAACAACTCTTCTCCATATTGCGTGATAGCCCCATGCTCATATTCTGAAGTCCTGGTCCACTATTGATTTTCATCTTCTGGCATCCAAAGAGTACTTGTCCTTATCTTTAAAGTCCAACCGTATGTCCCCTATGAGGAGTGCGGCCCAATTGTGCCACATATTGCACTTCTCATTACTTCGAAAAAAGTAAATCTTAAACTAAGATTCAAATCTGATGATAATTTTAATATTTCATTAAATGATATAAGCTCCCTTGTTGATATTCCCTATGAGGAGTGTGGCCCAGTTGTGTCACATATTACACTTCTCATTACTTTGAAAAAATTATATCTTAAACTAAGATTCAAAATTGATGATAATTTTAATATTTTCTTAATTGATATAAGCTTTAAAAATTATATCTTAAACTAAGATTCAAAATTGATGATAATTTTAATATTTTATTAATTGATATAAGCTTTATTACCAAGAATCACTCGTTTTGGCATGATGGTGAGCATTGTGTTCTGTGTATTAAATATACATATAAATAAATAAGAGAAAATAGTTTATAGGATTTGGATTAATTTATTGAAGTGAAAAGTTGCATATTTTTCCTTGTCAACACACTTCAACAATATGTTATTGGTGTTTGATCTTGGTGACCTTAGTTCAAATGACGAGAAGAAGGCCCCCAGTTGTTATGCCCGTGAAGAGTGTGTATTGGTGTTTGATCTTAGTCACCTTAGTTTGAATGATGAGAAGGCCCCCATTTACTATGCCCGTGAAGAGTGTGGCCTACTGCCACATGCTCTACTTAGCATTACTTAAAAAAAATAAGATTCAAATCTCTGGTCAAATTTAATATTTTATTAAATTTAATAAACCCTAGTAATCTAGTTTATGTGTACATCATGCAGAATCACTTGTTTTAGCATGATGGTGTGAGTTGTGTTATGTGTTAATATATATAAAAATATAAGAGAAAATAGTTTATGAGATTTGGATTAATTTATTAAAGTGAAAATTTGCATATTTATTCGTGTTTGCGCACTCCAACGATATGTTGTTGGCGTTTGATCTCGGTGAACCTCAGTTTAAATAACGAGGAGGCACCGACCCCCCTATTGCTATGCCCGTGAGGAGTGTGGCCAAGTTGTGCCATCAGTTTTTCTTCACATTACTTTAAAAAGATATATTATAAACTAGGTTTCAAATATTATAATGAAATTTAATATTTTATTAAATGATATAAGCTCTAACAAGTAAATAAAAATATATATCATAAATTAAGATCCAAATTTTATAGTGAAATTTAATATTTTATTACATGATATAAGCTCTAACAATTAATTATTTTTTCTTTTTCTTTTGTTGTGACACACAACCCACACCATTATACACAGTTTGAACTTTGGATCTCCTGAAGCCAAAAACACTAACAAATGCATTGTCCCACCCAAATGAAGGAATCTATTTTTTTAAGAAAAAATAAATTTACATTAAATTAACATAAAAGCCTTTACAATAAAAAAAAAGTGGGTGGGTTAACACACCCCATGGGGAATCAAACTAACCTTCATTGACAAGGGTTAGGAAACAAAACCGTCAACAAAACATAAGTTTACCAATCATGATCATTACATCAAAGAAAGCGTATCAAAAGAGTAATGTGCCCTGATGTGTTTTTCTGCATAAACTACTAGTGATTATGGGATGAAAATTCACCCCTCTGTATCGTGATTAAGGATTTTAGTACGTGCATTGCTCCAATCAACAATTGGCCTAGGTGAAACTGGTTGAACATCATCCCACCCCCAACCTAGCAGGATGAATAAACAATGTCAACATTAGGTCGTTTCCTGATTGGCGAGGGCTGGGACCAGTACCTATCTGCGGGAGTACTTCTTACATATGACGAAGGCTGACGACGAGAGCGGGATAAAAAATACTCCTGAGAAGAGCGCTCTGGGGATACGGTTGACTGTATAGGAGCATTGGTCGAGTGCGCTAGAAGAACTTGCAAGTGATCCAACTCCATAGCAACTTTGTTGGCCTGAGTACATATTTGTAGTCACATGTCATTAAAACTTCTAATTTGTTAGAATGAGTAAATGTGATAGAAGGTGTATATTGTTTAAGGCCTTCCAAATATGAAAGAGGAGGCTAATATTGAAAACCTACCACACTTCAAAAAGCAGGAGAGACAAAGTAAAAGAGTCCCCAAGAAGAGCTTGGGGCCAAGAAACTCTTGCAGTTGTAAATAGGAAAAAAAGAAAAGAACTCATTCCCAAGCTTACCTAAATCTTTTGCAATTCCAAAAGAGGTGAGTACAAGACTCGAGTACACCACAAAAAGCACGTTTAGGATCAGGAATTCCAAGGTGCTTCAAACATTCTCCTAGGGAAGGTCTTAACACAACAAGCTCCACGTAAAAAGAGATTGCTTGGGCTCAACATAAGTAGCAATCTTGAATTCTATCTAGTCCTTGTAGAAAATAATTTTGAATGTTGATGGAGCTTAGACACTAGAGAAAGATAAGGAGATGAACATTATACCCCAAAAGAACTTTATAATTAAATAAAGGAGTCTCAACATGCTATCTCCAATTTAACCACCAAGAACACCAATCTTGTACAACATAAAAAAAAAGTAAGAGCAATAACATTATTTATGTAATACTACTATATAATCTAATATGGATGCAAATGACCTATTTCAAATGAACGATTATATAATATAAGGTGATCCATTTGATCCATATAATTAATTACCTTTCTATATATTGTTGGTTAATAATATGTTTTTTTTTTTTTTTTTTTTTTTTTTTTTTTGTTGTCCGTGGGTCTAGGTGGATTGGTAAGTTGGGGCGCTTACCGAGAGGAGACCTAGGTTCCAATCCCACGGGCTTGCCCATGCACATACAGTAGCCCAGATCCGATTCCTCTGAGTGGTGCGCCAGATTGATGACGACGGTGCAACCCCTGTGCGTCCGGCGGTCCCCATCTCACGCCGGGTTACCATGTACCGAGACGGTGGAAGTCCTGGGAGCCTTCGTAGATAGTTTGAACCCTACCAGCTGTGCTGGTAGTTACTAAAAATCGTGATTGTAACCATTGCTTCTATATACCCAAAAAAAATAATATGTTTTTTTTTTAAATTAAGACCCGTCCAAATTTAATCTATTATATATAGAGAGTTGTTCTTCTATATAGTTTTTAAGATAAATATGATATTTATTAATTGTTATTTTTAAAAAAATATAATATTATAAATTATTTAATTTAAAAAGAACAATTTTTTAAATGATCAATTATGAAAGGAAATGTTATAATTATTTTTTAAACAGTTTTATAAGCATGGTTTTCTAAATTTTTCCATCTTAATAATAAAGCCATGTGATGAATAATGTAAGTTTTTTTTTTTTTTTAAGGATGAAAAGTAAAGGTATATAAGAGGTTATATTTTCCATGAGTTGAACTTGGGTCTTCATTAAGAAAGTCTAATAATTTTGTTATTGTGGTGTTCAATAATTTATAATGTAAATTAAATTTTAATTTAAAATTTGAGTTAATTTTAAATAACTTTTGTGTGAAATTTATACGAGATATATTTATTAAAAAAACATCTTCAACCAACTATTTTTATTAAAAAAACATCTTCAATTATGTGAAATAAACTATAACCACTCTTAATATTTTTTTGATTTATTTTTAGTTTGTTATAGAATATTTTCTTTAATTTACTTTTTATTTATTGTTTTTTTATATTAATTGATGATATCAAATGATCAAGTGACATTAGCTCAACTAGTTAGATTCCTAAACATTAAAGGAGGAGACTCAAGGTTAAATATTGTCAAGCAATACATAGATAATATCTAAGCTTTGTTGCAATACCACTATGTAGTGATGATTTAATACAGGTGGGACACATTTCAATCTCATATAACCAATTTAAAAAAAAAATGATGATATCAAAGGGTAGAAGTTCAACTAGTAAAATTCCTTAACTTTCATGGAGAAAACTTGGTTTGAATTGCCAAGCAATACATGTATAATTTCCAAGCTTGTTGTAATAGAGATATATTGTATATGCTAATTAACTTTTGGATTTGAGTTTTGTCAAATAAAAGATTGACATCTTGATTGACTACTTAATCCTCCAATATATATGTAGTGAATTCTCACTAAACATAGGAGGAGTAATGCCTTGGCCAATTTTGAGAAATATGGCTTCATTGGGAAGCAAGCTATCCAAAATCTAGATGAAAGTCAAGACAAGACTGAATGTGCATAAATCGGATTCTCAAGGGAGAGTTCAGGCAAAGAAAAGTGCAAGAGTCCAATCATTAGAACCTTGAAGATAAAATTAACAGTGAGGCGACATAATCGAAACACCAGATAAGAGTAGATGAAAAGTTAGTTGTAAGAAGCACCAACCAGACTAAAAACGTGTAAGAGTCCAAACATCAAAAGTCTAGTCGAAGAGTGAATGAAAAAAAACACATAAAAGAGCAATGATCCAGACTTTAGTTAGGCCTACACCACCTAGGCTATGATATTTTAGGAGACTAAAATTTTCTTCAAGGAATCCTACCCCAAACCCTCGCATGGAGGGTCGTTGGTCCCCCATACCCCCTAGTTAGGGTCACAAGCCCAAGCCACACACACTGTGCTAAGCTATATAGTATTTCTAGGTGTATAGTTTCCTAGAAAGGACAATATTAAAGGCATCAACCTAAGGATTATCTAGGGACAAACATAGACCTGACAACATTAATGATATATCTTTGTGTTTAATCATCACAGATTTCTAGCATGGGCAACAAGGTCTCAACCTCAATGAATCCAAATCTAAATACATCGAGATTGCATGCAATAAATGCAGGACTTGGGCAAGATTTTTGAAATGAGATTTTGAATTTCGAAGGGAAAGCTTCTCCATTTTTTGTCTATAAATATTGAGGTCTTCTTCATTTTAAGGCAAAGAAATATAGTGCTAGTTTATCATGCCTAATATCTAGCCTAATTGATATTTTTTCTTATTTTCTCTTGTCTAGTGATATGGATTTGAACCCCGAGTTATTATGTACGTATAGGTCCCTTTGAGCCCTTTCATTGTAGCACATATATATATTTTTTTATATTGAACATCGTTTACAAATATTTACAAATATCAGCGCTCATTCTAGCAAACACAAGAGGAATCGACCTCACAACCACATGGATGATAATAACTAGGCAACTGCCATTACACCAAATGCCATTCGACATATAATTGATTGGTTATTAATATATATATATATAATATTTGTGGCTATATGTGTGTGCAAGTTTGCATGGGAACCTCATAACTAGTTGCTTCTCTACATAGGCTTCATAAGAAATTTTTTTCATGTTGCAATGAGATATGTTCACTTTCTTGGCATAGATGGCTCATGTGTTCACTAATTCCATCATTGCATGGAGGACCTTACTCTTGGTGCATCTCCACCCCTTAGTATAGGATAGAGAGGTTTTTAGTTGCTTTATTTACTACTTTCTCTCTAACCATTTTCCTACACAAACCTGGTAGGCTAGGCTAGAGTAGGAAGAGTGTGTCACGAAAACACCCAAACAAGGATCCGACCTTGATAAAAAATATTGAAGGTTGTTCTTGGAGTTATGTCCTATGCTCCTTGAACTTCCTATACTATACACTCCATGTGAGGTGCAGGCAATAGATGCACCTGACAACCATAGTAGGTGGTCACTATGCTAGATTTTGGGCTAGAGTCAAATCCAGTCCCCAAAACTATATCTTTCCATAAAGATATGTTGGCATTTTTGAGATAGAACATCCACTAATATATTTTTTCCACACATTCCCCACTATTTTTTTTTACATCTTCTTTTAAAATAGGATAATGATAACCTAGTAATTCCTTGAGAACTTTTTGGAGATGTTTTTATATCAAAATATTCTACGATATGATTTTCATTATCATTTTTTATTCTTATTTGTGTGTTTAACACTCACTTCTTCTTAATACTTCTTTCAATGCTATCCAAATACATTTCCCTTTGGGTTTCCTTTACTCTTTCTTTCTACTTTGGAGCTCTTCTTACTTTCTTATTATTCCAATCAATATCCTTCATAAACTCTTTATTTTTGGACTATTGTTGACTCAATTTATCTTTACATTGTTACACAAAACCTAAAGTACAAGGGATAAACTCCATGCTACTTTTATTTTTATTTCAAGAAGTTTTCTATTATTTGAAGAAGATGGATATGTTCTACCTAACTCAAATCCAACTTCATCCACCTTATACCATTTGAAATTAACTCTGAAACTTTCTTTGCAGCTTTAGATCTTTGTGAATTTGATCTCTCATATTTCATTCATTGATTTAGTGTGTCCTTGATTTTACCTAAATTTTTATCCAAATAAATTATGATGGCCTTTACCATAAGATAAGGTAGGTGTAGTTTACTTATCTTAATTTTAAGAAGCAAAAACTCCTTGGTCTAAATTGTATTATGTTGTTATTTGATTCTCTTTATTCAACTCTTTCATATATTTTCCAAACATTCTTGTTTTTTGTAATTTCTTGCAATGTGTTATGACTCATGGAATATGATCATCAATATTCAATTTTTCATAAACAACTCACTTTTTTTTTTTACATTAAAATTATATTAAAAGCAAGTTTTGAAAGGACCCCAAAACCTTTTTACAATAGGTCAACCGACCAAACCAAAGGTCAAGAACAATCAATTTGAAAAATCCCGCCCAATAGGAAATAAACAGTTTGGAAAAACCCGCCCAGCGAGAACAGAAAAATTTTAAAAATTTTTTCCAGAGGGAAACCACCAATTTTGAAAAATCTCGCCTAACGGTAAAACATGCAGGATGAAACATAGAGATTGAACATCCCGCCCAACGGGAAACCACCAATTTGAAAATTTCATCCAACAAAAAACCAGTAGGAAGACGTATTTGAAAAACCCTGCCCGGCAGGGAAACCAGTAGGATGATGAATTTGAAAATCCTGCCCAACAAAAAGTAGTCGAAAACCACCAAATTGAAAATCTCGTCCAGCGGGAAAACTAGCATATTTGAAAAATCTCGCCCAACGAGAAAACCAGTAGGTTTGGAAACCAGCAAGTTTGGAAAAAATTGCCCAACGGGAAAACCAGCAGAAAAAATAAATTTTAAAAACCCCGCCCAGCGGGAAAACCAACAGGTTTGGAGAGTCCCGCCCAGTGGAAAAACTAGCAAAAAACTGGATTTAAAAAATCCTACCCAGCGGGAAAACTAGCAGGTTTGGAAAATCTCGCCCAGTAGGAAAACTAGCAGAATAACGAATTTGAAAAACCGTAACACTGACATCCCGCCAACATGAGTACAAGGAAGCCGAAAGGATCCAGGGACAACAACAAAAAACACAAAGAAAGGATCATTAGAAGCCAAAAATTAAGGAGGAAGGAGTGACCACAACTACAAGCACACTAAACTCCACCCCAAGACCATAAAATGTAGAAGAAACCCCAAGCATTCCAACAAAAAGGACCAGGAACCCACCATCCTTGCTCATGAACAGTTCCAAGGAACTGGAACTAGGACTGGGAATAACTCAGGAATAGGAAGAGACCCCCCAAGGCCAAGAACAAGCTCTAAGAGTCCACCAAGAAGAAATACCAAAAAGCAGAAGCTCTCGAACAGGAAATAGAAATGAAAAACCTATGAATCCTAGGTGGAAAGTGACAATAGGCACAAATATGGGATCCTTGGAAGCCTAAATTGAGGGAGCCAGGGGTCTGCATGCATTGATCATAGGTCCCCTCCACAAGATCAAGATATGCAATAGAAAATCCTAAGCACCCCAGCCGAAAGGACCAGGAACCCCCATCCTTGCACACGAATAACTTTAGGGAACTAGGACTGGGCCGAGAACAACTCAAGCACAGGAAGAGGCCCCCCCCAAGGCCATGCAAATGCTCTAAGCATCCACCAAGCAATAGATCCAACAAGAAGAAGCCTTCAAATAGGAAATTGAACATGGCCCCACCCAAAGGGACGGGACCACCAACAACCAAAGGCATCCCAGAGAGGAGTCACAGGAAAAGAGGAAATAAGCCCTCCCATACCAACCTCGATGAAGTGAGAACCTCACAGGACGCACCAAGAAGCAATCGAAAACCCAACCTGCAACCACCATTGATTGAGAAAGCCCTAAGAACTGGATCCAAGAAGAAACCTATAAAAAAACCCTAGGGAAAATCCTAAGGGATATCAGGGAAAGGATCTCGGGAACATGCAGGAAACCCTAGAATATCCCTGGGAAGCACTAGGTCCAAGACTCAAGAAATGAAACCTTGAAACTATTGGTAAAGGAGCATAAAGTGGGTAAGAATATCCCCCAAGGAGATCATCTGCTATAAACCATTCTCATAGTGGCATGAATTGGGATGAATCAGGGACTGGGCAAGAACCAGGGGAGGGAGAGCAGGGAGAGGGAGCAAGTCCCTCATAGACAACTCACTTGTCCCACTATAACAACCCACATTTCAAACCCAACTTAAGAAATAATTTTTTTTTATCATATCATGTCTATCATTAATGTATAGTTCACAATCAAGTATGTTTAAACCAACATCAATCAAGGTATAAAGTAACCGAGAGAATTACGACATGGTCAGTGTCAACTCTCGTGATAGGAGTGACGAACTCCTATATAGCCTTACACTCCTTCATGATGTTTATTAATTCATTTGTTTAATTGTTTCTATCTCTCCTTTCATTAGGAAGTTTAGTTGCTTGGATCTAATTTTAATCTTACTTCCTATTTGGTTTAGAATTCAATTATTTTGCAGCGGAATACCATTCATGTATTTTTAAACCATAAATAAAGATTGGTTTACTCTCTTCAAGACTTGAATCAAAGCATAAACAATTGCATCATATTAAAGAGTAATTCATTGAAAAAGCAAGTACAAAATCCATTATTAGAACTAATAATATTCAAGTGCAAATATAGATCAATCTTACTAGTTGAGCATTACTTGCTAACAAAAATCATGCATCATATAACACTTTAATAATCATCTTATGAAAATATAAATATACCATCTTATTGGAAAGTAACTAACATTTAAATTCGATTTCATGCAACTTCCACTATCTATATAACTACATCATATTAGAAGGTAAGTATAACATCCATGTGTAATTGCAAACCACAAAATAGAAGTACACAACATATATTGTGGGAAAACTCCAATGGGGAAAAACCCAGCCTCAAAATATGCATCCTCATATTTCATTAATCTTCTCATCCCAATTTACATGATAGAAGAATCTCAAATATTCTTATGGACCATCATTAAATACATGGCTATAGGATATTTCCATACATTTCTATTTTTAGGTCATCATTAGAATTGAAACACATAAATGAAATGCTCACTGGATACATATAAATTAAGAAATATTAAACCTTATGGTTTCCTCAAGGATGAATATCTAATTTTGTAAACCTAGATATTAATAGTCCATTTAATCTAAGTTTTATACTATAAGGAGAGACCCCATAATCTCTCCAAGATTAGATCCTATATCTAATATTTCTAGATTCATTCATGAATTCATAATCAAATACATCTCTAAAGTACCAAGTCATTTTCAATGTAGTCCACATAAGTACACACTAAGAGAAAACACCATATTTTCCTCAAGAATGGATTCCTCATCCATTCTTAGATAATTTTCCACCATATTGTCACTTGGCCTATCAATAAGATCATACTATAGTTCTCTTAATCTATCAACAAGATCACACTATAGTTTTCATAATTAGATCACCGATTTGTCTCATGATCTATCAACAAGATCCTACTATAGTTCTCAAATCTATCAAACAATATTATACTATAGTTTTCATAAATTTGGCCACAAATTTATCTCATAATCTACTATAGTCTCTACAAATTTTGACACAAATTTGTCCCACAAATTTTATCACAAATCATATTTTATCATATTTGATAAAACAAGATTACACTATAGTTTCTATCAAATTTGGCCATAAATTTATCTCATACTATAGATTCATCTATCCATAATTTTGACACACATTTATCTAACAATATATCAAATAAGATTACACAAATTTCACCACAATTTTATTCTATAATTCTTTCACAAATATTTTCCCTTAAGTCTCCATAGGAAGCTTTGGATTATTTCAAAAGGTTTACTCAAAAGTTCTCCCCTTAAAAATATTCTTATAACTAAGGAGAATAACTCATTTCCCTTAGTTGAAAATAAAAATAATTCCCATATCCTAGTGGTCTGGCCTAAATCCATTCGAGATGCTGAACAATCAATTCATTCAAATGTAAATCACTCTAGTAAGGCTATTTGTATCTTACACTACTATATAGTAGTTCTATAATTAATTAAAAGGTATTTAATTTCAAGCAGTGCCACGCAGCTAACGGTCCACTATAGGTAGCGATCAACCACTGACCAACATCTAATCATAGATGACTTGCATCAATGCACTCAACCACGAGTGAACTATCCACTATGTATAAACTGATTTGTCTTTACGACCACCACTTGTGGTCATTTCCTTCAGGGGGAAGATTTCTTCCCTATAAACCTTAAAAATACTATTGTAAGATACATGTGGGATAATAGTTCCTACTATTCCTATGAAGAACTTTAACCCCATCGTAATCCAAACAACACAAATTTTGAGAAGCGATTGCACAAACTAGAGTCATATAACACACGATCAAAGGAGTTAAAATATTTGGGAATTAGCAACATGAAATAAAGGCTTAGTACACTTGACTACAAAGCTTGTGGAGCTTAGGATATTTTAGAGGCTCACATATCCTCTACCTAAGGAGTGTGGGATAATTCCCATAAGCATATCAAAAAAACATCGACACTGACAAACTAAGAACAAACACAATATAAGGTTGAATGGGTTAAACAGTAAATACATAGAGCAGATCAATCTAAGTATCATCAAGAAGAATAGAAGAAGCGTCGATAGCTTGGTCATAGTATAAATTAGACCTTATACTTGGGGATTAAACTCATCATATGAATGACTTAAGATGAATGCCACTCCTGGTAGGTACAAAAACTCACAGGGGTGGAAGCACTGATTCACTCTTTAAGGTGTTGAGCACGCCATTTACCATCCTTGATTATATAATCAATAATAGAGTTTTTGTTGGAAATTTTGAGTCCCTAATCCAAAGTTGTTATTGATGTCAAGATGTCAGTGATAGTTCTTCTCCAATTCAAGTGCAAAGTTTAATAGAAGTTGTAATGGGTTAAAATATTTTTATTTTACACCCAAAAGAATGGTTTAGAAAATGGTTTCAGTTCTCCTTTGGAAGAAAATATATCCGAAGCAATGGAAGGATATAATATTATAATATTTATTATAATATTTATCCAAGGTGGTGAAAAACCCAAATAAATTATTATAATTATAATTATAATATTATTTGGTTTACAAAGGACAATTAATTATTTTTTATAAAACCCTAAGGTTGGGTTTTTGAGGGAAAAAGATTTCAAAGCGCAAAGTTTAAAGTAAATTAAACCCAAAGTTGGGGTTTAAAGAAAAAGGCTTTCACAGCCTCTATATTTTTGACGACGTCATCATAGACAAGCTAGTGTTGACGTGTCCAAAGCAAATATAATGCATATAAATACTTTTCCAAAAACATTGGAAAGTTACCCTTGCTTGAATTAATAAATTAGTGGCATGTGAAAAATAGAGCTTGTGATTTACGAAAATGTGGCAGCAAAAGGCATAGAGGAGGAAGGTTTCATTGTCAAGTTTCATTGGGCAAGCATGACCTAGTGGTAGTTGGAAAAGCGCAAAGGCACTGGCAGCAATGTGGTTGATGTTTCGAATCCCCGCATGCATTGTTTGAGGCATCCAAGACACACAACATTTTGCTTGGCGAAAGGTGGTGTGAGATTAAGAAGCACATGGTGCTTCTTTAATCTCAAGTGAGCGCTTGGCTCGTGCGATAACTTTGGCCGTGATTAAGGCGCTTATGGTGAGACGAGGTTGAGGGTTCGATTCCCTCCAAGGACAAGGTATTTAATTTTGATTTAAATTTTGTTAGTTGCCTAATGTTGGAGGAATAAGGGTGCATAAGTTATTATTATTTTTATACATTAAGGCATGAAATTTATGGTGAATTTTGGTTGAAGATTATTGTGAAAGGTTTGATATTTGAGATTTATGGTGAATGTTTGTTGAGGATTATTGTGGAGGTATTGATATTTGAGATTTATTATTTTAGGAGTAATAAGGAGTTTTAGTAAAGTCTTATTAATTTATTATTAAGAATTTTGAGCATTATTTTTGTATAAGGGTTTTTCCATTTAAAGAATACTATGGTGAATGTTATTTTTGAGTTGGAGTAATAAGGTGTATTTTGGGTCATTATTTTGTATTGTGATTTGATTGAAGTCTTCTAACCCTTATTGAGATTGGAAAAGAGAAATTTGTGAGTGTGGAAAATTTGTGAGATCAACTCCTTGTCAAACAAAAGGTATGGGCAAATTCTTCCTTGGTTGAGTTGGTTGATTAGCTTACTTGAAAATTAAGTTTAGAGTGAAAAGTATTTGATTAGGGTTTCCTTTTTGAAAGTGTTTGAGTTAATGCTTCAAGGTTTTTTGAAATTGAGAGTTGTGTTTAAAACCTTTTTTGATAAGCATGGTTGTTGAAGTGAGTTGTTATGCAAAGAACTTGAACTAGGGTTTGAAAAGATCATGAGTATCATTGTTATGTGATATTTGTTGTTGAGCATTGTTAAAAATATTTTGAGTTGGATGATACATGCTTGGACTAGGGTTTGTGAGAAAGAGTTGTTTCTTGAAGTGATTGGTTGAGTAGAGTTGATTGAGCCTAGTCAAGTGGATGTATGAAGTAAGTACCATAAAAACAAACTATTCTATATTCTAAATTGTGTAGACACCAAAACAACACCAATCCGATTACGGGACAGTGCTTTGGTTATTTCCCGTTTGCTTTCTTCGATCGCTTCACCTTCCCTGGTGAGAAGGCCCAACTATCGAATGTATCCTCCAAGTCCAGCTCGGGTTTGAGCTTAAGAAAATGCTGCTTTAAGCACTTAAGCAAATGCTACTTTTAGCACTTAGGCAAATGTTGCCTGTCGCGATATCATGACGGTCACGATATCGTGCCTGTCACGACATCGCGATATCACGACGGTCGTGACATCGCACTATCGCGACATCGTGACGGTCGTGCTGTTACGATATCACGACGATCGTGACATCATGACGGTCGCGACGTCGCCACAGTCATGATATCACGACAGTCACGATGTCGTGCTATTGTGATATCATGACAGTCATGACATCACACTGTCGTGATGTCGCATTGTCATGATATCGCGACGTTGCACTGTCGCGATATCGTGATCGTCGTGATATCGCGATAGAGCGACATCACGCTGTCACGATATCATGATAGTCATGATGTCGTGTTGTCGTGATGTCGCGACTGTCGCGATATCGTGATAGCTCCTACCACTGCGCCCTGTTTCCTTTTTGGTGTCGTGATATCGCGATGTCGTGATATCGTGACAAAACTCCCGTCTTTGCGCCTGGGTAGACATCAAGCAGATCAAAGCGGACATCAAGAAGATAAAAGCGGACATCAAACGAATAAACGTAGACATTAAAAAAATAAGCATTAAACGTTTGAAGGTGGACTTTAAACAACTGGAAGTGGAAGTCAGTCAAGTGCGTGGGCCGTTGGAGGACTATCACAGAGGCATTCATGAAAGCCCGAGTCATGGAGGACTTTCCTCTCTCGTGGGGAGACATGACCGCCACATGGCACCTATGACCAACACATGGCGCTTATGCACGCCTATCCAAAGAGACCCCCTGGGTCTATAAAATGGTGGACTTTTCCACCCAAAAGGAGAGAGGAGGAAGAAAACATTTTGGAGCAGCGAAGCCCTGCCAGTTTATCGCCAGACGTTTTAGCATTGATTCATTTCTACCGCATCCGTGATCTCTTCTGCAAGGGAGGTCACTGGGTGTTTATGGAGAACATGAATCCGGATCCATGGATCCATCCATTCGTCGACAAAGCTCAGTGTGTTTTTATTTCTTTTGCGTCATGATTTCGGATTTTGATTTCAAGCATGCATTCATCGGGTTTCATTTCATTCCATTCCCACTAACTTGCAATCTGCTGTTTTAATCATTTTTCGTTGCACGTATGTTTTATTTGTTTCGAGGATCAAATGCTTTTATTTTCGATACAGGTGCTACTAACGCCTTTTGCTTTCACTTTGTACGCAGGTTTCTAACAGCAGAGAAGCAGGAAAGAGCAAAGAATCATCTACAACAGCGACGATGACATTTTGATCCGCCCATCTTACGTGTGGGCACGCGAAAGAAGGATTATTAGCCATGAATCTTGCGACAAGAAACACATCTGACTCTCCTATCCCTTAAAAAGGAAGGAGACGTATTGTAACACAATTTGTAAAGCGTATCAATAAAAGAGATTACCATATTTCTGTTGCTTTTATCTTGTGTCGATTTGCATATGTTATTTCTTGTTCTTGTGGCATATTCCTTTTTGCTTCCGGAATCTCGTGCTTTCAATGGCGATCACGGTGGGACCCTGTCCCCTGAATTTTGAGATCACAGGAACTGATTAAAACTTGTGTTTTTGTGCTTTCAGGTACCTTTTTTTTATTTTTGACTGTTATTCGTCTTTGCCTGGACGAATTTCTCTTTGTGAACTTTTAAAGCCGAAGATCAGAAACAACAAGTTTAGGCAGAGAAAGGTAAGGGTTTTAAAACTGTTCCCGTTATTTTTTTTTTTTTTTGTTTGTTTTTCTGTTCCTGTTTCCTGTTAATTTTGCCTTCTTAGGGAAAGTTTTAATCTATTAAAAATTTCAAAAAAAAAAAAAAAAAAAATAAAAAAATAAAAAAATAAAAAAAATCCATTTTTTTTTATTTGTTTATGTTTACTTTCATTTGTTATGTTTAAAAATTTCATTAAAAAAAAAAAAATAACGTCCATTAAAGAAAATGAATTTTCTTTAATTGTTTAAGAAGGGTAGGAAAAGATTCCGTCAATTTTCTTGCTTTATTTAATTGTTTAAAAAAAAAAAAAATTCTAGCTTCTGTCAGATTTCTGTTTTCTGATTTCTGGTTTTTAGTTTTGTATGGCTTAGGGAAAGTTTCCTTTTTGCTGCCTGTTTCATTTTTAAATAAAAAGAACCACACACACTTCACGTGGTAAAATTAAACCAAGGAGCTGGTCGTAAAACCCCAGCCCTTGATCAAGACCATCGGTGGATTTCATCACCACCTTGGCTTGATTTTGCATCCATTACCCCGATTGTCACTGTTGTTAGGCGTAAATCCTGACGAAAGCTGACCGAGTGTTGCTGGGGTGATTCCCAGCATGCGAGGATAAGTCTTCTATGGTAGGTGCCATTAACAGGACAATCCCCCTTCCGTACCGCCTACGTACCACGTACCATCTGCTCTCACGTACCTATAGTCTCCCTCTCGTAAGGGCGGGTATATAGAGAGGTTGGTATATCGGCCTGGTTGGTATATTGAAGGGGCGACC
Organism: Wollemia nobilis; assembly: GCA_028583015.1. Lineage (NCBI taxonomy): Eukaryota > Viridiplantae > Streptophyta > Pinopsida > Araucariales > Araucariaceae > Wollemia > Wollemia nobilis. Next base: position 1,848,609 of record JAQPPZ010000806.1, read on the forward strand.
ATTTTGGGAGTTATATGAGCCTTCATTATGCATTTAAACGTTCTTCAAAAACATTCAAAAACAAAAACAAAATCATCAAAACGCACTAAAACCAGTCTAGGACACACCATTAATCTTTAAAAGAGATAATCACAGTTTGTGTATGTGTGTGTTCATTTCTGCTTAGTGTAACAAAAAAAAAAATCAAAAATCATAAACAAAAAGATAAAAATCTGCTTAGCTAGTAGAAGAGTACCACAATGGTGTACACCCGTAGCCAAGCCCAATCAAGGGCAGAAGCTCCGGAAGGTACACAAGAAGCAGGCACAAGTCGCCTTCGCTTTAGTCCTGAGGACTTGGTTATACCGCCTTGGCGGTCTGGCCTACAAGAGAGTCCACGTCAGACCACATCAAGAAGGAATTATTGGGACACCCCTCTGGGGGGTATGCCCATTCAACACAGTCCCTTTCGGGAAGAAGCTTTACATGCAGCACTCAACTTAAATAGAAGACCGCCTTTAGAGGCTAGATATGAGCGGCTACAGCGCGATGAAGCGCTAGAGAGGCACAGTGTTCATGAAGAGAGACAACGTGAATATGGCATCTCTCCTTTGCCTCCCATTAGAACTGAAAGACAAAACCTAGAGCGTAGGGCTCTCCACACAGGGCGAGCTAACTCCGCCCGCCCCTTTCACACCCATGAAAGGGAGTACGAGGAAGGCCATCGCATTCCTCGAGAACAACAAACAACGCGGGAGCCTTGCGTTTCCGCACCTGCTAGATACAATGGTCACACATCGAGGCCAGAGCCTCAAGTCAATGCCGCCGACCTCGATAGAGGGAAGCGACATATTGAAATCTCGGATCATCAAGACCGAGGCAAATACATAGGAGAAAAATTCAAGCCTCCTGAGCAAATTGACCCGGCCATCGCCAGACATGCCACCCGCCAAGCCCGAATCACGCGGCTTGAACAAGGTCATCAGCAGTTAGAGTATTTATACCGCCTTCATAAAGAGCGCATGCGGCGTGAAGCGGATGAGCTGCGTTATGAACTACCTGAGAGGGTGCCAACCCCTCGCACCCAAAGAGCAGAACAATATGAGAGGCATAATCCCGTGGTGCAGGATAGGTCTCCACGACCTCGTCAAACTTTGCCTCCGAGACCTCATAGACCTGAGAGGGAGGCCACTCCCCGAAACAATGATGGGTACCCTCAGCGGGGACTCGCTCAGGGTCATGGGTTTCGCCCAGAGACTCCTCAGGAAGTTTACGAGGAGTATGAACCAGAAATAGAACGGGCCGAAATGCCCTGTCAAGGCGGGAGGGTTGCCATTCGGCCACCTCCCCATAGGCCTCCAGTCTTCCAAAACTCACAACGGGAGCAAACAAAAGAGGAAGAAATTAAATCTTTCGATGCATACAAAGCGCTATTAGAGCGCTTGGAGTCTGTGGAGACAAAAGCTTCTGGGCATCAAAAGCCCACGTTACGTCAACTTCGCAGTCATCCAGTGCATCCGTCAGTGCCCACACCTCTTTACCCCGAACATTTCAAGTTGCCTCAGTTGGCAATCTTTAAAGGTGAAGAGGATGCTCAAGAACATGTCACAAGATTCCTGAGCCAATGCTTCGGCATTCAGGATAATGATGCATTGTTGCTTAGGACATTCATAACCACATTCGCGGGCCCTGCCTCGGATTGGTTCACACAGTTATCGAAGCACAGCATAAATAACCTTGATCAATTAGTGGATGCGTTCCTCGAACGCTTCGCCTTCAGCACCAAGAAGAAGGCGTCATTGAGCGATTTGGCCAGCCTCAGGCAATATGATGAGGAGACAATGGCGGCTTATGGGAATCGATGGAGGACTCTGCTTTCTAAGCTACCTTACCTTCCCCCTATGTCCGACCTCACACAGATGTTTGCACGAAGTTGCTTGAAATCGATCTCTGGGCTATTGCAGCTGCGACAATACGACACTTTAGAAGAAGCTCTGGCACAAGCCAAAATTATTGAAGAGATCAAAATAGGGGAAGGCGCAATCGCCAAGCCTAAAAAGAAAGAGTGGAACAAAAACACCAAGACAGGGAATACGCAACAAAAACCCGCTGAGGTTAATCAAGTTGCTATAAATGTCCCCAAGCCTGCACAAGAAGTACAGCCTCAAAAGGCTAATTATCAGGCAGTGCCTCCTAATTATGAAAGAGAAAATAAAAGACAGGAGCAAAATCAGCAGCGTCGCCCTAGGCGACAATTCACCCCTTATACGGAGTCCAGGGACTCCTTATTTGACCGCTTGTCAACGGCAAATCTAATCACCCTTCCAGAAATCCAAAACATAGATCCTAACGCTCCCAAGCCTAAGGGATACAGGGAGGATTTATATTGTAGGTTCCACAGGCGAAGGGGACATGACCTAAACGCATGTTGGAAATTCAAGGGACTGATACAAGATTTGATTGATAATCAAACATTGGCAATGGACAACCCCATAGCGCCAAATAATCAACAGATGGGGGTATTCAAGGACCCTTTGCCTACCCACGAGGCACAGGAAAAACCTCTTCAGGTCAATGAGGTGCGACAGAATCTCCCCATGCAAGGATATGTGGGAATGATCAACATAGTAACCAGGAACAAGAAATACCTAGGAGCTGCCCCGGAGGCAGCTACAAGAGAAGTTCCTTCAACGTCGCAACCTCAACAACACACTGTGCAATTGCCTCCGCCTAGACCCGAGGTCACGATACGGACCAAACTCATGCAGAGTTTGCGGACCACATCGGCTAGGCTTTCCATTTATGAGCTTATACAGCAGTCAGCGCCCCATCGAGAAGCTCTCATGGAAATTTCGAAAGCCATCGAGTTACAGCCTCACGAAGCAAATTCCTTCAATAACTTCGTAGGACATGTAAAACGATGTACGGAGCCAGTCATTACCTTCAGAGAGGATGAAGTTAAAACAGTACCGAATGACATGGCAGATCCACCCTCGCACGTTATCGCGCGGGTCAACGGGATCCCGTACAAGAGAGTGTTGGTAGATACTGGCTCATCCAAGAACATCATTACCACTGTAGCATTAAAACATCCGAAGCTGCCAACCTCTCATATCACGGCTTCAACATACACACTGCGAGCATTCAACGATGCAATATGCTCGACAGTCGGCACAATTGTTCTACCCATCCAGGTAGGACAAAAGACGATACCCACATTGTGCCACATTTTGGAAGGCGAGATGGCATACAACATACCGCTAGGGCGACCATGGATCGGGGACATGAAGTGTGTCCCTTCGATAGCTCACCAGATGTCGAAGTATGCATTTGAAGGAGAAATACATGTAGTCCCGATGGACTTAGAACCCTTCAAATATTGCAATGCAGTGCATTTGATGCCGCAATCGACCCTCCCGTCGACGCACTTGGATTTCCAGTTAAATCCATCTAGACAGGGTCCGAGGCCGTGGGCACCACTAGTGACTAATCCATCAAAACCCCAGCCAGGTGCATCTACATCATCTGCTCCTTCATTACCAACGCCACCTGTCATGGCTAAACAGAAGGACAAAGGAAAAAGATCTTGGAAGAGGCTCAACCCCTAGAAGAGGTGTTGCCAACGATATCAACTGTCTCAATAGAAGAAATACCTAGCACAATGGAAGCTGAGGTTCATAATCCACCCAACATGGAATGGACTCAGGAAGGCCTTCCATTTCCTCCCTCTCAATCGTCAACAATTACTGTTGAAATGGCCAGTATGGGCCTGGGAGAATATCTAGTGCAAAATGTTGTAGCAACGCCCGCGCTAGAATCAGTGCAGGACATGGGGAGACCTCGCCTTCCCATAGGGACAATTGTTCCTTTAGGTTACCCACCAAACCAGACAAATTTTGTGTATGGGGGCCTTGATCATGGTGTTGAACCATGCAAGCAAAAGGACGAGGACGAAGAGCCTTTTGCCAAAAATATCAATTATTTGTCGAACCCGGACTTCGCTCTGAGATATCTAGGCCAATGCAATTGGCACGGATACAGGTTAGGTAGGTATGAGCAAGGGGTGCGTGTCCTTTGCCAGCCAAGATATCAAATGCCTTATGATAAGTCGGGAGTAGGGTTCAACCACCCCCGCCCTTAGACATCTTGGTAGAAAACATGCAAGGCCTAGGAATAGGCGACAAGGGTGGATTGGCATTAGATCCTTATGCCAACCCGAACACAATGTACACATTGGGAGACTATCTCCCATGGTCAACAACCACCCTTGGTAACATCAATAACCCTTCTCCGTTGATAGAGAGAGGTGAAAGTTCGGACACTAACTTCCAAGGAGAACATAAACAGTGTCCAGATATCTTTTCGAAATTGTTCCCTTTAGAGGTTCCGATTGAACCAGTGCAATGTCAAGCGAATCAGGTCCCCCCACCGAGTGTGGAACAACCGCAATGGGATCAGATTAATTTGCTCGAACAAGATGAGCATAGTATGGCGCAGACAACTGTCGGGGCTAATGAGGGCCTTTGGATCACCGACAATGATTACATAGATGAAACTGAGATGGAATATCTTAATCATGCACGATGGCACAATCACCCTGTAACCCATGAACAACTGATGGCACAACTAGGCATAAGGTTAGGGCATGAATGGTACATAGACCCAGCAGGGTGGGACCAAGTGTTGGATCAATGGCTCCAAGTTCACAACGAGCACCGTCCACCCCGTGACCCTATAATGACATCAGTGCCGAGGGAAGACCCCGTCTTCCTATCAACACATAGGGCCGATCCATTCATGCCCGTCCCTACAGAGCCAGATCCAGAGCATAGGGAGCATCCAGAATGTTCGAGTTATCACACCCACGGTAATGGAGACCAAATTCATTTCATCCACATGATCTCCATTGATTTGACCGCACCCATCCGCAATCCGGCCGATCCAGCATGGTCATTGCATCTAGACATAGATGCCATCGACTGGGATCGCGTCAATTCACCGCTCTCCCCATCATAGTATTGGCCTTTCGGTGAAATGCCTCATTTTACCCTAGGGACAACTCAGGATATTTTTCAAGCTGAAGAGGGACCCGAGGTTCCAAACGTAGATCTAAACTCAGCTAATGATATCCATTTGATCCCAACTCCACATCGCTTGGAGGACGGATCCCACATGTCGATCGAGGAGATGACTGACGTAGACATCGGCTTAGACCCAATGAATCCATAGATTATCAAGTCGGGGGTAAGCTTATCCCTTGAAGAGCAAGCCGACTACATTGCCCTTCTCAAAGCGAAGAAGGAGGTTTTTGCATGGTCATACAGAGACATGCCGGGACTAGATCCGTAGCTAGTCACGCATAATCTAACGCTTGACCCGACAATCAAGCCGCTTAAGCAAAAACTACGAAAGATGCACCCAACAGTGGCCTTGATGGTCAAAGACGAATTGCAAAAGCTGTTGGATGCACAGTTTGTCATCTGCGTGGACTATCCGCCATGGCTGTCCAACATGGTGCCCATCAAAAAGCCCGACGGGAGGATTCGCATATGCACTAATTTTTGAGATCTAAACAAAGCGAGTCCTAAGGATGATTTCCCCTTGCCAAGCATCGACGCGTTGGTAGACGCTACAGCAGGTCACGAAATGCTATCCCTCATGGATGGTTTCTCAGGATACAATCAGATTCGTATCAATCCTGAGGATCAACTCAAAACGGCGTTCACAACGCCTTGGGGGACATTTTGTTATAAGGTCATGCCTTTTGGCCTTAAAAATGCTGGCGCCACCTACCAACGTGCCATGACGTACATCTTCCATGATTACATGCATAAAACTTTGGAAGATTACATGGATGATTTGTTAGCCAAGTCTCTTTTGCGCTCGGATCATCTCGATGACTTAAGCAAGATCCTCGATCGCCTCATAGAGCATAAGGTCAGACTGAATCCCAAGAAGTGCGTATTCGGCGTCACATCTAGAAAACTCTTGGGTTTTATAGTCTCAAAGCGAGGCATCGAGGTGGACCCAAAGAAAGTCAAGGCAATCCTTGAAATGGCTCCCCCAACTACTATTAAGCAGCTCAGAAGTCTGCAAGGAAAGGTCGCATCGATTAAGCGCTTCATAGCGCAGTTATCTGACAAGTGTCGACCCATGAACAAATTATTGCACAAGGGGGTTACATTTCACTGGGATGACGAGTGCCAGTCAGCCTTTGATGAAATCAAACGATACTTGGCTTCGTCGCCAGTATTGGCACCACCTAGACCAGGAGTGCCGTTCTACTTATACATCTCAGCTATTGAGGTGGCACCGGGCGCCATGCTAGCCCAGAAGAATGAACTTCACAAAGAACAGAGCTACTTACTATCTTAGCCGCACCCTGGTCAGTTACGAACTTAACTATGCATACGTTGAGAAACTCTGCTTGGCAATGGTGTTTGCTACCAAGAGGCTACGCCACTACATGCTGAGCAACACTACGTATGTTGTGTCTAAGGAGAATCCATTGCGATACATGATGAGTCGTACTTATCATAGTAGTCGCACGACGAAATGGATCATGTTGTTGACAAAATTTGACATAGAGTTTATTGGACATAAATCTATCAAAGGACAGGTCATAGCCGATCAACTAGCAGAGGCTCCTCTTGAAGACGATCAGCCTCTAGTCATAGAACTACCCGATGATGGGGTCTTCCATGTCTCAGAATCGCCAGATTCTGATGAGCCTGAGTCACAGGCCGACATAACCTTATTTTTTGATGGTTCTAAATGTGAGCAAGGTGGTGGTGCGGGAATAGTATTCTTCACACCGTAGGGCGCTCCAATGCCCCTGTCATTTAAATTAAATTTCCCATGCACCAACAATAATGCAGAGTATGAAGCCTTGCTCATAGGTCTTCAGACAACAATCGCCATGAACATCAAATGACTAAACATCTTTGGTGATTCGCTGTTAATCGTCAATCAAGTCAAAGGGGTATACCAATGCAAATGCCCAGTTTCATAGGCTTATAAAGCCCTTGTGGACAAATTCCTGGCAAAACTTGAATGGTACGACATCGAGGCACTCCCTCGATCATCGAATCATTTTGCGGACACAATGGCCTCCTTGGGGTCACTAATCCCGCAAGACCTTTCTGGTGATATGACAACCATTCAAGTCAAAACCTTATCGCAATCCATGATGGAGCGTGCAAGCTCTGACTTGACGTCAAGAATCCACATGATCCAGATTGAACCATCCTCGGATAAGTTCTCTCGAATCCGCGATCGTCTGAAACATGCCAACTGGGGGTCCTTGTTCTCCCCTACTCCCATTAATAGCAACACAACGCTGTTCTTACAAGTTCTATCCCGCTCAAGCATTTGTTAGGGAGGAACTTCAAAAGGGATTGGCTGTTCATACTGTCGAGGTTTTCGATCAACAGGACTGGTATTTACCCATTAGAGACTACCTCAAGTTAGGTAATCTCCCGCTTGGATTGACGCATGCCGCAAAACGAACATTCAAGCAGAAAGCGGCTAAGTATGTCTTGATAGGAGACATTTTGTATCGTCGCAGCTATGAAGGAATCCTCCTTCGTTGCTTGGACCAGCAAGAGTCCACTTGGGCAGTCGCCCAAGCGCACGATGGTACATGTGGTGGCCATTTTAGTGGTATGGCCATTGCAAAGCGCATTCTTCGCATGGGCTATTATTGGCCATCTTTAGAGCGAGATTGTTGCGCATATGTCAAGAAGTGCGTGAAGTGTCAACATCATGCCAATTTGATGCACGTACCTTCCCGGGCCTTGCAGACAGTCCAGTCTGCTTGGCCATTTTTGTAGTGGGGCTTCGATCTAATTGGAAAGATCTCCCCTGTGTCGTCAGGCCGTCACACGTTTATCATAACGGCCACAGAGTATTTTACCAAGTGGGTGGAAGCAATTCCGCTGACCTCTACGACAGGACCCCGCATTGTGGAGTTCATTTTGCATAACATCATATGTCATTTTGGTATTCCATCCAAAATAATCTCGGATAATGGGCCATCATTCAAGAACAAAGACGTGCGTGCTTTGACCACAAAGTACAAAATTCAGCATAGTTTTTTGACACCCTATTATCCGCAGGCAAATGGGCAAGCAGAGGCGTCAAACAAAATGCTAGTTGCCATCCTTAAAAAGACGGTCGCAGACAGTCATAAGGATTGGCACATCCAAATTCCACTTGCCCTTTGGGCTTATCGCACTAGCATTCGGACGCCAACTGGGGCCACTCCATTTTCGCTCGTGTATGGCTCCGAGGCAGTAATGCCTCTCGAGTTGGAAATTCCTTCCCTACGCATATCAATGCAGGAGTTCATCGATGATGACGCTGTGCAGCAGGCCCGGTTAGACCAACTTACGTTGCTTGACGAACGACGCGTTAATGCTCTCGAGCACTTACGTATCTATCAAGAGCGGCTTAAGAAAGCTTACAACATGAAAGTTCACCTAAGGGACTTTCGGGTTGGTGATTTGGTTTTGAAGGAAAACCAACAGAACTCTAATTTGCCGTCCCACCTAAGGGACAAGTTCACGGCAAATTGGTTAGGTCCATATGTCATTGATAGCAAAATAGGACCCGGGACGTACCGGCTAGCCTCTCTTGACGGAATCAAGGAAACAGAACCCTTGAATATCAGTCATTTGCGACCATTCTATATCTAAGAGAGCCATATCCCAAAAATGCTCCAAGGATTCCCGAAATCGCTTGGTCAATCCCAAAAATGCTCCAAGGATTCCCGAAATCGCTTGGTCAATCCCAAAAATGCTCCAAGGATTCCTGAAATCGCTTGGTCAATCACAAAAATGCTCCAAGGATTCCTGAAATCGCTTGGTCAATCCCCAAAATGCTCCAAGGATTCCTATAATCGCTTGGTCAATCCCAAAAATGCTCCAAGGATCCCTAAAATCGCTTGGTCAATCCCAAAAAAAAAATGCTCCAAGGATTCATGCAATCGCTTGGTCAATCCCAAAAAGCTCCAAGGATTCCCACAATCACTTGGTCAAACCAAAAAGCTCCAAGGATTCCCACAATCGCTTGGTCAATCCCAAAAAGCTCCAAGGATTCCCACAATCGCTTGGTCAATCCCAAAAAGCTCCAAGGATTCCCGCAATCGCTTGGTCAAACCAAAAAGCTCCAAGGATTCCCGCAATCACTTGGTCAATCCCAAAAAGCTCCAAGGATTCCCGCAATCGCTTGGTCAATCTCGAAAAGCTCCAAGGATTCCAACAATCGCTTGGTCAAACCAAAAAGCTCCAAGGATTCCCGCAATCGCTTGGTCACCCCAAAAAGGCCCCAAAGGATTCTCGAAATCCCTTGGTCACCATCAAAAAAATTCAAAAAAAAAAAAAACAACAAAAATCATCAAACACAACAAAAAATTTGCATCTCATTTCAAGGCATGCTCAAATTCATCAATAGAGAGCTTTTCTCACATCTCATCTTCATAATCAAAATCAATCCATCAAAAATACAAAAATAGGTAGCTGCATTAAGCATCACACCAATACACATTCGTGGTCGTACAGGTCAAAGGCACCATAGACCGTAATTATTCTCGCTAATCCATCTTGTTCCATACTTTTCCATTTTACAAAACAAACAAACAAACACCATTAACCGTTGTTTACCACAGTAGAGTCGGTGGTCTCGTAATGTATCAAGAGTTTTCGTCTTTCAATCGGCATTGTTCTTTCTAGCCGCGTACTCGTACCAAGTCAGAGAGATTTTACGAAGGTAGAGTTCTACTTGAAATACGCCTTGTTACGTAACATCCAATCACAAGCTAAAACACTAAAACAATTCCTGAGTTGTACGAACGAAAGATGAAACCTGCACAGTAATCTAGGTCACCATAAGCGAAACGGTTATCTTGCTCATCCCCCTGTGCGAATGACCCAAAGAATGCTGAGAGTTGGCAAAAGGACAAGCATCCTCCCTACCCAATTCCCCAAGATCCCAAAATTCTCAATAGTTGCAAAACATCAAAAATTTGCAAAGAGTCAAAACACCAAAATTTGACAACCTACAGTGCACACATCAAAAGGCACAAACAATAGTGATTATAGTCACTCCACATCCCAATCCCTTGCTCAAAAGAAAAATATATAAAAATAAACAGTGATTTTTATCACTACAATCGAGCAAGTATCCCAATACAATTGAAGAAAAGAAGGGAGTCGAACTTGAATCCCTGGAACTCTCAGCATTTCGACAGGTCATGAGGCAAGCCTCAGTATCGGTTTGGTTGATAGCCTATCGGTCACTGGCGGTAAACTTCCCGCATGACGATATATCTGTCACATTAACTTATGTACAGATCAATGTTTGCATGTGGATGAGCTAGCTTATGCTATACTAGATAGCACCGCAGATTAATCTGACTGAATACAATAAAGGAGTTAGTGGAGATAATTAGGTGATCCTCAGTACAGGTTCGGTTGAAAGCCCATCTGGCACTGGCGGTATCCTGACAAATACCACATAAATAAACTCAATTGCACACACAAGGATGTGAAATAGCTTGGTCAAAAACAAGTCCAATTCATACCTTGTCCAAAAGTCTTGTAAGATAAAGTACAGTCGTGGCTAGTGAGTTAAAACCGTCTGAGTCTCAGAAAACCTTAGCTACATTTCTAAACCAACTGTGCTACTTTTCATCTTTGCCATACCATCAAAAAATACAAAAAAAGAAAAACCACATGTATACATACAAAGTCATTCATCACAGCAATCGCCTAAAAACAAATAACAGAGTTCTAAACAGTCTATGGTACCATAGCCAAACATCACAAATTCCATTCATCCATTTCATTTCTTCATATCACATATGAATCAACAACATGCGCATTTATCATACCATATGCATACGTCACCATAAACATGCATCCATCAACATCAATCATTGTGCATAACATAAAATCATGACATATACACAAAGCAAGAAAATCAAAACAACAAAAACATCACAAAAATGCAACACAAAAGAGCAATAAAAATTGTCGGATACAAGTGCTCTTGCACTTAACATCTTGGCATAGAAAAACTGATGTCGGGGTTTACATTGTCCCTATCCTACTCCCTAAGCAGGCTACCATAGCCGGACCGCTCCACGGGAGGACGGATGTTGGCCAATTTCACCCCAAACGACGTCACAAAAGGGTCAACACCCACTCAACAAACACTCAAAAACAACAAAACAACAAAAACAACAAAAAAAACAACAAAAAAATAAATGCAACACAAACAAACAACAATAAACATTGCCAGACACAAGTGCTCTTGCACTTAACCTCTTGGCATAGCAAAATCGATGTCGGGGCTCAAATTGTCACTCTCCTACTTCCCCAAGAAGGCTACCATAGCCGGACCGCTCCACGGGAAGATGGACTTTCGACACTTTCACCCCATTATGGCATCACCAAAAGGGTTTTTACCCAACAACAATAATCCAAAAGTCGGAAAACTGCTTGCACATTCAACGGACAAACATTTGAAGGGACCTTAACCTAAGTCACCTCGGGTCAAGCGACTCGTCGCTTTTCTCATGGCGGTCATTCCCTCATCGATTCGTCGCTTGAGGGGGTAGTCACACTTAGTCACCAATCAACAAACACACACCCAATCAGGGCATTGGCATGCATTCAAAGAATCATTGACAAAGACAATCACGCTCCTGCTTGGGGCAGTAAACAAGCAACAATCACAAACCGATCAAACGCGATCAAACGCTTGGCATTCCCGAAACATGAACTCAAGGTTCCCCCATGGATAAAAGGTTGCGCCCTTTGCCTATTCATGACTGATCAATGTCTAAGTGCAAGTCACACCTCACCAAAATAGGTTAATACTTGAAATCAAATTCCTTAGCTCGTCAGAGGCAAGGATTCAAGAATGCATCCCCTTTCCATGCTTGGGGCATCACAAGTTGGTCGGGTTACTAAGAAACCCTAATCACTAGTGCTTTGGTTATCTATTTTTGCTTAGCACTGCGTCACCCACAGCGCTTCCCAAAAAGGGGCATCTGTAGACACCAAAACAACACCAATCCGATTACGGGACAGTGCTTTGGTTATTTCCCGTTTGCTTTCTTCGACCGCTCCGCCTTCCCTGGTGAGAAGGCCCAACTATCGAATGTATCCTCCAAGTCCAGCTCGGGTTTGAGCTTAAGCAAATGCTGCTTTAAGCACTTAAGCAAATGCTGCTTTTAGCACTTAGGCAAATGCTGCCTGTCGCGATATCGTGACGGTCGCGATATCGCGACTGTCGTGACATCGCGCTATCACGATATCACGACGGTCGCGACATTGCGCTGTCGTGATATCATGACAGTCGCGATATCGTGATGTCACGATATCGCGACATCATGACGTCGCACTATCGCGATGTCGCGACTATCGTGATATCGCGATAGCTCCTACCACTGCGCCCTGTTTCCTTTTTGGTGTCGCGATATCGCGACGTCGCGATATCGTGACAAAACTCCCGTCTTTGCGCCTGGGCAGACATCAAGCAGATCAAAGCGGACATCAAGCAGATAAAAGCGGACATCAAACGAATAAACGTAGACATTAAACAAATAAGCATTAAACGTTTGAAGGTGGACTTTAAACAACTGGAAGTGGAAGTCAGTCAAGTGCGTGGGCCGTTGGAGGACTGTCACAGAGGCATTCATGAAAGCCCGAGTCATGGAGGACTTTCCTCTCTCGTGGGGAGACATGACCGCCACATGGCACCTATGACCAACACATGGCGCTTATGCACGCCTATCCAAAGAGACCCCCTGGGTCTATAAAATGGTGGACTTTTCCACCCAAAAGGAGAGAGGAGGAAGAAAACGTTTTGGAGCAGCGAAGCCCTGCCTGTTTATCGCCAGACGTTTTAGCATTGATTCATTTCTACCGCATCCGTGATCTCTTCCGCAAGGGAGGTCACTGGGTGTTTATGGAGAACATGAATCCGGATCCATGGATCCATCCATTCGTCGACAAAGCTCAGTGTGTTTTTATTTCTTTTGCGTCATGATTTCGGATTTTGATTTCAAGCATGCATTCATCGGGTTTCATTTCATTCCGTTCCCACTAACTTGCAATCTGCTGTTTTAATCATTTTTCGTTGCACGTATGTTTTATTTGTTTCGAGGATCAAATGCTTTTATTTTCGATACAGGTGCTACTAACGCCTTTTGCTTTCACTTTGTACGCAGGTTTCTAATAGCAGAGAAGCAGGAAAGAGCAAAGAATCATCTACAATAGCGGCGACGACGTTTTGATCCGCCCATCTTACGTGTGGGCACGTGGAAGAAGGATTATTAGCCATGAATCTTGCGACAAGAAACACATCTGACTCTCCTATCCCTTAAAAAGGAAGGAGACGTATTGTAACACAATTTGTAAAGCGTATCAATAAAAGAGATTACCATATTTCTATTGCTTTTATCTTGTGTCGATTTGCATATGTTATTTCTTGTTCTTGTGGCATATTCCTTTTTGCTTTCGGAATCTCGTGCTTTCAAATTGAGTTGAGATTGAGTTTTGAGAATAGAACATATTGAGTCTCTAACAATTCTCTTTATGCTTCTATGAGATTGAGTTGAGCAAGTGATTGAGTTTTGAGAATAGAACATATTGAGTCTCTAACAATTCTCTTTATGCTTCTATGAGATTGAGTTGAGAAAGTGATTGAGTTTTGAGTATAGAACATATTGAGTCTCTAATAATTTTCTTTATGTTTCTATGAGATTGGACAAGTTTTGTGTGGACTTGTTAAGAAAATTTGAGGTAAGTCTTTGAGAAGACTTGTGGACTAATTTTGTGTGGGCTTTTGTGGAAGCTTACAATACATATTTGAGTAAGTCCTAGAGAGGACTTGTTGAGCAGATTTGGACAAGTTCTATGTGAGCTGGTTGAGCATATTTGAGCAGGTTCTGAGTGGACCTATTGAGCATATTTAGACAAGTTCTATGTGTACCTGTTGAGCAGAGTTGTGCAGGTTCTGTGTGGACCTGTTGAGCAGATTTGAGTAGGTTATGTGTGGACTTGGTGAGCAGATTTGTACAGGTTCTATGTGGACCTATTGAGAATATTTGAGTAGGTTTTGAGTGGACCTATTGAGCAGAGCTATTCTAGACTGACTGAACTATGTTTAATAAAAAATTGAGATAGATCTTTGGAGGTGACAGAGTAGAGAGGATATTAGTATCCAATGGATAGAGATCCATAAGCCAGGGAAGTGACGATAGGTATTTTGAGCGGGGACAAGTTTTTAATGGAGAAAGATCCACAAGCTAGAGTAGTGGAAGCAGTAGTCTTCTAGAGGATCATCATGAAGAACACAAGCTTATACTGAGAGGGGGGTGAATAGTATAGCGCCCACTTTTTACTTTCTTTCCAAACCAATATCAATTAGTGTCCTTAATTGCAATAACCAAATATATCAGTGTGCATTAATGACATAGATAGCAATAGTAAGCAAGAGCACAAATCACCACACACAATTGAGACACAAGATTTAACGTGGTTCCCCCAATGTGGGGTACTCCACAAGATAATCTCCTTATAATATTTCACATAGAAATAAGGATCCTTATCCCAATACAAATGATTACTTTGATCTGCTCAAAGCTAGGCAATCCACTGATCTGCTTAGGTAGGCAATCCTGATCTGCTCAGGTAGGCAATCCACTGATCTGCTTAGCAAGGCAATCCACTGATCTGCTCAGCAAGGCAATCCACTGATCTGCTCAGCTAGGCAATCCTGATCTGCTTAGGTAGGCAATCCACTGATCTGCTCAGCAAGGCAATCCTGATCTGCTCAGGTAGGCAATCCACTAATCTGCTCAATAAGGCAATCCTGATCTGCTCTAGGCAATCCACCAAGAACTTGCTCAATCTAAGCAATCTCACCAAGAACTTGCTCAAAATCTGCTTTAGCAAGCTCACCAAGAACTTGCTCAAATCTGCTCTAGCAAGCTCACCAAGAACTTGCTCAAATATACTCTAGCAAGCTCACCAAGAACTTGCTCAAATATGCTCTAACAATCTCACCAAGAACTTGCTCAAATCTGCTCTAGCAAGCTCACCAAGAACTTGCTCAAAATTTGCTCCAACAAGCTCACTCAAAACTTGTTCAAATATGCTCAATAGGCTCACTCAAAACCTCATCAAATATGCTCAACAAGCTCACCAAGAACTTGCTCAAATGTTATCCCAAATCTATCCACAAATCTATCCCAAAAGCCTTCTCAAAGGCTCAATCAATCATGCACAAAAACTACCACAAATATATCCAAAAATCTATCCCAAAAGCCTTATCAAAGGCTCAATCAATCATACACAAAAGCTACCACAAATCTATCTCCCAAATGCCTTCTCAAAGGCTCAATCAATCATGCACAAGTAGCACTCAAATCTCATCCACAAATCTATGAAGGCAAGGCTCAATGATGAACTCAACAATGAATGGCAATGCACTCTACAATGGATGACAACAATGATCCACAATGATCTCAACTCAAATCAGAATATAGAATAGTTTGTTTCATGGAACTTGAACAATCACTTCACACAATCACTTGACTAGGCTCAAACAACTCTACTCAACCAATCACCACAAGGGACAACTCTTTCTCACAAACCCTAGTCCAAGCATGTATCAACCAACTCAAATATTTCCAACAATGCTCAACCACAAATCTCACATAACAATGATACTCATGTTCTCATCTAACTCAAGTTCAAGTTCTTTGCATAACCAATGGGCTTCAACAACAATGCTTATAAAACATTCTTCACATAACAATGATACTCATGTTCTTCTCAAACCCTATCTCAAGTTTTTCACACAACTAATGGCTTCAACAACAATGCTTATAAAACAAGGTTTAAACACAACTCTCAAACCAGAAAACCTTGAAGCATTCAACCAACCACTTTCGAAAAGGAAACCACAATCAATCCTTTTCTCTCCAATGATATTTCAGAAATCAACCACCATAAACAAAGTCAATGGAGAATATTGCTCATACCTTTTTGATGCCTTATTAGTTGTCCACTAAATCTGCCACACTCAACAAACTTTCTTTTTCAACTTTCAATAAGGGTTAGAGATCTTGATTAGTAACACAACAATAATATCCATATAACACCTTATTACTCCTACTCAATAAAATGCATCATGTCCCCTCATGAAAGAATTAATCACCTTTGAAAAAGAACAAAGCAACCTTCAATTTTGAACCCCTTTACAAAATCAGAAATATCTCTTTACACACACCTTATTTCTCCCTCTAAGCAAGTTAATAAAATAGCCCTCGAAATAAGCTTTCCAACGATATATAATATGATATACTTCTAAAAAGTAAATCACCAGAAATCTCTCTTTTTCTTAAAGTGCATCACAACCCTTATTTCTCCTAGTGCAACTTTAGAAAAATAAAATAATAATAAAAATATTAACTTGCCTCTGTCCTTGACGGGATTCGATCTCTTGATGCCTCCTTGCTCAGCGCCTTAACCGTGGCCAAGCCGCCATTGGGCCACATGCCCTCACGTGCTCAAAAGGAGCACGAATCAAAACATATGCCTCAATATTCTATGCCCTTCGAAAACTCAAAAGCGCTTCACGCATTTCAACACAACAAGCATCCCCGACGAGACTCGAACGCAGGACCTCCTACTTCACACACAATGCATGAACCGCTAGGCCAAATATGCCTATGCATTTGGTTTTACTCTGCGAACATTTCTTCAATGGACCCAAAAATCGTAAAACCCTTCACACCCTTTTTCACACACGCTTCACCACACAACACGTAGGCTCTTTTTTTGCAATACTTTACCATTCGAATGCAATCGAAATCGAGGACAAGGGGACATTATCAAAACTTTTGGTGGCATATATATATATATATATATAAATAATAAATATAAAAATATATATATTAATATATATATATATATGCCTTTCCTCCTTTCTTTAGACGTCGACACTATAATTATTTTTAATATATGCCTTTCCTCCTTTCTTTAGACGTCGATGCTATAACTTTATTTTTAATTTTAAATTTTAAATAATTTAAAATTTAAACTAAATATTTAAAATTAAATATTTCCATCATCAGGGCACCTTTTTTGATGAAACGAAAAGCCAACCTGGGTTTTAAGAAAAACCCATTTCAAATCTGCCATCCATGGTTTTAAATAAAACCTTTTATTTTGCCTGCCTTGGTTTTCACAAAAACCCTATATACATCCATGCTCTCCAAAAGTGCTTTTGCCATCAAAACTCAATGTGATCCATGTGACATCAATGATCCATGTGACATCAATGACAACATAAAATAACTCAAATTTCCAACAATCTCCCCCTTTGTCATTGATGGCAACACCTCTAATGCAAATCACCACAATCATTGCAAAAACCATCTCTGAGAATCAAAGTTGCTCCCCTGACTCAATACTCTCTATGGAGGTTGCTCCCCCTAACTCAATACTCTCTTTGGAGGTTGCTCCCCCTAACTCAATGCTCTCTTTGGAGGCTGCTCCCCTAACTCAATGCTCTCCCCTTACTCAAATCTCTCCCCCTTTGACATCAATGGCAAAAGGGACACCTATGGGGCTAAAATATATGACTCTTAAGCTTAGCCCCCTCACCACCTTCTCTCTTGAGGTGATTAATTTTGGGGTGGGAGTACTTTTACTCCCATATTACATTGTTTCTTTCCTCTGTCAACTTCCTTCCATATTTTTCTGATATCCTTCTCTTGATGAATTACTTGATCTTCTTGTCTTGAACCTGTTTGACCTTCTTGCCTTGAAACTGCTTGACCTTCTTGTCTTGAACTTGTTTGGAATTGAGTCCTACACCATTTTGCAATATGTCCAAAGTTATTGCAATTAAAACACTTGATGTTGTAGCCTTTGGATGGTGCCCATATCCTGAATTCTTTCTTGAAATAATTTCCATATCCATTCCTTTCCTGAACCCTGTATTGTGAAGTTTTATTTTCATGACCATTATGACCATGACTTATGAATTGTGTAGCTCTAAAACCAAAACCATGTTGCTCATTTTCTTTGCACTGAGAAGCTCTATGACCAATCTTGTTGCATGAGAAGCAATGTCCCTAAAAACCATACCTTCTTCCTTTGATGTTCCTTCTAGAAAAATCAAACTTCTTTGATCCATAGACCCTGCAGTGTATAGCCCTGTGTCCAAATCCATTACAAGAAAAACAATGTCCTTGAAAAGCCCTTTGTTCATGCCTTGGTTCCTCATACCTTTCTTGATCATTATCCTTGTGATCATTTTTGACTTGTGCATTGTATCCTTGAACCTTATTTGTAGTATCTAAATCCTCTTCCTTAATTTCTTCCTTGCTTTCCTCTTCAAGAATTTATTTTCCTTTTGAACTTGATTCACCTATCTCAAAACAAGATCCAAACTGGATGTTTGAAGCCATAGGAACTTTGGAACTTTCTTCATAAAACTTAGGTGCTTCCTTGCTTTCATCTTTTAGAACTTCCTTTCCTTTTGAGTGTGATTCCCCAAACCTGAAATATGATACCTTTGGTGCTTTGGAACCTTCCTCTTCTTTCTCTTCATTTGTGTCAAGTAGCAAATTGGCATCCATATTTATTGTCTCTGAAATACATGCTTCCTTCTTAGTGAAAATATCTTAAATTTTTGAGTCATGTGATGGATCAAACTTCTCAAGTATGGAACATCTCAATTCTTTTAGATTCTCCTTAACCTCTTATAGTTGCTCATGGATATCATTGAAGTCTTCCTTTAGATCAACTGAGACATCTATCTTTCTTACACTATTCTCTTGTTTAAATTCTTCTATTTGGAGTGAATGTTCTTCTTCTACTTCTTTTATCCCATAGAAAAACCCTTCTTCATCTTCATTATCACTAAGATCATTATAATCTTCTATAGCAAACAAACTCTCATGATTTCTTTGACCATGCATATTTCCTTGATGTGTCATCTCATCTTCACTATCACTGAATCCATTGCAATATCCTGATCTGTGATCTCTTTGACCACACACAAAGCATTGTTCTCTTTCACCTTCTATTCCTAGGAATAGATGTTCTTCCTTTTCATCATATGACTTGTCTCTATCACTGTGATCTGAGCTATCACTTGCTTCTTCAATGTAGAAAGTTTTCTTTGTCTTACGAAAACTTTTCTTCTTCTCATACATGCTTTGCTTGTATTTGTCATCTTTGTCATGCTTATGCTTTCCATCTTCTTTTCTTCTGTGACCCTATTTTTCATCATCATTATTTTCTTCATGTGGACACTTGTGTGCATAGTGACCAAAATCACCACACTTGTAGCATTTGACTTTCTTCATATCCCTGTAATTTCTTAAGTCCTTTTTCCTTTTGATGAAGTTAGCTTCCTCATCATTATTTGAATATTTATCTATCTCTGGAACTTTCCCTTTATTTTTCTCTGAAGCCTTGAATGCAATTTCTTTTATTGGAACCTGATGCTTACTTATCCTCATCTCATAAGTTGTGAGAGTTCCTTGTAGTTCTTCCATTGTTAGCTTGTTGATATCCATTATTTCTTCTATTGCTGAAACCTTTGCATCATACTTCATGGGAAGTGATCTCAAAACCTTTTGAGTAACTTCTGATTCTTTCATCTCAAATCCTAGACCTCTCATGGTGTTAGCAATCTCATCAACTCGAAGTAAAAACTTTGCAATATCTTCAGAATCTTCCATTTTCAATTCCTCAAATATTTTTCTATGAGTTTGTAGTTTTGCCAACTTTACCTTGGAATCTCCTTCATAGGTATTCCGCAACTTGGTCCACATTTCATTAGCTGAATTACATACCATGACATTTGCAAAATCTATCTCACGTAGCCCACTCAAAATACAATTCATTGCCCTTGCATTGATCTCAACCAATTTCTTGATAGTCTTATCTACCTTGGGATCACCTTCAACCTTATACTCTTTTTCAACCATCTACCATACCTCATATCCTTGTGATATCAAGTAGTTCTTCATTCTCATGCTCCAGAAAGCATAATTGTTATCGTCAAACAGTGGAGCCTTATTTGTAGATGATCCATTTTGTGAAGCCATCTATGTTCTTGTAGAATCTACCCTCAAGCTGTTAGCCTTTTCGAAGGAACCCGCTCTGATACCAATTGAAGAACACAAGCTTATACTGAGAGGAGGGGTGAACAATATAGCACCCACTTTTTACTTTCTTTCCAAACCAATATCAATTAGTGTCCTTAATTGCAATAACCAAATATAGCAATGTGCATTAATGACATAGATAGCAATAGTAAGCAAGAGCACAAATCACCACACATAATTGAGACACAAGATTTAACGTGGTTCCCCCAATGTGGGGTACTCCACAAGATAATCTCCTTATAATATTTCACATAAAAATAAGGATCCTTATCCCAATACAAATGATTACTTTGATCTGCTCAAAGCTAGGCAATCCATTGATCTACTCAAGTAGGCAATCTTGATCTGCTCAGGTAGGCAATCCACTGATCTACTCAGCAAGGCAATCCATTGATATTCTCAAGAAGGCAATCCACTGATCTACTCAACTAGGCAATCCTGATCTACTTAGGTAGACAATCCATTGATCTTCTCAACAAGGCAATCCTGATCTGCTTAGGTAGGCAATCCACTGATCTGCTCAGCAAGGTAATCCTAATCTACTTATAGGCAATCACTGAAAGCTCACCAAGAACTTGCTCAAATCTGCTTTAGCAAGCTCACCAAGAACTTGCTCAAATATTCTCTAGCAAGCTCACCAAGAACTTGCTCAAATATGCTCTAGCAAGCTCACCAAGAACTTGCTCAAATATGCTCTAGCAAGCTCACCAAGAACTTGCTCAAATATGCTCTAGCAAGCTCACCAATAACTTTCTCAAAATCTACTCCAACAAGCTCACTCAGAACTTGTTCAAATATTCTCAATAGGCTCACTCAGAACCTCATCAAATCTTCTCAACAAGCTCACCAAGAACTTGCTCAAATGTTGTCCCAAATATGTCCACAAATATATCCCAAAAGCCTTCTCAAAGGCTCAATCAATCATGCACAAAAATTACCACAAATCTATCCAAAAATCTATCCCAAAGGCCTTCTCAAAGGCTCAATCAATCATGCACAAAAGCTACCACAAATATATCCAAAAATCTATCCCAAAGGCCTTCTCAAAGGCTCAATCAATCATGCACAAGTAGCACTCAAATCTCATCCACAAATCTATGAAGGCAAGGCTCAATGATGAACTCAACAATGAATGGTAATGCACTCTACAATGGATGACAACAATGATCCACAATGATCTCAACTCAAATCAGAATATAGAATAGTTTGTTTCATGGAACTTGAACAATCACTTCACACAATCACTTGACTAGGCTCAAACAACTCTACTCAACCAATCACCACAAGGGACAACTCTTTCTCACAAACCCTAGTCCAAGCATGTATCAACCAACTCAAATATTTCCAACAATGCTCAACCACAAATCTCACATAACAATGATACTCATGTTCTCATCTAACTCAAGTTCAAGTTCTTTGCATAACCAATGGGCTTCAACAACAATGCTTATAAAACATTCTTCACATAACAATGATACTCATGTTCTTCTCAAACCCTATCTCAAGTTTTTCACACAACTAATGGCTTCAACAACAATGCTTATAAAACAAGGTTTAAACACAACTCTCAAACCAGAAAACCTTGAAGCATTCAACCAACCACTTTCAAAAAGGAAACCACAATCAATCCTTTTCTCTCCAATGATATTTCAGAAATCAACCACCATAAACAAAGTCAATGGAGAATATTGCTCATACCTTTTTGATGCCTTATTAGTTGTCCACTAAATCTGCCACACTCAACAAACTTTCTTTTTCAACTTTCAATAAGGGTTAGAGATCTTGATTAGTAACACAACAATAATATCCATATAACACCTTATTACTCCTACTCAATAAAATGCATCATGTCCCCTCATGAAAGAATTAATCACCTTTGAAAAAGAACAAAGCAACCTTCAATTTTGAACCCCTTTACAAAATCAGAAATATCTCTTTACACACACCTTATTTCTCCCTCTAAGCAAGTTAATCAAATAGCCCTCGAAATAAGCTTTCCAACGATATATAATATGATATACTTCTAAAAAGTAAATCACCAGAAATCTCTCTTTTTCTTAAAGTGCATCACAA
This sequence comes from Wollemia nobilis, assembly GCA_028583015.1. Classification (NCBI taxonomy): domain Eukaryota; kingdom Viridiplantae; phylum Streptophyta; class Pinopsida; order Araucariales; family Araucariaceae; genus Wollemia; species Wollemia nobilis. The sequence continues at coordinate 1,870,864 of JAQPPZ010000806.1, forward strand.
CCCTTATCTCTCCTAGTGCAACTTTAGAAAAATAAAATAATAATAAAAAATATTAACTTGCCTCTGTCCTTGACGGGATTCGATCTCTTGACGCCTCCTTGCTCAACGCCTTAACCATGGCCAAGCCGCCATTGGGCCACATGCCCTCACGTGCTCAAAAGGAGCACGAATCAAAACATATGCCTCAATATTTTGTGCCCTTTGAAAACTCAAAAGTGCTTCACGCATTTCAACACAACAAGCATCCACGACGAGACTCGAACGTAGGACCTCCTGCTTCACACACAATGCACGAACCGCTAGGCCAAAGATGCCTATGCGTTTGGTTTTACTCTACGAACGTTTCTTCAATGGACCCAAAAATCGTAAAACCCTTCACACCCTTTTTCACACACGCTTCAACACACAACACGCAGGCTCTTTTTTTCGCAATACTTTACCATTCGAATGCAATCGAAATCGAGGACAAGGGGACATTATCAAAACTTTTGGTGGCATATATATATATATATATATATATATATATATATATATATATATATATATATATATATATAGATATATATATATATATATATATATATATACATATATATATATAATATATAAAAATAAAAAAAAAAAAAAAAAAAAAAAATATATAAAAAAACAATAAAAAAAACAAAAAAAAAAACACAACAAAAAAAAAAAAAAACAAACAAAAAAACAATATATATATATATATATATATATATATATATATATATATATATATGCCTTTCCTCCTTTCTTTAGACGTCGGTGCTATAACTTTATTTTTAATTTTAAATTTAAATTTTAAATAATTTAAAATTTAAACTAAATATTTAAAATTAAATATTTCCATCACCGGGGCACCTTTTTCGATGAAAGGAAAAGCCAACCTGGGTTTTAAGAAAAACCCATTTCAAATCTGCCATCCATGGTTTTAAATAAAACCTTTTATTTTGTCTGCCTTGGTTTTCGCAAAAACCCCGTATATATCCATGCTCTCCAAAATATCATAAATGATATTTTTATGAAGTGCTTTTGCCATCAAAACTCAATGTGATCCATGTGACATCAATGATCCATGTGACATCAATGACAACATAAAATAACTCAAATTGCCAACACATCAACCAGAACAAAGGAGGAGTTCTCTTGTGGATAGAGATCCACAAACCAGATTAAGGGGATCAACATCTCCTTTGGATAGAGATCCATAAACATTATAATTGGGAAGGATTCCCAAAATATTATTTGAGAAATATTTGGAAAAAGTATTTTCTTCGTGGAGGTAGCCATATTTGGGCGAACCACGTAAAAATGATGTCTCTCATGTGTGTGATGCTTTATGTGATGTTTACTATTTTATTAATGCTAGTGCTACTATTTGGATTAAAAAGCAAATTTTTTTATTGTATACTGTTCACCCCCCTCTCAGTATAAGCACATGTTCTTCAATTGGTATTAGAGCCAGTATCTCCATGAAAAGACTAACAGCTTGGAAGAGATCTTTCGGTAGCACACATGACTTTAGAAAGTGAAGAAGAGACTATGTTTGATATAAAAGAAGAATTCTTTGCTACTCTCTGAAAATTGGAAAGAATTTGATAGAAGAATTCAAGCTTGAAAGGGCAAGTTCAAGAAGATGAAGAAGAAATGATGGAACTTATACAGAGTCTCACAGAACTCAAGATTAAGGTAGAAGAAGGAAAGAAGATTGAGGAAGATATGATAGATCTATTGAGAGCCAGGGAAACAAAATGTGAAATATTGGAAGAAGAAATTGTTCTCCTAAGGAATAAAGTAAAAAGGACCAAGGCACTACAAGATACAAAATATGAGAAGAAGAAAGAGGAATCAAGTCTCCAAAAGGCAGAAACTTCAAACAAGGAAAAGCAAGTAAAGGACATCAGAAATGAAGAAAGCAAAGAAGAACCCCAGATAAGAGTCAATAACAAGAGAAAGATAACTTCTCCACAAATTCCAAGAAATCCAAACAAGTTACATAAATTATTCCATGGACAAGGTATTTAATTTTGATTTAAATTTTGTTAGTTGCGTAATGTTGGAGGAATAAGGGTGCATAAGTTATTATTATTTTTATAAATTAAGGCATGAAATTTATGGTGAATGTTTGTTGAAGATTATTGTGAAAGGTTTGATATTTGAGATTTATGGTGAATGTTTGTTGAGGATTATTGTGGAGGTATTGATATTTGAGATTTATTATTTTAGGAGTAATAAGGAGTTTTAGTGAAGTCTTATTAATTTCTTATTAAGAATTTTGAGCATTATTTTTGTATAAGGGTTTTTCCATTTAAAGAAGACTATGGTGAATATAATTTTTGAGTTGGAGTAATAAGGTGTATTTTAGGTCATTATTTTGTATTGTGATTTGATTGAAGTCTTCTAACCCTTATTGAGATTGGAAAAGAGAAATTTGTGAGTGTGGAAAATTTGTGAGATCAACTCCTTGTCAAACAAAAGGTATGGGTAAATTCTTCCTTGGTTGAGTTGGTTGATTAGCTTAATTGAAAATTAATTTTGGAGTGAAAAGGATTTGATTAGGGTTTCCTTTTCAAAAGTGTTTGAGTTAATGCTTCAAGGTTTTCTAAAATTGAGAGTTGTGTTTAAAACCTTGTTTGATAAGCATGGTTGTTGAATTGAGTTGTTATGAAAATAATTTGAACTAGGGTTTGAAAAGATCATGAGTATCATTGTTATGTGAGATTTGGTGTTGAGCATTGTTGATAATATTTTAAGGTACATGATACATGCTTGGACTAGGGTTTGTGAGCAAGAGTTATTTATTGAAGTGATTGGTTGAGTAGAGTTGATTGAACCTAGTCAAGTGGATGTATGAAGTTAGTACCATAAAAAAACTATTCTATATTCTAATTTGAGTTGAGATTGAGTTTTGAGAATAGAACATATTGAGTATTTAACAATTCTCTTTATGCTTCTATGATATTGAGTTGAGCAAGTGATTGAGTTTTGAGAATATAACATATTGAGTCTCTAACAATTCTCTTTATGCTTCTATGATATTGAGTTGAGAAAGTGATTGAGTTTTGAGTATAGAACATATTGAGTCTCTAAAAATTCTCTTTATGTTTCTATGATATTGGAGAAGTTCTGTGTGGACTTGTTAAGCAAATTTATGGTAAGTCTTTGAGAAGACTTATGGACTAATTTTGTGTGAGATTTTGTGGAAGCTTATAATACATATTTGAGTAAGTCTTAGAGAGGACTTGTTGAGCATATTTGGACATGTTTTGTGTGAGCTTGTTGAGCAAATTTGAGCAGGTTCTAAGTGGACCTATTGAGAAAATTTGGATAGGTTCTGTGTGGAACTGTTGAGCAGAGTTATGTAGGTTCTGTGTGGACCTGTTGAGAAAATTTGAGCAGGTTCTGTGTGGACCTGGTGAGTAGATTTGGATAGGTTCTGTGTGGACTTATTGAGCATATCCGAGAAGATTCTGAGTGGGCCTATTGAGTAGAGTTGTACTAGACCGACTGAACTGTGTTTAGTGCAAAATTGAGACAAAGCTTTGGAGGTGATAGAACAGAGAGGATAGTAGTCTCCGATGGATAGAGATCCATAAGATAGGGTAGTGAGGCTAGGTCTTTTGAGTGGGGAAAAGAGTATTCAGTAGAGAAAGATCCACAAGCTAGAGTAGTGGAAGAAGTAGTATTCTAGAGGATCATCATGAAGAACACAAGCTTATACTGAGAGGGGGGTGAACAATATAGCACCTAATTTTTACTTTCTTTCCAAACCAATATCAATTAGTGTCCTTAAGTGCAATAACCAAATATAGTAGTGTGCATTAATGACATAGATAGAAATAGTAAGCAAGAACATAAATCACCACACACAATTTAGACACAAGATTTAATGTGGTTCCCCCAATGTGGGGTACTCCACAAGATAATATCATTATAATATTTCACACAAAAATAAGGATCTTTATCTCAATACAAATTATTACTTTGATCTACTCAAAGCTAGGAAATCCACTGATCTGCTTAGGTATGTAATCTTGATCTGCTCAAGTAGGTAATCCACTGATCTTCTTAGCAAGGCAATCCACTGATCTGCTCAATAACTCAATCCACTGATCTACTCAAGAAGGCAATCCTGATTTTCTTAGGTAGGCAATCCACTGATCTACTTAGCAAGGCAATCCTGATATGCTCAAGTAGGCAATCCACTGATCTCCTTAGAAAGGCAATCTTGATCTTCTCAGGTAGGCAATCCACTGATCTGCTCAGCTAGGCAATCTTGATCTGCTTAGAATTTTCTTCAGCAAGCTCACTAAGAACTTGCTCAAATATGCTCTAGCAAGCTCACCAAGAACTTGCTCAAATCTGCTCTAGCAAGCTCACCAAGAACTTTCTCAAATCTGCTCCAACAAGCTCACTAATAACTTGCTCAAATTTGCTCTAGCAAGCTCACCAAGAACTTGCTCAAAATTTTCTCCAACAAGCTCACTCAGAATTTGTTCAAATATGCTCAATAGGCTCACTCAGAACCTTATCAAATCTGCTCAACAAGCTCACCAAGAACTTGCTCAAATGCTGTCCCAAATCTATCCACAAATCTATCCTAAAAGCCTTCTCAAAGGCTCAATCAATCATGCACAAAAACTGCCACAAATATGTCTAGAAATCTATCCCAAAGGCCTTCTCAAAGGCTCAATCAATCATGCATAAAAGCTACCACAAATATGTCCATAAATCTATCCCAAAGGCCTTCTCAAAGGCTCAATCAATAATGTACAAGTAGCACTCAAATATCATCCATAAATCTATGAAGGCAAAGCTCAATTATGGACTCAACAATGAATGGTAATACACTCTTCAATGGATGACAACAATGATCCACAATGATATCAACTCAAATTAGAATGTAGAATATTTTTTTTCATGGAACTTGAATAATCACTTCACTCAATCACTTGACTAGGCTCAAACAACTCTACTCAACCAATCACCACAAGGGACAACTCTTTCTCACAAACCCTAGTCCAAGCATGTATCAACCAACTCAAATATTTCTAACAATGTTCAACCACAAATCTCACATAAAAATGATACTCAAGTTCTCATCTAACTCAAGTTCAAGTTCTTTGCATAACCAATGGGCTTCAACAATAGTGCTTATAAAATATTCTTCACATAACAATGATACTCATGTTCTCCTCAAACCCTATCTCAGGTTTTTTACACAACTAATGGCTTCAACAACAATGCTTATAAAACAAGGTTTAAACACAACTCTCAAACCAAAAAACCTTGAAGCATTCAACCAACCACTTTAGAAAAGGAAACCACAATCAGTCATTTTCTCTCCAATGATATTTCAAAAATCAACCACCAAAAAAAAAGTCAATGGAGAATATTGCTCATACCTTTTTGATGCCTTATTAGTTATCCACTAAATCTGCCACACTCAACAAAATTTCTTTTTCAACTTTAAATAAGGGTTAGAGATCTTGATTAGTAACACAAAAATAATATCCATATAACACCTTATTACTCCTACTCAATAAAATGCATCATGTCCCCTTATGAAATAATTAATCACCTTTGAAAAAGAATGAAGCAACCTTCAATTTTGAACCCCTTTACAAAATTAGAAATATCTCTTTACACACAACTTATTTCTCCCTCTAAGAAAGTTAATCAAATAGCCCTCAAAATAAGCTTTCCAATGATATATAATATGATATACTTCTAAAAAGTAAATCACCAAAAATCTCTATTTTTCTTAAAGTGAATCACAACCCTTTTCTCTCCTAGTATAACTTTAGAAAAATAAAATAATAATAATTCACTTGCCTTTGTCCTTGATGGGATTCGATCTATTGATGCCTCCTTGCTCAACGCCTTAACCATATCCAAGACGCCATTGGGCCACATGCCTTCACGTGCTCAAAAGGAGCACGAATCAAAACATATGCCTCAATATTCTATGCCCTTCGAAAACACAAACGTGCTTCACACGTTTCAACACAACAAGCATCCCTGATGAGACTCAAACGTAGGACCTTATGCTTCACACACAATGCATGGACCGCTAGGCCAAATATGCCTGTGCGTTTGGTTTTATTCTACGAACGTTTCTTCAATGGACCCAAAAATCGTAAAACCCTTCACACACGCTTCACCACACAACATGTAGGCTTTTTTTTCGCAATACTTTACCATTCGAATGCAATCGAAATTGAGGACAAGGGGACTTTATCGAAACTTTTGGTGGCATATATATATATATATATATATATATATATATATATATATATATATATATATATATATATATATATATATATATATATATATATATATATATATATGCCTTTCCTCATTTCTTTAGACGTCGGTGCTATAATTATTTTTAATATATGCCTTTCCTCCTTTCTTTAGACGTCAGCGCTATAACTTTATTTTTAATTTTAAATTTAAATTTAAATTTTAAATAATTTAAAATTTAAACTAAATATTTAAAATTAAATATTTCCATCATCGAGGCACCTTTTTAGATGAAACAAAAACCCAACCCGGGATTTAAGAAAAATCCATTTCAAATATACCATCCATGGTTTTAAATAAAACCTTTTATTTTTCCTACCTTGGTTTTCAGAAAAACCCTGTATATATCCATGCTCTCCAAAATATCATAAATGATATTTTTATGAAGTGCTTTTGCCATCAAAACTCAATGTGATCCATGTGACATCAATGATCCATGTGATATCAATGAAAACATAAAATAATTCAAATTGCCAACAATCTCCCTCTTTGTCATTGATGGCAACACCTCTAATGCAAATCACACAATCACTAAAAAACCATCTCTGAGAATCAAAGCTGCTCCCCCTGACTCAATACTCTCTATGGAGGCTGATCCCCCTAACTAAATACTCTCTTTTGAGTCTTCTCCCCCTAACTCAATGCTCTCTTTGGAGGCTTCTCCCCTAACTCAATGCTCTCCCCTTACTCAAATCTCTCCCCTTTTGACATCAATGGCAAAAGGGACACCTATGGGGCTAAAAGATATGACTCTTAAGCTTAGCCCCCTCATCACCTTCTCTATTGAGGTGATTAATTTTGGGGTGGGAGTACTTTTACTCCCATCTTACATTGTTTATTTCCTCTGTCAACTTCTATATTTTTCTGATATCCTTCTCTTGATGAATTACTTGATCTTCTTGTATTGAACCTGTTTGACCTTCTTGCCTTGAAACTGCTTGACCTTCTTGTATTGAACTTGTTTGGAATTGAGTCCTACACCATTTTGTAATATTTCCAAAGTTATTGCAATTAAAACACTTGATGTTGTAGCCTTTGGATTTCCCATATCCTGAATTATTTCTTGAAATTATTTCTATATCCATTCCTTTCTAGAACCCTGTATTGTGAAGTTCTTTTTTCATGACCATCATGACTTATGAATTGTGTAGCTCTAAAACCAAAACCATGTTGCTCATTTTCTTTGCACTGTGAAGCTCTATGACCAATCCTGCTACATGAGAAGCAATGTCCCTAAAAACCATACCTTCTTCCTTTGAAGTTCCTTATAGCAAAATCAAACTTCTTTGATCCATAGACCCTGCAGTGTATAGCCCTGTGTCCAAATCCATTACAAGAAAAACAATGTCTTTGAAAAGCCCTTTGTTCATACCTTGGTTCCTCATATATTTCTTGACCATTATCCATGTGATATTTTTTGACTTGTGCATTGTATCCTTGAACCTTCTTTGTAGTATCTATACCCTCTTCCTTAGTTTCTTTCTTGCTTTCCTCTTCAAGAATTTATTTTCCTTTTGAACTTCATTCACCTATCTCAAAACAAGATCCAAACCGGATGTTTGAAGCCATAGGAACTTTGGAAAATTCTTCATAAAACTTAGGTGCTTCCTTGCTTTCATATTTTAGAACTTCATTTCCTTTTGAGTGTAATTCCCCAAACCTGAAATATGATACCTTTGGTGCTTTGTAACCTTCCTCTTCTTTCTCTTCATTTGTGTCAAGTAGAAAATTGGCATCCATATTTATTGTCTCTGAAATACATGCTTCCTTCTTAGGGAAAATATCTTGAATTTTTGAGTCATGTTATGGATCAAACTTCTCAAGTATGGAACATCTCAATTCTTTGAGATTCTCCTTAACCTCTTGTAGTTGCTCATGGATATCATTGAAGTCTTCCTTTAGATCAACTGAGACATCTGTGTTTCTCACACTATTCTCTTGTTTAAATTCTTCTATTTGGAGTGAATGTTCTTCTTCTACTTCTTTTATCCCATAGAAAAAACCTTCTTCATCTTCACTGTCACTAAGATCATTATAATCTTCTATAGCAAAAAAAATCTCATAATTTCTTTGACCATGCCTGTTTCCTTGATGTGTCATCTCATATTCACTATCACTGAATCCATTGCAATATCATGATATGTGATCTCTTTGACCACACACAAAGCATTGTTCTCTTTCACCTTCTATTCCTAGGAATAGATGTTCTTCCTTTTCATCATTTGGCTTGTATCTATCACTGTGATTTGAGCTATCACTTGCTTCTTCAATGTAGAAAGTTTTCTTTATCTTATGAAAATTTTTCTACTTCTCATACTTTATTTGCTTTTATCTATCATTTTTGTCATGCTTATGCTTTCCATCTTATTTTCTTTTGTGTCCCTGTTTTTCATCATCATTGTTTTCTTCATGTGGACACTTGTGTGCATAGCGACCAAAATCACCACACTTATAGCATTTGAATTTCTTCATATCCTTGTAATCTCTTAAGTATTTTTTCCTTTTAATGAAGTTAGCTTCTTCATCATTATCTAAATATTTATCTATCTCTGGAACTTTCCATTTATTTTTATCTGAAGCCTTTAATGCAATTTCTTTTATTGGAACCTGATGCTTACTTATCCTCATCTCATAAGCTGTGAGAGTTCCTTGTAGTTCTTCCATTGTTAGATTGTTGATATCCATTATTTATTCTATTGTTGAAACCTTTGCATCATACTTCATGGGAAGTGATCTCAAAACCTTTTGAGTAACTTCTGATTCTTTCATCTCAAATCCTAGACCTCTCATGGTGTTAGCAATCTCATCAAATCGAAGTAAAAACTTTGCAATATCTTTAGAATCTTCCATTTTTAATTCCTCAAATATTTTTCTATGAGTTTGTAGTTTTTCCAACTTTACCTTGGAATATCCTTCATAGGTATTCCATAACTTGGTCCATATTTCATTAGCTGAATTACATACCATAACATTTGCAAAATTTGTCTCATGTAGCCCACTCAAAATACAATTCATTGCCCTTGCATTTATCTCAACCAATTTCTTGATAGTCTTATCTACCTCGGGATCACCTTCAACTTTATACTCTTTTTCAACCATCTACCATACCTCATATCCTTGTGATATCAAGTAGTTCTTCATTCTCATGCTCTAGAAAACATAATTGTTATCATCAAACAGTGGTGCATTATTTGTAGATGATCCATTCTGTGAAGCCATATGTGTTGTTATAACATCTACCCTCAAGCTGTTAGCCTTTCTGAAGGAACCCAATCAGATACCAATTGAATAACACAAGCTTATACTTAGAGGGGGGGTGAACAGTATAACACCCACATTTTACTTTCTTTCCAAACCATTATTAATTAGTGTCCTTAATTGCAATAACAAAATATAGAAGTGTGCATTAATGACATAGATAACAATAGTAAGCAAGAGCACAAATCACCACACACAATTGAGACACAAAATTTAACGTGGTTCCCCCAATGTGGGGTACTCCACAAGATAATCTCCTTATAATATTTCACTAGAAATAAGGATCCTTATCCCAATACAAATTATTACTTTGATCTACTCAAATCTAGGCAATCCACTGATATGCTCAGGTAGGAAATCCTGATCTTCTCAGGTAGGAAATCCATTGATCTACTTAGCAAGGCAATCCACTGATCTGCTTAGCAAGGTAATCCACTGATCTGCTCAACTAGGTAATCCTGATATGCTTAGGTAGACAATCCACTGATTTGATCAGCAAGGCAATCCTGATCTGCTTAGGTAGGCAATCCACTAATCTACTCATCAAGGTAATCCTGATCTACTCAGGTAGGCAATCCATTTATCTTCTCAGCTAGGTAATCCCGATATTCTCAAAATATGCTTCAACAAGCTCACTAAGAACTTGCTAAAATCTACTCTAGAAAGCTCACCAAGAACTTGCTCAAATATGCTCTAGCAAGCTCACCAAGAACTTGCTCAAATCTAATCCAAAAATCTCACTAAGAACTTGCTCAAATCTAATCCAAAAATCTCACTAAAAACATGCTAAAATCTACTCTAACAAGCTCACCAAGAACTTGCTCAAAATTTGCTCCAATAAGCTCAATTAGAACTTGTTCAAATATGCTCAATAGGCTCACTTAGAACGTCATTAAATATTCTCAACAAGCTCACCAATAACTTGCTCAAATGCTGTCCCAAATCTGTCCACAAATCTATCCCAAAAGCCTTCTCAAAGGCTCAATCAATCATGCACAAAAATTTCCACAAATCTATCCCAAAGGCCTTATCAAAGACTCAAACAATCATGCACAAAAGGTACCACAAATCTGTCCAAAATCTATCCCAAAGGCCTTCTCAAAGGATCAATCAATCATGCACAAGTAGCTCTCAAATCTCATCCACAAATCTATAAAGGCAAGGCTCAATGATGGACTCAACAATGAATGGCAATACACTCTACAATGGATGGCAACAATGATCCACAATGATCTCAACTCAAATCAGAATGTAGAATAGTTTGTTTCATGGAACTTGAACAATCACTTCACTCAATCACTTGAATAGGCTCAAACTTGAACTTTAATAGTTTTACTTTGTGAACGTTTCTTCAATGGACCCGAAAATCGTAAAACCCTTCACACCCTTTTTCACACACGCTTCACCACACAACACGTAGGCTCTTTTTTAGCAATACTTTACCATTCAAATGCAATCAAAATTGAGGACAAGGGGACATTATCGAAACTTTTGGTGGCATATATATATATATATATATGCCTTTCCTCCTTTCTTTAGACGTCGGTGCTATAATTATTTTTAATATATGCCTTTCCTCCTTTCTTTAGACATCGGCGCTATAACTTTATTTTTAATTTTAAATAATTTAAAATTTAAACTAAATATTTAAAATTAAATATTTCCATCACCGGGGCACATTTTTCGATGAAACAAAAATCCAACCTGGGTTTTAAGAAAAACCCATTTCAAATCTGCCATCCATGGTTTTTAATAAAATCTTTTATTTTGCCTGCCTTGCTTTTCACAAAAACCCTTTATATATCCATGCTCTCCAAAATATCATAAATGATATTTTTATGAAGTGCTTTTGCCATCAAAACTCAATGTGATCCATGTGACATCAATGATCCATGTGACATCAATGACAACATAAAATAACTCAAATTGCCAACACAAAGAACCAGAACAAAGGAGAAGGAGTTCTCCTGTGGATAGAGATCCACAAACTATATTTAGGGCATCAACATCTCCTTTGGATAGAGATCCATAAACATTGTAATTGGGAAGGATTCCCAAAATATTACTTGAGAAATATTTAGAAGAAATATTTTTTTGGTGGAGGTAGCCATCTTTGGGTGAACCACGTAAAAATGATGTCTCTCATGTGTGTGATGCTTTGTATGATGTTTATTGTTTTATTAATGCTGGTGCTACTATTTGGATTAAAAAGCAAAAATTTTTATTGTATAATTTTCACCCCTCTCAGTATAAGCACATGTTCTTCAATTGGTATTAGAGTCGGTATCTCCGTGAAAAGACTAACAACTTGGAAGAGGATCCTTCGGTAGCACACATGACTTTAGAAAGTGAAGAAGAGACTATGTTTGATATAAAAGAATAATTCTTTGCTACTCTCTGAAAATTGGAAAGACTTAGATAGAATAATTCAAGCTTGAAAGAGCAAGTTCAAGAAGACAAATAAGAAAGGATGGAACTTATACAGAGTCTCACAAAACTCAAGATTAAGGTAGAAGAAGGAAAGAAGATTGAGGAAGATGATGAGGCCCGGAAATGCCTCAATCATAGCATGTTTTGAACATTAAAATTGCCTAAAAACTCTTATGTTTAATCTGATATGCTAGTTAAGTTGATTCAATATGTTGTGTATTAACTATTTGCATGATCAATGTATTAGAAATACTATATTCTGATTTTTATAGCTTTTTGCATAGTTTTATGTTATTTTGTTATGACTTGCTAAAAGAGAAATATGCTTAGGTTGATAGCAACATTTCACTAGTTTTGTTTTAATATGTCTCAAGCATTCATTTTATCTAAATCTAGCAAACAGTGCAAGCAAACTATTACTGTGCAACAAAAACTGGTTTTCCAATGTAAATTCCAACCAGCTGCCAATGAATGGCAAGGCATGGAATTCACACATGGAAAGAGATGAAGACCATTGAAATCTGATCCTGAGAGATAACCCACCTGAGAAATGTAGAGGAAATCATTTAAAGAGCACACATTTGTTCATTCCGAAGTCTCTTCGGAATGAACAGACATCTTCGGAATGAGAAAACACAGTCTCTTCGAAATGAGCGGATCTTTGGAATGAGAATTGCAGTCTCTTCGGAATGAGCCACTTATCTTCGGAATGAAAATAGAATGTGCTTTTTGACTTGTTGACCGATTTTTGACACTGGAAAAAGGGAAAGAAATATTGAAAAGGGTAAGGGAAAATATCTCCCATCTGACTTTGTCGTCCTTGCCGACCAAAGCCACCATTTATGGAAAGATCAAGTTTGATCCTCTTCTAGGATAAAACCAGGAAAAGTTGTAGCATAATAGGATTAGATCTTTAGGATAGAAATGAGATATTCTCAGTTTGTAAGTAGATCTTAGGACATCTATAAATATGGCTCCCATCCAGGTTGAGCTAGAGAGATGGAGAGAGAGGAGAATAGGAGAAAATAGGCAAGTAGTGTAATAGTAAGAAAAGTGATTGCTACAATCCTGTAACAGGTTTTTAGCAGCAATACTGTAATCATGTTCTGAATCAATAAAAGTGCACTATTTTTATTCATGTTGTTGTGAATGAGTGTGAGTAAGATCTAGAGAAAGAAAGACTCATACCTTCTTCTGGACAAGGAGGTTGGCCACTTCCAGACCTAGGAGGAGGACTAACAACAGGTTTTTATTCTGATTTTGTTGTAGCAGAATGAGTTGTAGAACTTGTCATTTCATTTCCTTGTAAACAGCTAACAATATTTGTAATCTTAGCTTATTTTATGATTGGGATGATCTTGTGATTAATGGTTTGGTTGTAATCTCCACTTTCAGCAAGCTTTCAAAATACTATAGATTATCATTTCCAGAATTTACTATTTTTTGCAATTTGTTGCATTTTGTGTTTTGTTGTCAACCCCTGCATAGAAGATTGACAACCTTCTATTACAGAGCATTGACAGGGCTTAATTTCCATGCTATAATTAGGTTTCCATTGCTGCAAAAGTAAATAGATTTCCTTTCTGCAATTATAATCAGATTTCTAATTCTACAATTGTTATTTTTGCAACATAATTAGGTCTCATTCTGCAATTGTAATTAGGATTTCATTTCTGTAGTTAATGATTAGTTTCCATTTTTGCAACTAGATTAAGGTTTAATTTATGCAATTTAGAGATAGAAATGTCCTAAATCCCCCACACAATCGGTTTCACCAATAAGACCTGTTGCTCCCAGATGACCTAAGTTATAGCCCTGTTCACTCCTTCTTTCGCAAATAGCCTTGTACACTGCCCTGGATTGACAAATTCATTGAGAATTAATGATGTGCATAATGACAATGCATCATTTTGGCATCATTTCTAGGGAATAGTGTTGCTGGAAGGTGACAACAGTCCAATAGCTATTAATTAGACTGAGCTATGAAATTCAAGATAAAATCTGAATATAACAGCTGGTTAAAGTAACAACTATTGACCTATAATTTATGTCATTCAAGAGTAAACATGAATGAGTAAGCCTAGGGATGAAAAAGGTAGAATTACCCAAAAGGATCCCTGGCTTGTTCCATTAAGAAGATCTTCATGCCTAAGGGGTGAATCACCTGTGTTTGAACTACCAGAAATATTGAAAGAAAAATCACCAGTCTCATCATCATTAGAACATTATGAGAAAGAAAAATCACCAGCTTCATCATCATTAGAACATCCTAAGAAAGAAAAATCATCAGACTCATCATCAACAGAGGATCTTGGACCTCTTGAGAGTGAAATTTGGATAGGTTTAACTGTTCCCAAGGAACAGGAAACTATGGCAGAGGGAGGCAATCTAGATAGGGATGGCCAACATGGCTATGTCCATAATGAAGGAGATGATCAGGATATGCCCCAACCTTCCAGAACATTTGAATATCCTATCCGTTTGAATCCAACACAAAACTCTCCCATGAAAACCATTTCACCTTTAGTACTTCCAACCTTTCGAGGTGTTGTATCTGAAGATCCTGATCAATTTTTGTTTGAATTCAAAGTAGTGTGTCAAACCTATGACTATGTAAATGACAATAAAAAACTTAAGGTTTTTCCCTCAACACTCAAGGACTCAGCATTACACTGGTTCATGAGCTTAGAGCCAAATTCCATCCGAACTTGGGATCAAATGGAAACTATGTTTTTAGACAAATATCAGGAGTATTGTCATGTAAGGAATAGGAAAGATGAGTTATTCAGGATTAAACAAGAAGATGATGAAACATTAGAAGACTATCTTGATAGGTTCTCCTTTGTTCAAAGGAGATGTGGACTTGTAGAACCAGAGTTATGCAAAACCATATTTTTGAGAGGATTACAAGATGAATCCAGAGAGGTATTGGATTTGATGGGAAAAGGGGATGTAAATACTCTCAGTAATGAGGAAATTGTGGGTCTCTATAGGAATTACTCTCGCACTAAGCAGGGAAGAAGAAAAAAATACAAATGGCACTGATGTGAAGGACCTAATAGAGGAACTTGCAAATTTTAAAACTGATATTTTGGTGCAATTGAACACAACTTTAGGAGAAATGTCTGCAAAAGCAAAAACCATAGAACCTTTGGCAATTTATTGCCCAAGATGTAGAAATAAACATGCTTTGCAGGAGTGTCCTTTGAATAAAACATCTATCTCAGCCATTTGTAGTATCTGTTCAAAGAAGCATTTGATTGATAAATGCCACTCGCTACCACAACTCAAAACTATGTTAGAGAGTCAGATTGAGGAACTCAACTATGTTGGACCAAAACAAGGGGGAAATTTCTCTCAGAACCAAAATCCCCCTCATTTTCCTACAAATTTGGGGCATAATCCTTGGACTATGCCTTGGGGACAATCAGAGCCACCCCAACGTCCTTGGAATTATTCTCAATGGACAAATTCCCAAGAATGGCCACAAACAAGTTGGAGTAATCCAACCTGGAATCAGAATCAGAATAATCCATCATGGAATCAAAACATCCCACCCTGGAATCAGAATAATCCACATTGGATGCAAAATCAACCACAGTGGAGTCAGCAATACCAGTCCTATCCAAGGCAACAAAGAAATCAAGGTCAAACTCAACATTTGTTGCCTACACCTAATCAAAATTTTCAAGAAAAATAGAACCAACCACAACAAACACAATAGGTGAAACAACCTCAACTTCCAGCTCAATCAGTCACTAATCCAAACAACATGAGACAGGCATCCCCTATCTATGTGGTTGAAGCTGAAGAAAATGTTGAAATAAATGTTCTTGATTGTAGTAACATCCAACTTCATTCAGGAAAAGTTGTACCTGAACCTGTTTCAACTAAAATCAAGGAAAATGAAAAGCAAGAACCTTTGGAACCAGTTAGAGTTAAACCAACAATAGAGAAAGAAGAAGAAAAAATAGAACCACAGGCAGAACAATTACCTTCATCAAGGATAATTCCATATCCTGAAAGATTTAATACCACAACAAAAAATTCTGAGTCAGACCTGGTCAAGGAACTTAGAAAGTTAACTATATCATTGCCCTTATTGCAAGCCATTAAGGATATACCAATGATTAAAAGTACTATTCGAGATTTGTGCATTAGAAGAGCAGGAAGAAAAAAGAAAGCATTTCCTAAGACTGTTCAGGTTGAAGGAAAGATAGCTGATCTCTTGTCTAGAAAACTAGTACCTCCAAAGTATAGTGACCCAGGGAGTCCAGTTATCACAGTTACCATAGGCTCAGTACCAATATCAAATGTCTTAGTAGATCTAGGAGCTGCAATAAATGTCATGACCAAGGATATAATGGAACAATTACAACTCAAACATCTC
The DNA here is from genome assembly GCA_028583015.1 of Wollemia nobilis. Lineage (NCBI taxonomy): Eukaryota > Viridiplantae > Streptophyta > Pinopsida > Araucariales > Araucariaceae > Wollemia > Wollemia nobilis. The sequence continues at coordinate 1,887,266 of JAQPPZ010000806.1, forward strand.
AGTCCCACATTTACAGTTTTAGAAATGGCTGATAGGTCAGTTGCAAAACTTGAAGGTATCATTGAAGATGTCCCTATAGAAGTCTCTTCTTGGGAATTCCCTATAGATTTTTTGGTTTTACAGCCAAGAAATTTAGCACATGGATATCCCATCATTTTGGGAAGACCTTGGCTTGCAACTGCAGCAACCTTCATAGACTACAGATCTAGAAAAATGACTATTTCAAATGGTATTGATCTAAAACAGATCTCTCTGTATCCTCCTGCAAGACCCTCCAACAATTTTTTAGGTCAGTTATGGTTTCCTGATTCAGATGAAGAACCAGAAGAGGTTATTTCCACACTAGCCACCTTGGTAGTAAGGGAACACATAGAAGACCTCCATGACATAGAAACTTTAGAGAATGAAACTATCCTAATAAATGTTCTGCATGAACAAGGGTTAGAAGAGGAAGCAGTAAATATCCATCAGTTGTTAGGGAATGAGGAGAACCAAAATTCTGAAGGTGAGCCATCTGCACTATCATAGGAAACATCAGTTTCACTACCACATGGGTGGCATCATCACCTGATTTTCCCTTCTCACTGTTCCATACAGGATATGCTTCCATTAGAAATCAATGAAACAGAAACTTCTTATTGCCCTCTTAACTCCCTAATCACCAAGTATGAAGAAGTGAGTTCAGTCCTTCCAAATACAAAACAAATAGAAGTCCAGCCAGGCAAATTACTGAACATTAACAACTGGCTCACTAGGGAAGAGGAAGAAAAGTTGATAACAGTTTTGTAGAAGCATGTTCATGCTTTTGCATGGGACTACAAGGATATGTCAGGAATTCACCCTGATATATGCACCCACAGGATTTATACTGAAGAAGTCAAGCCAGTAAGACAACCCCAGAGAAGACTGAATCCTGCCTTGAGGGATATTGTAAAGGAAGAAATTGAAAAACTTCTGGAGGTAGGATTCATTTACCCAATTTTTGATAGCCAGTGGGTCTCTCCATTGGTTATAGTTCCTAAGAAAAATGGAAAAATGAGAGTATGTGTAGACTATAGAGAGCTGAACAAAGTGACATACAAAGACCATTTTCCATTACCTTTCATAGATCAGGTGTTAGATACCCTTGCTGGAAAGAAATACTTTTGTTTTCTTGATGGATTTAGTGGGTATAATCAAATTCAGGTTGCACCTGAAGATCAAGAGAAAACAACCTTTACCTGTCCATGGGGAACATTTGCCTATAGGGTTTTACCTTTTGGTTTGTGTAATGCCCCAACAACATTTCAGCGAGCGGTCTTAGCAATTTTTTCTGATCTGACTACCAACAATGTTGAGATATACATGGATGATTTCACAGTATGTGGACAGACTTTTGACTTTACATTAGAAAACCTTGACAGAGTTTTAACTCGTTGTGAAACATACCAGTTATCTTTGAATCCAGACAAATGTTTTATGATGATGGAGGAAGGAATAGTTCTTGGTCATCACATCTCTCCTCAAGGAATCCAGGTTGATCCAAAGAAGGTGGAAATTATCAAGAATCTTCTTCCTCCTAAAACTCAGACTAATGTCAGAAGCTTCCTAGGACACATTGGTTTTTACCGCAGGTTTATTCCCAGCTTTAGCACAATAGCCAATCCCATGTTTGCCCTATTGACTAAAGATTCTGAATTCTCTTGGACTGCAAGGTGTCAGGAATCATTTGAAGCTCTGAAAGAGAAATTAGTAACTCCACCTATGTTAAGAGGACCTAATTGGACATTACCATTTCACATACAGGCTGATGCTTCCAATACTGCAATTGGAGCAACATTAGGACAAATTGACAATGGTGAACACTATGCCATCTACTACATTAGCAAGAATTTGATAGGAGTTGAGAAAAATTATACCACAACTGAGAAAGAGTTCTTGGTAGTAATTTATGCCATCAACAAATTCAGGCATTACATCACAGGTTATCAAATATTTATTCACACTAGATCACACAACCATTAAGTATTTGATGAATAAGCCTATGGTAAGTGCAAGAATTATTCATTGGTTACTGTTGCTACAAGAATTTGATATCACAATAATCAACAAACCAAGAAAAGCTAATGTTGTAGCAGATTTCTTGTCCAGGTTGCAGAACACAGATAAAGGGGAATTAGTTGAGGACACTTTTCCTGATGAAAAATTATTTGCTATATCAGTCCAATCACCTTGGTTTGCAGATATAGCCAATTATTTGGTCACAGGAAAGGTTCCTCCACATTTCACTTCAAAACAGAAAAAACAATTGATCAAACAAAGTTCTTCCTTTGAGTGGATTAAGGGTATACTTTTTAAGTGCAGTCCTGACCATGTGTTACGCAAGTGTATCCGAAAGGATGAGGTATATGATATCCTTAGGGCTTGTCATGATGAACCCTCAGGTGGACACTATTCTATAAAAAGCACAATTAGAAAAATTTTAGGGACAGGATATTATTGGCCATCTCTTCACAAGGATGTGAAAAAGTACATCAGGCATTGTGATGCATGCCAAAGAATGGGGAAACCCACTCATACAAATGAAATGCCACTACAACCTCAATTGGTTTTAGAGCCATTTGAGAGGTGGGGGCTTGATTTTGTAGGACCTATTGATCCACCTTCTCAAGGAAAGGTGCATATTCTAGTATGCACTGATTACCCGACAAAGTGGGTAGAGGTGCGTGCTTTCAAACATGCTCATGAAGAGAAGGTCATCGATTTCTTGTATACTCAGATTTTTTAGAGATTTGGAGCTCCACGGTCTATCACCACAGACCAAGGACCCCAATTTGCATCTAAAGTCATTGAGGCTTTTACAGAATTATATGAAATCAAACATAGGAAATCATCACCTTACCACCCACAAGCAAATGGCCAGGTTGAGGTAACAAACAGAGAACTGGAACGAATCTTGACAAAAATAGTAGCTTTTCATAGGAAAAATTGGCTAGATAAATTACCTGAAGCAGTTTGGGCTTACAATACTACTTGGAAATCCACTACTGGATTCACACCTTATGAACTAGTTTTTGGTAAAAAGCCCCTCCTACCTATTGAATTTGAGCTACTAACATTGCGCACAACATTGGAAATTGGAATTGAATTGTCACAAGCACAAACAGATAGGATTCTACAGCTGAATGCATTGGATGAACTTAGGTTGGATGCTCTGCACCAAACTGAAGTAATTCAGGAGCAGAGGAAGTTGTGGCATGACAGTCACATTCAATAGAGGAAACTTCAACAAGGAGATTGGGCTTTGCTGTTTGATTCTCGCTATGAGGACTTCCCTGGAAAGCTGAGAACTAGATGGCTTGGACCTTACCAGATTGAAGAGGTATTTGACAATGGAGCAACTCGTCTATCTCCTATTGATGGGTCCCAAAGAAAATTGGTAGTGAATGGACATCGCCTCAGGGTGTATCATACACCTCTAACTAAAGAGGAATTCTTGCAGTAGCTTGACAGTTTGGATACACAACAGGTGGAAGAAATTTCCTCTTCCACTTCAAAACAATCAGCATGATCATGGATTTCAAGAAAAAGCAAAAAAAAAAATCAGAAAAAGCAGAAAACAAAAAGATGAATAAATTCTGATTGTGAATTCCTTCATGGGCATGATTTTAGGGAAATCATGAATTCCTTCATGGGCATAATCAGAATCAAGAAAAAAGAGAGAAAAGGAGAGGTAAAAAAAAAAAGAAACCAAGAAAAAAAAAAGAGAGAAAAATGAATAGCTCAGTAGTGAAAACCTTTCCTAAGGCACTACTGGGTTGGTATGCATGAAAACCAGTTTTCTAGCATGCATAACCTTGAAAATTTTTGAATCATCATTGTACAAATTCACCAACTGCACTTGTTTTGAAATATTGCAGAAAATCTCAGCAGAACATCAACAGAAGTAGTCATTCTTCAAAACTTGCATTAACTTGTTTTAATCAGGTATATATTTCTTACATTTCTTCATTGTAAATGATTGGTATATAGTATATAACAATTAACCATTAGCATAAAAGGTATCCATAAGAGTTGGCATACTTAAAACATGTTTTGAGAATGAGAATATTGGTTTCTACCTAATCTTCGGAACAAGAATGCCAAAAATAGTGCCTGCTATCTTCTTCAGATTAATTGTTGTATTGTCTTCGGATTGAAATTGTCTTCGGAATGACAGTAGAATGAATGTTGCACTTTGTCTTTGGAATGAAGCTTTGTCTTCGAAATGACGATTTGTCTTCGGAATGAAGCTTTGTCTTCGGAATGACGATTTGCCTTCGCAATGAAGCATGATCTTCGAAATGAGGATTTGTCTTCGGAATGAAGCATGACCTTCGAAAAGAGGATTTGTCTTTGGAATGAAGCTTTGTCTTCGAAATGAGGATTTGTCTTTAGAATGAGGATTTATCTTTGGAATAAGGATTTGCCTTCGCAATGAAGCATGATCTTCGGAATGAAGACTTGTCTTCGGAATGAAATCATAATCTTCGAAATGAGGTATTGTTTTTGCAATAAATCATAATCTTCGGAATGAGCATTCAATATAACATTTCCACGTGGCATCCAAGGAAAGGAAAATATACGATCAAGTAAAAATTCTTTGACTGCATACGATAAATAAACACGTGTCAGTTGAGATGTGGTTTGTTTTATCTTGCACCCATTAAGAAAGTGCCAGAATCACGGGGACGTGACCAACAATATGCCACCATTTTTTGATGCTAATAATCATGCACATGAAAATCTATGGGCGAAACAGAAGAACTAAAAATGAGTAAGGTGGATCTGATGGCAAGGACATCTGCACAACCATTAACGGACATGTGTTCGGAGAAAAAATAGAAATGCGTGCCACCCTTCCTTTCGAAGACATATTTGCTAATGCAAAATGATTACGAGGAACAGTGCAGAGATTACAGTTCATTCCGAAGAAGAAAAATAGGGCAATTGAAAACCTGGAACCAAACCCTGCAAGTCTGCAAACACCAGAAACCAGTGATCCAGCAGAGGAATAGCAGCAGAAGTGAGCGGTTTTTAACGTACCAAAATAGGAAAATGGGGCGAAAGACAAAAATGGAACCAGCAGATACCACCCACCTCCGAGAAAATCTAGAAGTGCTGCAGATTTTTGAAGATGGAGGACTTATGCCATTCTTGGACAAATTTAATGGGTCCTCTGAAGATTTGGTCGGCATGTTCACCCACACATTCAGAAATAACCGGGCACACATTAACGACATGACAATTGAGGTAACCCCTAAAGTTTTAAGTCAAATTACTGAGCTTCCATTAGAAGGTCTTCCAATTTCTAGATCTGGCAAAAATACATTGGTGAATATAGTTAATCAATTTCTGGAAGAAAATGATAGGGAGCCAGAATATTTAACACATAACAACACATGCAAGGGGGTAAAAAGGGCCAGCCTACAGGAACCCTGGGATGAAGTGGCCACATGGGTAATCAAATTTCTAACCTGTGAAGGGCAGTATGTACTATTATTAGGGCATCATCTCAAAATTTTAAACCATCTAAGACATGGGAGGCAACAACCAGAAGTTAGGGTAAATCTTCCCCTGTACCTGCACCAGGAGTTGAAAAACATGGCAAAAAGATATCAAGAAGGAAAAGGAAGCCCTCGCCACCATGGTCTTATTAAACTAGTCTGCCAACACCATTTTAGAGGAAACCCTAGGAGCTTTGATAGGTTTTACTCTACCCTAAATGATGTAATTTTTGGAGATGAGGATGAGGAGGAAGAAGAAACAGATGCTGTTGATGCTATTGTAGAAGAAGAAATAGCTACTGTAGATGTTGTTGCAGAAGAAGAAATAGATACTACCATAGAGGCTATTGCAGAGAAAGAAACACACCCAACAGAGCACCTTGCTCTAGAACCTTCAACCTCATGAACTAAGAAACAAAAGAAGAGAGGGTCTAGAACTGGCAGCAGAACAGAAAAATAGAAGAAGGTCCATTTTTCTGAAGTTGTTACTGATCTGTCAGAACAGGGGAGTGAAGTACCTAGCCAAAAAGGGGAAGGAACAACAAAGGAAATAGAAGCATCTGAAACTGTCCCCACAACCCCTGCTGTCACCAAAAAACAAAGCAAAAAGAAGAAATTTGCATCAAGAACTAGGAGGTCTACAAGACTCCACTTGAGGGAAATGGCAGAATAGGTGATAGAAGAAGAAGGTGGACAAAGTAGTCCAGATGTCACAGAAATACAACTAGCCCCTGAAGACTTTCCAGAATTCCCTGAATAGATAATTGAGGAAGAGACTGGGCAAGATAGTTTTGAAGTGGCTACAGTTCAACAGGCCATAGAAATTGTAGATGCAATCATAGACAGTTTCATGGAGCCTCCTGAACAAGAGCAGACAGCTGAAGTAGAAGAAGAGATAGTTGTTGAGCAGCCAACTATAGCTGATTTGTCTGCATCAGATTCTGAACCAGAAATAGAGGAGGTAGACATCACAGAACAACTGAGAGCAGCAAGAAGTGTTGTCAAAACACAAACCAGATGGATTGAAGAGAGAGAAAGTATCATTGAAATGCAGGAAAGGAGGATTGCAGAATTACAGCAGGAAGTGGCAGAATTGAGAAAAAGGTTGTCACAGTCTAAAAAATAGCCAACTGTATCCATTGATGAGGATGATTTGGCTCAATTACTTATGGATTTATCTAGGGCAGATGACTCTATTGAGACAGACATAGGTGCTCATTCTGAAGCAGCACCCTTTCATTCTGAAGAAGTGCCTTCTCATTCTGAAGCATTGCCTTCTCATTCTGAAGATGCTCCAGAATTGGTAAAGAGCATAGAAAAAGATACTGGAGATGAGTCACAGCAAGAAACACCAGCATAGGAATAGTCCAAGCAGCAGCATGAAATTGTTCAAGTAAGTACTCCTTCAATTGAGGTCTCTGTATTTCAAACTGTTGCACCTTCAGTAGAAATAGCAGATAAGGGGGTACAAGTGGAATTACTGTCTGATGACAAACCAGTAGAAATAGCAAAAAAGGGGTACAGGTAGAATTGTTGATAGATGATCAACTAGTAGAAGTGGCAGAAAAAGGGGTTCAGGTAGATCTGCTACCTAGAGTTCCACCTGTAGTTAGACCACCTAATACTGTATCCCTAGAACAATATAATGCAGACATAGCCAGTTGGGTGATCAGATATGAGAAGCTTGCCACTAAGATTGAAAAATTCAAATTGGAAGGAAAATAGTTAGAGGCAAAGGAAACAGAGATCAAGGCATTAAAAGAAAAAGTGACTGATTTATGTCAGATTGCTGAGTTTTTGGTCCAATTCAGATGGCCAACCAGATTTTACAGTCTTATTCTGAAAGAGAAATATCTCAGATGGCAGGTCATGAGGATTAGCTCAGGTCTCCCATATAAATTAGACACAACTGTAGATTTCTTGGAAGCATATTTTGACAACCCTGTAGAGCAGAAAAATCTCCTATGTGAACTATTTTTACACAACTTCTTTATTCCAGAAGAAGTAGAATTTCACCCTCAAATTTACATAGGAGATGTTCAATTGAGGGCATTCATGTCCACTTTGCAAAATCACTTTTATTGGGACCAGGAGAAAAGGTAGAATAAAGAAATTGAATCAAGAGCTGAATTGTTAGTCAAAGCAGTTCAGCCAAATCACCCAATTATCACCAGACAACACTTCACCATGATGAACAGGGATGATGTAAAGAGGATGTACTTGAACAATTTGAGGGACTGTGTGACCAGATTTTAGAATTTTTGTAATGACAATTTTGTTCCAGCATTATCAATCTATAGAAACAGATGGGTTGAACTTTCCATGTCTTTATAGAAAAGAGAACCCATCTCCCCCATTAACTTAGAATGGTCTAGAAGAAGGGCAGAAGGAGTGATACAGCTGATTGAAATCATGCAACATCATTGGATAGGTCTCAGATTTAGGCCTCCAACCATCATTACTCCAGTTCCCTTCTACTTTGAAGAAGATGCTCAACCTGATGATCAGTTTGAAGAATGGCTCAGAAACCTTCAGGAGAACAGGGGATATTATATAGGCACCAAATTGTTCTACAGATCATGGAATTTGAATATGGACATATGTGATTCCATAGCCCAACAGAATGCATGAGGACATGCATTAATATAAGTTGGGGGGAAAATGATGAGGCCTGGAAATGCCTCAATCATAGCATGTTTTGAACATTAAAATTGCCTAAAAACTCTTATGTTTAATCTGATATGCTAGTTAAGTTGATTCAATATGTTGTGTATTAACTATTTGCATGATCAATGTATTAGAAATACTATATTCTGATTTTTATAGCTTTTTGCATAGTTTTATGTTATTTTGTTATGACTTGCTAAAAGAGAAATATGCTTAGGTTGATAGCAACATTTCACTAGTTTTGTTTTAATATGTCTCAAGCATTCATTTTATCTAAATCTAGCAAACAGTGCAAGAAAACTATTACTGTGCAGCAAAAACTGGTTTTCCAATGTAAATTCCAGCCAACTGCCAATGAATGGCAAGGCATGGAATTCACACATGGAAAGAGATGAAGACCATTGAAATCTGATCCTGAGAGATAACCCACCTGAGAAATGTAGAGGAAATCATTTAAAGAGCACACATTTGTTCATTTCGAAGTCTCTTCGGAATGAACAGACATCTTCGGAATGAGAAAACACAGTCTCTTCGAAATGAGCGGATCTTCGGAATGAGAATTGCAGTCTCTTCGGAATGAGCCACTTATCTTCGAAATGAAAACAGAATGTGCTTTTTGACTTGTTGACCGATTTATGATGCTGGAAAAAGGGAAAGAAATATTGAAAAGGGTAAGGGAAAATATCTCCCATCTGACTTTGTCGTCCTTGCCGACCAAAGCCACCATTTATGGAAAGATCAAGTTTGATCCTCTTCTAGGATAAAACCAGGAAAAGCTGCAGCATAATAGGATTAGATATTTAGGATAGAAATGAGATATTCTCAGTTTGTAAGTAGATCTTAGGACATCTATAAATATGGCTCCCATCCAGGTTGAGCTAGAGAGATGGAGAGAGAGGAGAATAGGAGAAAATAGGCAAGTAGTGTAATAGTAAGAAAAGTGATTGTTACAGTCCTGTAACAGGTTTTTAGCAGCAATACTGTAATCATGTTCTGAATCAATAAAAGTGCACTATTTTTATTCATGTTGTTGTGAATGAGTGTGAGTAAGATCTAGAGAAAGAAAGACTCATACCTTCTTCTGGACAAGGAGGCTGGCCACTTCCAGACCTAGGAGGAGGACTAACAACAGGTTTTTATTCTGATTTTGCTGTAGCAGAATGAGTTGTAGAACTTGTCATTTCATTTCCTTGTAAACAACTAACAATATTTGTAATCTTAGCTTATTTTATGATTGGGATGATCTTGTGATTAATGGTTTGGTTGTAATCTCCACTTTCAGCAAGCTTTCAAAATACTGCAGATTATCATTTCTAGAATTTACTATTTTCTGCAATTTGTTGCATTTTGTGTTTTGTTGTCAACCCCTGCATAGAAGATTGACAACCTTCTATTACAGAGCATTGACAGGGCTTAATTTCCATGCTATAATTAGGTTTCCATTGCTGCAAAAGTAAATAGATTTCCTTTCTGCAATTATAATCAGATTTCTAATTCTGCAATTGTTATTTCTGCAACATAATTAGGTCTCATTCTGCAATTGTAATTAGGATTTCATTTCTGTAGTTAATGATTAGTTTCCATTTTTGCAACTAGATTAAGGTTTAATTTATGCAATTTAGAGATAGAAATGTCCTAAATCCCCCACACAATCGGTTTCACCAATAAGACCTGTTGCTCCCAGATGACCTAAGTTATAGCCCTGTTCACTCCTTCTTTCGCAAATAGCCTTGTACACTGCCCTGGATTGACAAATTCATTGAGAATTAATGATGTGCATAACGACAACGCATTAGAAGATATGACAGATCTATTGAGAGCCAGGGAAACAGAATGTGAAATATTGGAAGCAGAAATTGTTCTCCTAAGGAATAAAGTGGAAAGGACCAAGGTACTACAAGATACAAAATATGAGAAGTAGAAAGAGGAATCAAGTCTCCAAAAGGCAGAAACTTCAAACAAGGAAAAGCAAGCAAAGGACATCAGAAAGGAAGAAAGCAAAGAAGAACCCTAGATAAGAGTCAATCACAAGAGAAAGATAACTTCTCCACAAATTCCAAGACATCCAAACAGGTTACATAATTTCTTCCATGGACATTGTTTTTCTTGCAATAAATATGGTCATAGAGCTGCACATTGTATTCATTATGCAAGATACAATAGAAATTTCAATTTCTATGCAATGTCATATGTCACAAATGCAATAATTTTGGGCACAAGGCTAGATGGTGTAAAATGATATCTCCCGAGTCTAGAAAAACAATTCCAACAACTAGGAAGGATGAAAGAAAGAATGTTAGGGCTAAATCAATGTTAGTACAAACAACCCTTCATGCTCAAGATAAAGAAGAACAATGGTATCTTGATAGTGGTTGCTCTAGTCACATGACAGGAGACAAGGATAAATTCATTGTACTAAAAGAAACAAATAGAGGATCAATTAGTTTTGGTGATAATGGATCAACAAAGATTGTTGGGAAAGGAACTCTAAGTCTAGACAATGGAAAAATAAAAACAGAGAATTTTTTGTACGTCAAAGGGTTAAAACACAATCTACTGAGTATAAGTCAACTTTGTGATCAAGGATACATGGTCACCTTCCATCCAGATAGGTGTGAAATAAGGAAAATAAAAACTGGGAAAATCATTGCAAATGCAAGAAGGACCCCAAACAACTTATACATGCTCAATGAGATCAAAGGGGAAAAATGCTTTCTATCACAAGAAGATGAGAGTTGGTTGTGGCATAGAATATTGGGTCATTTGAATTTTGACAACATAGTCAGTATAAGCAATAAACAGGCAGTTAGAGATTTACCCAAAATAAGAAGACCTCAAAACACAATTTGTGCACCCTGTCAACATGGAAAGCAAACTAGGACAACTTTTAAACCAAAAGGCTATATGTCATCTGAGCCTTTGAGTCTAATACATACTGATTTGTGTGGTCCTACCAGAACACAAAGTATTCAGGGTGAGAGTTACTTCATGTTGTTTGTAGATGATTATTCCAGAATGGTTTGGGTAACCTTCCTAAAAGAGAAGTCAGAGGCCTTTGAAAAATTTAAAGCATTCAAGGAATTGGTTGAAAATGAAATAGGCAAAAGGATTAAGTGTCTACGATCCGATAGAGGAGGAGAATTTACTTCAAATGAATTTGTAGAATTTTGTGAACAACATGGAATCAAGAGAGAATACTCAACAACAAGAACTCCTCAACAAAATGGAGTAGTTGAAAGGAAGAACAAGACTGTTGAAAACATGGCTAGAGCTATGTTAAATGAATCTAAGTTATCAGATGGTTTTTGGAAAGAAGCGGTATCCACAATTGTATACATAATTACCAGGGCTCAATTAAGGGTAAATCATCACAAGACTCCATATGAGCTTTGGAAAGGAAGACCTGCTATTGTAAAACATTTTAGAATCTTTGGAAGCAAATGTTACATAAGACGGGAAGATCAAAACTTGGGCAAGTTTGATCCAAGATGTGATGAGGGAATTTTTCTTGGTTATTCCACAAAGAGTAAAGCCTACAGATGTTTCAACAAAAGAACATGCACTATGGTGGAAAGTATGAATGTGACAATTGATGAGAAGACAGATTCCAGAGAACCAGTTCAACAAACTGTGTACCAAGAAGATGGATGTTGTCAAGAAGAATTTTGTGAGGAATCAGACAAATATGAAGAAGAAACACAAGAAACACAAAGGCTCCTTCCTAAGACTCCTTCCAGGTATGTACAGAAACACCATCCAAAAGATCAGATCATCGGGAATCCAGATGAAAGACAGACAAGGAGAAGAATAATAAAACCATCTCAACAAGCAAATTTTTCCTTGCTATCTAAGATTGAGCCAAAAGACTTCACTCAGGCTAGTGAGGATGAATTTTGGGTTAAAGCAATGAATGAGGAGTTGGATCAGATAGAGAAGAGCAAAACTTGGGAACTTGTTCCACGACCAAAGGACAAAAATGTGATTGGCACAAAATGGGTATTCAGAAATAAGTTGAATGAAGATGGACAAGTGGTCAGAAATAAAGCAAGGTTAGTATGCAAAGGTTATGCACAAGTAGAAGGAATTGACTTTGATGAAACCTTTGCTCTAGTTGCACGACTTGAAGCTATAAGAATATTTTTAGCTTTCTCAAGTTTCAAGAACTTCAAGGTATATCATATGGATGTCAAGTCAACATTTCTAAATGGGGTTCTAGAAGAAGAGGTCTATATTGAACAACCAGAGGGATTCATACTAGCAGATACACCAGATCAGGTATGCATATTGAAAAAGGTATTGTATGGTTTAAAACAGGCTCCTAGAGCATGGTACTCAAGATTGGATAAGTATCTTCAGGAACAGGGATTCAGGAAAGGAATAGCAGATAGTAATTTGTATATCAAAAATGAAGGAAATGATCTTCTAATAGTGGTTGTTTATGTTGATGACATAATTTTTGGAGGAAACAATGATAAGATGTGCAAAGAATTTGCTAAGAATATGCAAAATGAATTTGAGATGTCTATGCTTGGTGAATTGTCCTTCTTTCTTGGACTTCAGATTTCACAATCATAAAGGGGAGTGTTTCTCTCTCAAGCCAAGTACATCAAGGAAATGTTGAAGAAATTCAGATTAGAATATTGCAAACCAGTAAGTACTCCTATGGTCACAGGATGCAAGTTGAGTAAGGACGATGAATCTCCAGAGGTAGATCAGAGATTATACAGATCTATGATTGGTAGCTTATTATATGTTACAACTACAAGACCAGACATAGTACAGTCAGTGGGATTAGTGGCAAGATTTCAAGCAGCACCTAAGGAAACACATGTGGCAGCAGTAAAAATAATTTTTAGGTATCTAAAAGGGACTATGGATTTTGGGCTTTGGTACCCCAAAAGTGATAATTTCACACTAACAACATATACAGATGCATATTGGGCCGACAACATTGATGACAGAAAAAGCACAAGTGGAGGAGCATTCTTTCTTGGAGAATGTCTAGTCTCTTGGTTAAGTAAGAAGCAGGTTTCAGTATCTCTATCTACAATAGAGGCAGAATATATTGCAGTAGTAGCCAGTTGTACATAGGTGTTATGGATGAAGAGAACTCTAGAGGACTTCAAGATAAAGCATGATCAGCCCATTCCTATACTATGTGATAATACAAGTGCCATAAGTATCTCAAAAAATCTGGTAATGCACTCCAAGACAAAGCACATTTCGATTAAGTATCATTTTATGAGAGAACAGGTGATGGATAAAAAGGTCAGATTGGAATATGTCACTACAAAGGAACAGATAGCAGATATTTTCACTAAGCCTCTTTCAAAGGAAACTTTTGAGTATCTTCGAGGAAAATTGGGAGTGAGACTCCCACCCCAAAATTAACCACCTCAAAAGAAGGTGGGGGAGGGGCTAAGCTAAGAGGCTCATTCTTAGCCCCGAGCCCCAAAGGTGACCCTTTGCCATTGATGTCAAAGGGGGAGAGATTTGTGTATTGGGGAGAGATTTGATATGGGGAGAGATTTGATATCTAAGAGAGCATTGAGCCAGGGGGAGCAATGTCCCAGGGGGAGCAGAAGAAAAATAAAGGTCAGGTTTCAGTAAAAAGAATGTGGGTTGCCATCAATGACAAAGGGGGAGATTGTTGGACATTTTGAGTCCCTAAGCCAAAGTTGTCATTGATGTCAAGATGCCAGTGATAGTTCTTCTCCAGTTCAAGTGCAAAGTTCAATGGAAGTTGTAATGGGTTAAAATATTTTTATTTTACACCCAAAAGAATGGTTCAGAAAATGGTTTCAGTTCTCCTTTGGAAGCAAATATATCCGAAGCAATGGAAGGATATAATATTATAATATTTATCCAAGGTGGTGAAAAACCCAAATAAATTATTATAATTTTAATTATAATATTATTTGGTTTACAAAGGACAATTAATTATTTTTTATAAAACCCTAAGGTTGGGTTTTGGAGGGAAAAATATTTCAAAGTGCAAAGTTTAAAGTAAATTAAACCCAAAGTTGGGGTTTAAAGAAAAAGGCTTTCGAAGCCTCTATATTTTTGCCAACGTCGTCATGGAGGAGCTAGCACCGACGTGTCCAAAGCAAATATAATGCATATAAATACTTTTCCAAAACCATTGGAAAGTTACCCTTGCTCGAATTAATAAATTGGTGGCATGCAAAAAAGAGAGCTTGTGATTTACGAAAACATGGCAGTGAAAGGCATAGAGGAGGAAGGTTCCGTCCTCAAGTTTCATTGGGCAAGCGTGGCCTAGTGGTAGTTGGGAAAGTGCAAAGGCATTGGCAACAAGGTGGTTGACATTTGAATCCCCTGATTTGGTGAAGATGGTTGACATTTCGAATCCCCGCATGCATTGTTTGGTGTGTTGTTTGAGGCGCCCAAGGCACACGACCTTTTGCTTGGTGGAAGGTGGTGTGAGATTAAGAAGCACATGGTGCTTCTTTAATCTCAAGTGAGCGCTTGGCTCGTGCGGTGACTTTGGTCGTAGTTAAGGCACTTGTGGTGAGACGAGGTTGAGGGTTCGATTCCCTCCAAGGACAAGGTATTTAATTTTGATTTAAATTTTGTTAGTTGCCTAATGTTGGAGGAATAAGGGTGCATAAGTGATTATTATTTTTATACATTAAGGCATGAAATTTATGGTGAATGTTTGTTGAGGATTATTGTGGAAGGTTTGATATTTGAGATTTATGGTGAATGTTTGTTGAGGATTATTGTGGAGGTATTGATATTTGAGATTTATTATTTTAGGAGTAATAAGGAGTTTTAGTAAAGTCTTATTAATTTCTTATTAAGACTTTTGAGCATTATTTTTGTATAAGGGTTTTTCCATTTAAAGAAGACTATGGTGAATGTTATTTTTGAGTTGGAGTAATAAGGTGTATTTTGGGTCATTATTTTGTATTGTGATTTGATTGAAGTCTTCTAACCCTTATTGAGATTGGAAAAGAGAAATTTGTGAGTGTGGCAGATTTGTGAGATCAACTCCTTGTCAAACAAAAGGTATGGGCAAATTCTTCCTTGGTTGAGTTGGTTGATTGGCTTACTTGAAAATTAAGTTTGGAGTGAAAAGGATTTGATTAGGGTTTCCTTTTCGAAAGTGTTTGAGTTAATGCTTCAAGGTTTTCTAAAATTGAGAGTTGTGTTTAAAACCTTGTTTGATAAGCATGGTTGTTGAAGTGAGTTGTTATACAAAGAACTTGAACTAGGGTTTGAAAAGATCATGAGTATCATTGTTATGTGAGATTTGTTGTTGAGCATTGTTGGAAACATTTTGAGTTGGATGATACATGCTTGGACTAGGGTTTGTGAGCAAGAGTTGTTTCTTGAAGTGATTGGTTGAGTAGAGTTGATTGAGCCTAGTCAAGTGGATGTATGAAGTGATTGTTCAAGTTCCATAAAAAAAACTATTCTATATTCTGATTTGAGTTGAGATTGAGTTTTGAGAATAGAACATATTGAGTCTCTAACAATTTTTTTATAACAAGCTCTAACAATTCTCTTTATGCTTCTATGAGATTGAGTTGAGAAAGTGATTGAGTTTTGAGTATAGAACATATTGAGTCTCTAACAATTCTCTTTATGTTTCTATGAGATTGGACAAGTTCTGTGTGGACTTGTTAAGCAGATTTGAGGTAAGTCTTTGAGAAGACTTGTGGACTGATTTTGTGTGAGCTTTTGTGGAAGCTTACAATACATATTTGAGCAAGTCCTAGAGAGGACTTGTTGAGCAGATTTGGACAAGTTCTGTGTGAGCTTGTTGAGCATATTTGAGCAGGTTCTGTGTGGACCTGTTGAGCATATTTGGATAGGTTATGTGTGGACCTATTGAGCAGAGTTGTGCAGGTTCTATGTGGACCTATTGAGAAGATTTGAGTAGGTTCTGTGTGGACCTAGTGAGCAGATTTGGACAGGTTATGTGTGGACCTATTGAGAAGATTTGAGTAGGTTCTGAGTGGACCTATTGAGAAGAGTTATGCTAGACCGACTGAACTATGTTTAGTGTAGAATTGAGATAGAGCTTTGGAGGTGACAGAGCAGAGAGGACAGTAGTCTCCAGTGGATAGAGATCCATCATCCAGGGCAGTGAGGATAGGTCTTCTGAGTGGGGACAAGAGTCTTCAGTGGAGAGAGATCCACAAGCCAGAGTAGTGGAGGTAGTAGTCTTCTAGAGGATCATCAACCAGAGCAAAGGAGAAGGAGTTCTCCTGTGGATAGAGATCCACAAACTAGATTTAGGGGATCAACATCTCCTTTGGACAGAGATCCATAAACATTGTAATTGGGAAGGATTCCCAAAATATTATTTGAGAAATATTTAGAAGAAATATTTTCTCCGTGGAGGTAGCCATATTTGGGTGAACCACGTAAAAATGATGTCTCTCATGTGTGTGATGCTTTGTGTGATGTTTACTATTTTATTAATGTTGATGCTACTATTTGGATTAAAAAGCAAAAAATTTTATTGTATACTGTTCACCCCCCTCTTAGTATAAGCACATGTTCTTCAGTTTTCTAGGTTCATAATGTCTCCATGGAAATGAAATGTAGACTAGGGAAATGATTATGTTCATACGTGGTTTTAGACAATAATAAATATTTATAGGACTGAGAGTAATAATAGAGGCCTTAATATTTTATACAAATATACAATAATAAAACCACCTCTTAATACAATATTCAAACACCTATTTTTGATCTTCAACAATGCAAATGAGGGGTTTACAATGGTGATAAAGCATATATTGCAGGTGTTTAACTCGATATTGAACTCAAATTTATCTAGAAAGCAAGTTTCAATTTTTATGAAGTGGTTTTATCATAGACATGCTACAGATTTGACCAACTAAAAAATCATGTCCTTGTTAAACAAAACATGTATTACAATCCACAACAAAGGCTTAAAACCTTCGAAGTAACAGATTAGAATTCAAGCAAGGAGGAAAGTTTGTTATCAACGAATACAGACCCCTCAACTAGGGTATACGTCAATACTGATTTGATCTGGTTACCACACATCATCGTGCGTAATATACATGTCCTAAAACTAATAAAAGGATGACATGATGCTTACATAGGCTAATTCCACATCTATACACACAACACCTCCCTTTTCATAGGAAATGGGCGTTGAACAGAATATAACCATTTATACAATATTTCATTGAGTAATACATCAATTATGATCAAATAAATTATTTTATCATAGTAAAATCAATGTGATAAAACATCAACGTCTTTCATATTCAAAAAAATAAGCAATGTAAAGAAGGCACTCTAACTTGAATTATCACAATATTGACCCTTCCTAGCTATCCTCTGATCCCAAACTTTCTCTTTCATGTCTCCCCATCCTTCCAAGCTTGTCTCTTTCTTCTCCATCCATCCTCTCTCTAACCTCGTCCCTCTTCCACCTGCTAGCCTCCTCTTTTATAATTTCCCCCAGCTTCTTTTTTTTTTCATCATGGGAAAGAAAGTGGACTTATTATTAAATTACTAAAAGATACCTTTTTTTTTAAGTCAACCCATGTAAAGTAAATAGTGAAATTAATATTTTACTAGAAAGGATATTCCAAGGGATAAGGTGGGAGTATTTTTTTTTATTTTGGGCCTCTCCTTTCCTAGGGCAACAATAAGGTCAACTCTAATATTATTTGGCAGTAGGAATAATTTAACCTTAGAACTATTAGATATAGGGAAAAAATTCTCTTCTAAATATTAACCATTATGAAGCAGCCATGTGAATAATAACTAATTTATCAACCAATAAATTAAATAATGATATTGCTCTTTTGGGTCCAATTAGAATTGGATAGGTGTGATAAGAGTATACACACCTAACTACCCTTTTTAGTTAGTTGTAGTTGAACTAAATGAATATCTTAAATTTATTTTCTTTTTTTGCAAAAGAAAAATCTTCAAATTAATCCTTCTCAAAAGCCCTATTAGCTTCTCCAAACTATTCAAAATCCTCCTAATTACCCTCCAAAACTCTCCAAATTAGTTTTATAGAGTGAAATTAGTCTAATTAATGGTTTTGTAAGAGGAATTAAGGTATACAACCCTTTTTTTTAGGTATTAATTTCTCTCTTAGATCAATTAATAACCTTTTTATAACTCCTAATGGGGCAGACTGTGACACCCACTTCCATGATTTAGAATAGTAAATGATTCTAGAAAAGGTTTTGCAAGATCCATGGCAACACAAATATGCATGGTACTTAGAATTAGATTTCATTCTATTAAATTCAATGTCACCTAGACAATATCTTCGAAGATATTATCAATATATTTCAAAACCTCATTATTGATAAGATCACGTAGAAGTCCAAGTAGGCTAATTCACTCTACAATCCTTTCAATATTTTTTAATCTATAAAATAGATTTTCCAAATGGTATTAAATATAAGTTAGACATTTCCATAAACCATGGATTACCATGCATTAGTTTGTTTCTCACTTTCTAACTAGGCAATATTATGAGAAAATAATTAAAAGAGAAATCAAGAATACTTTAAATTCAATCTCTGAATCCTTTTAATCCACTTTTGAATCTCCAAAAGGCTTAACTAGTAACCATTAAATTTCTATAATAATTGTATACTTTGAAGAACTATTATATCGTACTTAATCATATTATACTTGATAATCATTTTTTGTGTATCATCTATTGTTATAAGATCTCTTCTAAGATATTATCAATATATTTCAAAACCTCATTATTGATAAGATCATGTCGAATTTCAAAAAGGCTAATTCACTCTAGAATCCTTTCAAGATTTTTGAAATCTATAGAATAGATTTCACAAAATGGTATTAAATATAAGTTAGCCATTCCCATAAACCATGGATCACCATGCATTAATTTGTTCCTCACTTCCTAATGAGGAATTTTTATGAGAACAATTATTTATAAAGGAGAAATCAAGAATACTATAAATTAAATCTATAAATCCTTTTAATCCACTTTTGAATCTTCAAAATACCTATCTAGTAGCTATTAAATTTATACAATAACCTTCTATTTTAAATAACTACTATATCATGCTCAATTGTCTTACACTTGATAATCATTTTTTGTGTATCTGTTAGGATCCTATCCTAACATCATTAATAATTGCATAGTCATGTGGTACATTGGGCACCTAGGCTTATAGGTCCATATGATGTAATTATTATTTATTATAAAGAGACATTATATAAATATGTAACGATTATTATTTAGGAGTTAGTAGCTCAGGCCCCCACTTGCACTTGGATGGGAATACTTGAGCTTAGGGTTAGGGTTAGTTAGAGTCTTCAAAAAAACTAAAGGAGCAATAAGATGCATCATATCATATTTTCATATCGTAACAAAGCTTTCCATTCAAGGAGGTTGTCCCCTCAAAGTGGCTTGCAATTTTATATTGTGATTTTATTTCTACAATATAATCTAATTGCATTTCCATTTATGTTATTAATTATCTATCATAATTTCTATTTATTATTGCAATATTTGTGTGTATGTATTTTTTTTTATGACAAGGTTCCTAACAAGTGGTACCATAGTGCTTTCCAAGATTGCATTCTGTTATAGTTGTAACAAATCCTCCCACCCTTTTGTACATGTTAGGTATAATTTTCCTTCCTTTTGTACTTTCTACGATTTATCCTATAAAATTCCAAGTCAATTAATTTCTATTTTAGTTTAATGGGTTAGAAAACCTGTTTTGAGGGTTTAAAAATATCATGGATAAATTTTTATTATTGGCTAAGCTAGATTGCCCATAAAGTGTCTAGTGAAGTAAGGGTTGATCATACTGCAATACTCAAGCGTGAGACAATACCTATTATTGGAAGTATTGCATTATTTGGTACCTTGAAAGTATATTGCAAGTACCATGTAAATATTTTAGTTTAAGTCATGTAAATATTTGAGTCTATAGTAGGTGTCATGTAAGAGTGGAGTTAAGTAATGTTTACCTTTTAGTGTGTATAATCACGTGGATTCAATAAAATATTTCTCCCATGAGAAATATGAAGAGTTAGATCTCCTGTGTGTTTGAGGAGATGAAGAGTTAGTGTAAGTAGAAAGGTCAAGAGTTGTGAATGTGAAGAGTCTCATATCCATGTTGTGTATATATTGAAGACAAAGCATTGTAATATGTGAGATAGTGAGAACAAGTTGTGCAATACATTGAATTTGCATTGCTTGTATTGAAATATTTATCAATAATATTATTTAGTAAATTTTTTATTAATGTATGAAATTGTGTGAATATTTTATATTGCTAGATATTGTAATAATAGAGTTGAATTGATAACAATAGTTTCAAATCCACCATTGACCACCATTGGAGTATATTTGAGTGTTTGGCAAGAAAAGCATTGCCTGTGGAAGGAGAGAAGTTATCCATATGAAGAAAATTATGTGAAGAGTGAATCCACTATTAGTATGTAGTTGTGATAGATGTCTTAGGTAAAAACATGAAATTTTACCAGCTAAAAATAGCTAATTTTTAAACAACCAAAGTTTTAAGGAGAAGAAGATAAGCCGGAGAAACCATATAGTGTAAATATTACATGGAGAAGAAGATAAGCGAGAGAAACTATAGAGCATGGAGATTATGTAAAGAATGAAATAAGTGGGAGAAACCGCTTAGTGTAAAGATTATGTGAAGGAGATATTGAAGGTGATACATGAGAGAAACTGTAAAGAAAAAATATCAACAACGTTGAATGCACAAGACAAACAAGGTAAATAAAATATTTTTGTTTCTAGACAAGACTGGACACACTTGCTTTGAAAAAACATGCAAAAATTCCAAGAGGTGTAACATTTGTAAGGAGAATTAATTGGAGTTACGAACGTTAAGATAAAAATGGAATATAATGCCTAGAGCTACAGTGAAATGTTGTCCTAGTTTAGTGTGAACATTAGAAAGATTGTACATGGGCAAGTGCAAGTGAAAGCAAAAAGGTAAAATCTGAGTCATTTATTTGAAAAATTAAAAGGGGAGAGGAGTTAAATACTCGATGCATTTGGTATTTGATATTTAATAAGAAAATGAAAGGTTGATAATTTGAATAAATTATATTATTATTTGGAGTTATATTTGAAGGAGAGAAGAATTATGTTATGTAAAATAAATTCATGAAGTAGAGAAAAATTATTTAAATTGAGGAAGAATTTTTTTTTAAAAGTGAAGAAGAAGAAAAATTAGAGGAAGATATAAGGAGATATTTTATATAAATTGAAGAATGAAATTATTATTTGAATAAGATTAAATAAAGATAATAATATAATAAAGAAAGTTGATTTATGTTGAAAGTTGATTATTTATTGAAGGAAAATTTATTAATAGTTGAAGGAAAACTTATTAATATTTGAAGGAAAAATTATTAATAGTTGAAGAAAAAGTTGATTATTGATTGAAGGAAAAGTTATTAATATTTTATGGTCTCCCGTTGGGCCAAAGGCTTTGGCACCTGGGTGTTGATAATCCCACATGTCCTTTCTGTGGGGAGAATGAGTCTACCATGCATATTTTTTGGGATTGCAGAAAAGCTAAAATGGCATGGGGGTGGATGGAATATTTTTTTAGGTCGTTCTTGCCTTATCCTCTAATGTGGCTTCACAATCTATTGGGGGATCCCCCTAATTTTTCTCAGCCTTTGTTAGAGTTTTGGAACATATTTAGAATTAGCATTCTATTTCATCTTTGAAAATCTAAAAATGAGATAGTTTTTATAGATAAAATTCCCTCTGTAATTTTTTCTCTTTTAGATAAGCTTACAGTATTCCATGATACTTGGTTATAGATTCGAGTTCGAGCTGCCAAGGTAGCAATGAAGATCAAGCATTTGTAGGATCTGATTTATTACTGGGGAAATGCTCTATGCATTGTGAGCAAATTTCCTTTAGAGCCTTAATAGAGAAATCATTCTAGGTCTCAGCAGAACCATCACCCATCCTTGAAGAGATGGGACCAGCCATCCTCTAGGACTTGCACTCAACCACCCAAAATAAGTGGGCCTTGGTTTCCAAACCCTAGCACTTCTCAATGGTCTGATTCTTGGGGAGCACACCCACATTCTCCTCACCGAGGTGATGGTTGGGGTACCACCCACCCTCTCACTGCCAAGATGATGGTTGGAATGGCAACAATGATACATGCTATAATGGTTGGAGCATGGGTATTGATGATGGTACAAATATAAATACAGGATGGATTATTCCTAGTCAACCTGCAGTTAATGAGGCACCGACATACCTGGAATACCATAAGGTTTATGATACACGTCCAAGTCTAGGTTGGAGCACTTTACTTCCCAGTAACGTCTAGAACCACAATGAGGAGACCGAGGTGATAGATCCTCTAGATGAGGGGGTGCAGAACAATTAAGGGTTGTTGTTTTGATTCACTTTATGTTTTTGATCAATGTGTTTTGATTTAATGCTTTAGTCATTCCCGCCAGTTGGTGGTTGTTTGGCGATGGTACTTTGAACTTTGTCCTGGCTGCCATGTAGCTGGTTGATTTGCGTATGGGGTGGGATGTGTCCGTCCGCCCACCCTTTTGTATGATTAGCCATTTATTCTTAATATAGTGCTTTTTTATTCAAAAAAATGTTATTAATATATTTGAAGAAAATATATTATTTGAAATTATTGAAGGTTGAGTCTTGAATTATTTGAAAATATATATATATATATATATATATATATATATATATATATATATATATATATATATATATATATATTGAAGAGAAGAATAATTGTTTGAAGAAATTATTGGGAAATATACCTTCAAAAAACTCATAGGTAAATATTATAGGATCAAAAACTCACATATAAAATCTCATCCACAAGTAACACAAATATTGCTCAATAAAAAACTTCTCTATTACAATCATAATATAAAACTCATTTGTTTCCATTTGATTACATAACATGGAGCTTTATCTCCAATATATAACTTTACATAATAAACTCTTCAATACTCTTGACTATTGCTCTCCTCAAACTCATGGGATATGCAACCTTTCACATGCCTCACATTATGACAAAGCTTCTCATGATTACATAACCTCCTACTTTACATCTTGACACATCTAATATGACTCTTCACTTCCACACTTGACACCTATCACTTATGACTCTTCACTTGCACACTTGATACCTTACACACTTACAACTCATACTTGCACACTTGACACATTTCACCCATAACTCACACTTAATTTCATGATACATAAATACTATTCACACTTTAACCCATACTTTAGACACATACACTTCCTAATCTAAATATTTATAATAGTACTCAATGGTACTTCATGGTACTCAATGGTACCAAATAATGGAATACCTCCAACACCCCCCATATTACATTATTTGATGTAAAGGCTTTTAGCCTTCAATATCTAAATCTTCTTCTTTCTTTGGCTCTTTTTTTTGTTCATCTTGGTCTTCATATTGATATTTTCCTTCTCTTTCTTTGAATTATTTCTTGCTCATGTTACATTTCTCAATAGGTCATCATAATAATATGACTCATATTCTTCATTATTATTATTATTGCTATTGTCTAATTTGTTATCAGATGTAGAATGTAAAATTTTAGTATTTCCACATTCATTTCCAACTAATTGCTTATCATGATTCTTGTTATCATTTGATGACTTCATGTTCTTTGTAATTTTTCCTTTAATGTTCAAGTCTTTGTCAACAATTTATTGATAAAAGTATTTAATATTCAATAATTATTATTTTTTATTTTTGGTCTTGAAATTCTAAAGAAAGAAATACCATTTAAGTTATTTTACCTATATCAATAAGTATTGTAATAGTATCTATGAAGTATTAATTCACTTCAATTAGTTTTATACTTAGATAATATTCAATTGTTACAAACTGTTTATTTTTGTCTTCTTTGAAAATGGTTTGTAAAACCCTTTTAATTTTTCTTTTTGTTTTCGAACATTCTCTTCTAGTAAACTTCAAATATCCTCCAATAGGTCTCTTCCAAAGTCATTCACATCTTCCAACAAATATCTCCAACAAGCCTTCCTCAATATCAATAGCTCCTCATCAACATAGATCTAAGTCAACCTAGCTCTAATACCACTATTGGAAAATATACCTTAAAAAATTAGATGTAAATATTCTAGGATCAAAAACTCACATATAAAATCTCATCCACAAGTAACACAAGTATTGCTCAATTAAAAACTTCTCTATTATATTCATAAATTAGAATTACTCATAGTACAAAAATTATTCGATTACATATCATGAAGATTTGTCTCCAATTTGTAACTTTATATAATAAAATATTCAATACTCCTGACTATTGCTCTCCTTAAAATCATGAGAGATGCACCTTTCACATGCCTCACATTATGACAAAGCTACTCATTATTACATAACCTTCTATTTCACATCTTAACACATCTAATATGACTCTTCACTTTCACACTTGACACCTATCACTTATGACTCTTCACTTGAAAACTTAATAACTTACACACTTAAAAATTGCACTTGCACACTTGACACCTTTCACTCATAACTCACACTCAATTACATGACATATAAATACTCTTCACATTTTAACACATACTTTAGACACTCACACATCCTAATATAAATTTTTACAATACTACTCAATGGTGCTTCATGGTACTCAATGGTACCAAATAATGTAATACCTCCATAACAAAAGAAGAAATTTTTATTTTGGAGTTAAAAGTATTCCTACAACAAAGGAAATCAACTGAAGAAAGAATGTATTAAATTTGAATATAGATTTGAAAAAAATGAAAGAACTATTGTTGAAAGAACAAGGTTTTATTTGAATTATGAAAATAAAACTAATGATAATCTTTTATCATAGACATTGCTAGTGAGAAAGTTGCTAACCTGGCATTTAAAAAAAGAAAGCAAACATAAAGGTAATCACACAATCAAAGGTATGCATCACCAGAGGTTAGTATAGATGAAGAAAAACAAATAAAAAATCAAGGACATGAATCATCAAAAACTGAGTGAAGAAGAGAAGCAAGCTAAAAATTCACATTTTCAAGAAGTTGAAGAATTCTTAAATGCTCAAAATAAAGATGAATATTACAAGCATATGTCACTAGAATTAACATGGTACTCACAAAAATTCTTGAAGAATTTAAATATAGAAACTACTTCAATAATGTTCTCAATGAAGTTGATGACTACTTTGAACATAATATTACATTACCTATTGATATGGAAAATATAAGTACTTAAAAAGTTGAAGAAAATAATCATGAAGAAATAATTGAAAATACAAGTTGTGACATGAAGGATTTGAGACCCATAATGATAAATTCATGTTGCAACACTAGTGATCTTCATGAAAATATTAATTGTAAAACATGTGATAGTTGTTGTGATACAAATAATTTGACGCCCATAAAGACTCATGTGAGTTGTGATACAAGAGACATTGATCATGGAATAAAATTAGCATGTGACACAAGGGACTTGAGTATAGTTCGTGAAAATAAAGAATGTGAAAAAATTCTATATGATAATTATGGACATGGTAATGATATCAATAATAGTAACAAGGAAATTGGGATAGATTTTTGACAGGATATAGTGATAGAAATTAAAAATAAACTAGCAAGAGAATATTATGAAGCAAAAAAAAAATCTTAAATAATTAGGTAATAATAAATGTGAAACAAAAAATTGTGACCAATATTGATATAGAAAACAATCAGGTGTAGGCATTGTCACAAACATGGACACAAGATAGAAAGATGTTAGGATCTTCATTGTTGTGAAATTTGTGGAGGTAACAATAATTCTCAAAGATATTGTTGGTACAAAATAAATAATAATATGAATATGAATTATGGATGGATAAGAATTGCACGAATGGGATACATTGAAAGAAATGATAACAAGGATAGCACTAAATAGATTTTTTCAAAAAAACAAATTCCAATTCTAGATATGGCTAGAAAAAAGTTTTAATTTGTTCAACAAGTGATCTAGAATGAACAAAATCAGCACCAATTTCAAAAAAATCTA
Source organism: Wollemia nobilis (assembly GCA_028583015.1). NCBI lineage: Eukaryota > Viridiplantae > Streptophyta > Pinopsida > Araucariales > Araucariaceae > Wollemia > Wollemia nobilis. The sequence continues at coordinate 1,913,541 of JAQPPZ010000806.1, forward strand.
GAATGCATCATCAAAGTTAGATCAAGAAGACCAAATAAAATGAAGGACCCTCTTACCAAATAAGTAATTTCGGGGGGTTGGAAGTATTACATTATTTGGTACCTTGCAAGTATATTGCAAGTACCATGTAAATATTTGAGTATATAGTAGGTGTCATGTAAGTGTGGATTTATGTAAATATTTGTCTTTTAGTTGTGTATAATCATTAAATGTTTGTTATTATATGAAGTTAATAAAATATATTTCTCCCATGAAAAATATGAAGAGTTATATCTCTCGTGTGTTTGAGGAGATAGAGGGTTAGTGCAAGAAGAAAGGTCAAAGTTATGAATGTGAAGAGTCTTATATCCATGTTTTGAAGATAAAGCATTGTAATATGTGATATAATGAGAACAAGTTGTGCAATACATTTAATTTTCATTACTTGTATTGAAATATTCATCAATAAGTTTTTTATTGAACATATACAATTGTGTGAATATTATATATTACTAGATATTATGAGAATAGAATTGAATGCTAACACCCAGTACAAAGTTAAGCTTCCATGTACCCTCAGGTATATAAGGAGACCCCCTAAGCTTAGGAGAAACCTTTAGCCCTAGAAATATTTCAACCATGAATCTATCCATAGTACACCAAGCACAACACTCGAGAATATTAACCTCCCATACTATCAAAGAGGCAGATACCACACTCAAGGGTGTGTGGAATCCTCCTTGAGTCTTAATATGTAGTGGTCTAAAATATTGGTCAAAACATTATTATTCATTGCTATGGTATAATAAAGAGTTATGGGCAGCGCACACACTTTGTCTTAGAGTTACCTTGTTTCTATTGTATGTTAAATCCTAATCACAAACCATCAAAACTAAAAATCCTTATCACAAATTTGAGCATACTAAGGAGACCATATTTCATGAAAGTGATGATACTATAATAGTTCTTAATAGATAAAATTAATTATTAGGGTCAGTAATAGAAGGGATAGTTATCAGAATAGAAGGTTGTCAATAACATTAAGGAATAGTATTAAAGAGGGTGATTGTTAGTAACAGTTGGGTGCAATGAAAGTTGTGAATACAATCAAGATCAGTAATAGATAAAATCTCGAGTCTAGATAGTTGTTAGAACAAGTGTTAGACAATAAATAGTTAGTCAATGTAGTAAGAACTTGGTGTAATAGTTAATCATTCAGTATTAAAAATATCTAGAAAAAATATTATTTTGAAACCTAGTCCATTATGATCATCTTGTCGCACTGATCATTTTGGTGTATAACACATGTGAGGTCTTTTTTAGAGTCCAAAAATTATCATTTGGGGATATAATCCATTTCAATTTTATTTTTGAGATGATCATTTTTGTATATAGAATCTAAACATTTTTTAAAATCCTTACTAAAAAAATTAACTACTAAAACAAGAAGTCTAGTTTTAGTCAAGTATTTTAGAAGGTCCAAATCACAAACCCATGACTAGAGGAATTAGAGGAGAAATGAGAGAGATGACACAAAACCAATTGTCTAAACAAATAATGCTATTTATTCAACAACTTACTCAAATGCAAAACAAATTTGGATATAAAATTAAACACTTAATAGACTTTATGCATCTTTTAAGTAATGATCAAATCATACAAAAAAGAATTGAGAAGAAATTCTATGAGGTTGAAGGACGCTTAAAATGAGCCACTCATACACATTATATGAGGTTGAAGGATACTTAAAAGGAGCCACTCATGCACACCATCATATTCATAGTGGTGAAATTGAGGGAAAGGTTGGTAGTTCTAGACATATAGAGAGGAGACACACAATGCTCTTTTCAATAATAATGCCTTATATAAAATGCACAAGCTTGATTTTTCCAATTTTAAAATAAAGGACCCTTATGGTTGGTTGTGCCAGGAAAATTAGTATTTTAAACTCCACAACATCCCCTGATATTTATGGATCACCATGGCATCCTTTAACTTTAATTCTAAAACCGTTCAATGGTATTAATAGGTGCAACATATGACTCTCGACCTTTCTTAAAAATAATTCGAACAACTACTCACTTGATTTTTTTTATTCGGTAAATAAAGGGGTGGATTTTTTTAACAAGGTCTCCAAAACCTATTTATAGTAAATTTTCATACATCCACATAAAAACAACAAATCCCCAACAATACTTTAGCAAAACCAAAGCATAATAAGTTATATACATTTATCATACCACAAAAAAACCCTAGTGAAACCCCAACAAAACTAAAGCATACCTAGTACAAATAGTACAAAAAACCCCTAAATTAGTAAAATTACATCTTCTTCTTCTTTTTAAATAAGGTTATAAAAACCACACACTACATTTTCTCCTTGACTATAGGATTGGGTGGTAGCACCTCATACTTTAGGCTTGCTACTCCCTTATTTTGGCCCTAGTGAGTATGAGGACATTATAGGAGCTCTAAAAAAATGGAAATAAACCTCCACTATTCATGAATATTAGACTTAATTTGAGAATTTGGATAACCAAACAAGGGATTTGAGTGAAGTATTATTTCAAAGTTATTTTATCAATGGGTTTAAGGATGATATCAAGGCCAAGGTAAAAATGTTTAAACTATAATCCATGATGCAAGCAATAGGATTGGCTAGGCTAGTAGAGGAACTACTCAAAGACATCAATATGAATTTCCATAGGCCATACCACAATCCCATTCAAGGACACATGTAATCAAGGGAAAAAATATTCAACAATTAAGCGATTGACTAGGGAGGAAATGGAAGCCCATAAAGCATAAAGGTTATGCTATAATTATGATAATAAATATTCTTTGGTGCATATATATGTACAAAAAAAAAATATTTGATTGATATGGATAATTCTATGGCAAAGAATTTCCTCGAAGAAGAAGAAGAATAACAGGAAGAGAAGCACTAGGATGAGGGTGAAACATAAGAAGAACCTCAACTAGGAATTTCAATTCTTACACTAGCAAGAATCTTGACCACTCAGACTATGAAGGTAGTAGGATATCTCAAGGGGCAAATAATCATAACCCTTATAGATTATAATAATACACAAATTTATTGATCCACAAGTATTTAAGTAAGCAAACTATTATATACATTCCTACAATTATTTTGAAGTTATGGTGGCCAATGGAGAAACATTACCTTGTAAAGGGAAACATTGAAATGCAAACCTAAAGGTAAGGGAATATAAACTCAAAATTGATATATTTGCTCTTCTCTTAGGGGGATGCAATGTTATTTTAGGGGGAAAATGGTTTGCACTTTGGGAATAATAACATAGAATTTTGCTGAATTATGGATGCAATTCATTCAAAATGAGAAGCAATACACCCTTCATGGCTCACCTATAGGATCCACTCGAAAAAAATTAGCTCAAATAAAATGGAAAAAATCCTTAAAAAATCCTCATATAAGGTAGTGACATAATTGTTTTTTAGTCCATGCACAAATTGAAAGGTCTATATGGTAATATGATGTGATCATATTTTATCAAAAATTAAAAAAATGAGAATGGAGGTAAAGGTGAAGCATGAGCTTCAGAAGTACACTATGCATGATGAAATGGTAGCTTTCCTACAAGTGTACATGAGAGTGGAAAGATGCTCATTATAATGGAATTTTGTTAGGTGTTGAGTTGGAATTTATTATTTTCATGTAAGAGTTGAGATGGGATCGTCCAAAAGCAACTCAAATTGAAGTCATGCTCTTTCTTATATTTCCACTCTATCCTATGAGAATATATGTGATATGAATTCTATGAGTGATATCTTTTAGAAGCAATTACCACGTGTATGTTATCTTGTATGTTAGACTTCCTTTTGGGATTGCAGGGAGGCTTGGGCAATAAAACCTCATTTACTTATAGTGGTACCCAACCAAAGAAGCAATAGAGCAACAACACTATTAGCATGACATTTAAATATCTATGCATACTATACTTGAGTTTTATTTTTGTGTAAAATGTAACCCCATACATAACATTTTTTGTATCAAGATGTATATTTGAGTTTGGTAACAAAGATGTTATTTGTAGATTGAAAGCTATTATATAGGTGTGAGTACTTGAAGAAAATAATGTGTAATATATTTTGTAAAAGATTATGAGAAATATATTTACTAGATATTAGTTTGTAAAAGTAAAAAAATTATTTAATTTATCTTTGAAATAATTAAGAAAATGCTTACACTTTGTTGGCATTTTTTCCACATTGGAATTTTTTTGTAATGTGTCACATTAACATTTCGTTGTAATCATTGGTGCCACATTGAAAAGTGTTTTTTTTTTTTTAAGTGTGTTCACACATTGAACACTTTTTCCTATGGATGTAATTTTGGGTGAAGTTTGGTGCAAATATTCCTTGAAAAGAGATTAATATTGATAAAGATAATTCTTGAGGTGATATGATCACTGAAGCTACCAAGTTTAAGCATGTGCTCTTGATTCCAATGCAATATTGTTCATTTTCGAGGCATCAACCACTTCGTGGGCATGCCTTTCCAAGGCGCCACCATGGAGATTGAAATTGGACCAATGATTTGTGCTGAAGCTTGATATGCCATGTGATAAAATCAGCTGTTATTTTATTTGGCATTTGCCAATTGGTTCATTATTGTGGTCGAGGAGAAAGTTGTTACTATTGGTGGCTGAGTGGCCGACACTTTGCCTCCACATGTATTTAATGAAAAATGCGAAAACCTCTATAAATACTAATCAAATTCTTATTGTAAAAGGAGGTTAGATATTTTGCAAGAAAACCCTCTAAGTTCTCTGCATCAATAGAAGAGACTTGGCTTCTGAAATTTGCAAGCATTCTTATGTGTGTGATTTCCTTCTTTTTTTAAAATCATTTCTGTTTATGCTCATGCTCTTGTTGTTAAGTTTTGAATTCTGCATTATGAATTCAAACGTTGTCGGTTAGTGAGTAGATTTTGAAATGCGATCTGGGGGTTATCTCTACAAAGGTGTGAGTTAAATTTTGTTGCTTTCCTTTTATTATATGTCTGTTATAGAACTTGGTGGAATTTTTGTCGTTAGTCTGCCCCAAATTCTACACTTCAGCCTGTGGCTATATTTCCCTTTCTTTAAGTTATTTTTCAATTTCTTTCCTGCATCCCTAGTCTTCAAAAAGTGTAGAATTTAGTAAGGGAGCCAGCCCTCTCTGGAAATCGGTTCGAAGGAATTTTATTTTTCCCTCAGCCTTTCAATGTTGGCCAAGTCTAGGGCACACAAGTGATAAAATCTTGTACTTAGGCAGATTTGTGACCAACACACTTAAATTATTTTGATCATATTCCTTTCACACAAGTATTTCATTTTGAGTTGATAAAAATTATATCAAAATAAAGAATAACATAAAATATGCAAAGTGTATAAGATGAAAAGTGTATAAAATAAAATAGATTTGGGATAAATATTATATTAGTTTCTTAAAACTTTAAAAAATAAATATGTTTTGTATTATTTATTATTCATTATACAAACAAAATAAGAAAAAAATTATTATATAATATTAACCAAAGAAGGCCCCAATAGAAGCCACATATAACTTATTTAAAAAAAAAAATCAAATAAAACATTAAAAAAATAAAATAATTGTATATAACTTTCAAATATATATTTTTTATTTCTTGTCATAGACATTAATACAATTTATATATATATATATATATATATAGAACATTACGTTAAAACTTTAGAAAATAAAAATGTGCTTCAAGGGCTAGGTGGATTGGTAGTTGTCTGTCTAGACACGTACCAAGAAAAAGACTATTTTAAATCAACTACATGTGCGATGTGCCTCCTTTAGATCCAAGTCTTGATTTCTTATCTAGAGCACCCAAGCCTTCAACATTAGACCCACTTGAATCTTGGATTTTGAATGCATATATCAATGGAATGTAAGCTATAAACATGTTGGATAGTTTGAGAAAGTTGAATACCCCTAAAGGGAAATTAAACTCACAAGTGGGATAATATCTACTTCACAAGTAAAAGGAAGGTTTTGAAAAAGGTTTGTAATGGTATTATTGCCTATTATAATAAAATAGGTTTACGTTGAATTGAGAATAAAACAAATTAGATTTTATATGTTGAATACTATGAGATATAAAAGGTTAATTTGAAGTTTTTAAAAAACTACTTTACATTTCTATTTTTTTTATATATATACATAAGAATAAGTAACTTCTCCATGGCAAAGCTACCACTATAACCACCTTACATTTCAAAACTATTGTCACTTACCAAGAAGAGGCTATTTTAAGTTAACTACATGTGCAATATGCCTCTTTTGGATCCAAGTCTTGATTTCTTATCTAGAACATCCAAGCCTTCAACATTAGGCCCAATTGCATCTTGGATTTTAAATGCATGTATCAATGGAGTGTAAGATATTAACATGTTGGATAGCTTAAGAAAGTTGAATGCCCTTAAAAAGAAATTAAACTAACAAGTGGGATAATATCTACATCACAAGTAAAAGGAAGGTTTTGAAAAATGTTGTTAATGGTATTATTGTGTATTATAATAAAATTGTATTATGTTGAATTGAGAATAAAACAAATTAGATTTTATATGTTGAACACTATTAAATATAAAAGGTTAACTTGGAGATTGTTAAAAACTAATTTACATTTTTATTTATTTTTTATATACATAATAGGCAATGGAGTCGAAAAACTACCACTATAACCACCTTACATTTCAAAATTATAAACTGAAACTATACTTTTTTTGTTAGATTAAAAGTGGGTTTTTGTCAAGGATCCCAAAACCTGATTACAATGGAACAAATTGCATCAAAGTACATCAGATTAAATCAAGGCAAGGACAGCCAAAAGGAACAAATAAGGAGCATGCAATAGGACCAAAAAGGAAGGTGCCATCCTTTGCACCAGAGGAAGGCACTTTCCTTTGCACCAGAGGAAAACGTCTTCCATTGCACCAAAGGAAAAACGGGCAGGAAGGGAAGGCCCGCCAGAAACCAAATTTGAATCAAAAGGCACCAAACAAGATTTTGAAGCTCACAAAGGGTGGGAGAAAGTGCTAGACCGGCCCAACCACTAAATGAAAATTTGAACCTTTCCCAAAGGCGGGAAAAGAAACAAAGCCATAAATTTAAAAATTGAAACAACCCAAGGGCGGGAAAACCAGAAACCACCCTTGGGAAACAGAGAATTGAAGGAAAACAAGCATCCCACGCAGGGGAGCCCTAGCAGAAACATAGAAGGAACAAAATCCTATAAAATAGAACTGTAGTGGTTCAGCAACAAAGGAACACCCCAGGCCACAGGGTCCTTTAGCAGAAAAGGAAGCCTTTGAGAACACCTACCCAGCAAAGGAAGCAGCAACAACAAAACAACACTTCTGAAGGAAAGGACGGGAAAGTGCCATAGGAATTCAAGAGAAAGGAGTCCCGAAGATGCATGACTGCAGGCGTTAAAGCACAAAATGGAAAACAGTAACCATGCATCCTAGACAACCTTCAACAACTTCAGGGCCACAGAAGAGGAAGTCCCGCAAGGAATCAGTGACAAGAAAAACAATGGCCCCTGCCATCCACGAAAGGAACTGAAATCCTGTAGGAACCACCACCTCAAATCCAAAGAGTAGAGTCACAGTAGAAAGCACATGGGCAACCCTCAAAACCCAAAAATATGTTGTGCAAAACTGCTCATGAAGCCAAAATTCCTTAGACCCGCCAAAAGCAGCTTCAAGGAAACAAGGAGGAGAACCTATACTCTTTGCAATGAATATCTAATATAAAATCAATTTGTTTGGCTTTCTAATTGTTGCTTATTTTTTAGTTTAATATTTTTGAATTATTATCATTTTTTTTTTAATTACTGAATAACTCTCCAAAATATTTGTTTTACATTACATGAAAACTTTAGAAATAGTTTTAAAACTTGTTGTGAAACTCTCGAATCAAAATGTGCTGCAAGTGCCCCCAAGAGCTAGGTGGATTGGTAGTTGTCTGTCTAGCCAGGCACTTACCAAGAAGAGACTATACTAAGTCAACTGCATGTGTGATGTGCCTCTTTTGGATTCATGTCTTTCTTATCTAGAGCACCCAAGCCTTCAACATTAGACCCACTTGAATCTTGGATTTTAAATGTATGTATTAATGGAGTGGAAGATATTAACATGTTGGATAGGTTGAGAAAGTTGAATGCCCTTAAAGGGAAATTAAACTAATTAAACTAAAAAGTGGGATAATATGTACATCACAAGTAAAATGAAGGTTTTGAAAAAGGTTGTTAATGGTGTTACGTATTATAATAAAATTGTATTATGTTGAGTTGAGAATAAAACAAACTAGATTTTATATGTTGAACACTATTAGATATAAAAGATAAACTTGGACTTTGTTAAAAACTACTTCACATTTTTTTTGTGATATATATAAGAATAGACATCTCCATGGAAAAGCTACCACTATAACCACCTAAAGGCAATGGATTTTAAATGTATGTACCAATGTAATGTAAGATATTAACATGTTGGATAGTTTGAGAAAGTTAAATACCCTTAAAGGGAAATTAAACTCACAAGTGGGATAATATCTACTTCACAAGTAAAAGGAAGGTTTTGAAAAAGGTTTGTAATGGTATTATTGCCTATTATAATAAAATTGTATTAAGTTGAATTGAGAATAAAAACAAAGTAGAATTTTTATGTTGAACACTTTGATATAAAAGGTTAACTTGGAGTTTGTTAAAAACTACTTTACATTTCTATTTTTATTTTTTTGTGATATACATAAGAATAGGCAAGGTCTTCATTAGCAAGCTACCACTGTAACCATCTTATATTTCAAAATTGTTGATTCATAAACTAAAATTATACTCTTTGCAATAAATATCTAATATAAAATCATTTTTTTGACTTTATAATTATTGCTTAATTTTTTTTTAGTTTAATTTTTTAAAATTATTCTCAATTTTTTCTAAATTATTGAATAACTCTCCAAAATTAAACTACCTAATTTTTTTAGTTACAAATTTTTAAAAACTTTAATTTAATTATTTTAAATTTTTATTAAATAACTTTATTGTGAATTCCCAACTTTTGATATCATCTACCAATAATGGAAACCATTTGTTCTGTAGTTCATGCAATGCATCCTAATGCCAACTAAGGCACAAATATATCCAAAACATTTTATGTAGTCAAGATTAAAAAAGAAAAGGGCAATTTGCACCAAGTCTTAAGAACAACTGATATAAGTAGTTGATTGTATTGTTTTTAATTAAATAGTTTTATACAAACATTTTATATGTGGATGGGTAATTGATCGTTTTATTTTTATAATAATTTATTTAATTTTTTTTCTATGCAAATGTTTATTTGCAATAAATATACATATAATACACTTTTTTCATTTTAATATCTATTCTTTATTTTTTTTAATAGTTATTCTCAAAATAAAACCTTGATCTGTGTAGCTTGTAACTTTTGCCCATGTGATCTGCATTTAACTTGGCATAATGTCGAGGTAAGTGCATCATGCATATGATAGTGAAAAACCTTAAAAGTATTTTTTAAAATTTGAATAGAGTTATCGGCTCATGTAGAGGAGTTGGAGAGCAAGTGGGTAGTTAAAAATCTCCCGTTATCGAGAGACTCAGGTTCAAATCTCTCCTCTCACATGTTGCGGATATGCTGTATATAAAAGGTTCCTCATCAAAAAAAAAAAAAATTGAATAGAGTTTCAATATGAGTTGTAAATTATTTTGTTAATTATATTATTGTTGGATAATCATAGACAAAATATATGTTTTGTTTTGCGGATGTTAAAAATTATTTTATTTATTAAAATGTATAAATATTTTAATCTATTTAAAATAATAATATAATAATTAAGGGTAAAAAGGTTTTAAGGTTTGAATTCTGATAAGAATAGGGTTATACATCATGTTTTGCTAAGTAAAATATGATTGAATAATTTTGAGTAAATAACATCCTTTATAAGAATCTCTTATATAACCTATGGTCTCGTACCATTACCATTGGTGATTCAAACTTGGATAGCTTGGATGATAGTCCAAGGATATACTATTGAGGTTTTTCAACATGAACAAGAAAAATAAGTTATTAAAAAAATAAATAATAATAATAATAATTATTTTAAATTAACACAGTGGAATCGGTAGCTGCCACGAATTCAAGTAGGTTGTTCAGGCAGGTTGTCCAACTTTTATGGCTGCCATAATATTTCAAAAGCTCTTACTCAGTTCTTCGCAATCTACCTCTATAACCATCATGTCACAATCATTTTAAATCTTTTATGCCACTGAAAGCGCAAGAAAGGGATATAAGTTCAATCCGACAAGAATTTACTTTATTGTTAAATTCAATAATATATATATTTATTGTTGAAAGAATGGTTGCACAATTGGGTCATGCTTGCTTCCTCTCCATGATTCCAACATGGGTAGCTTGGACGATAATCCAATCACATATCACTAGGGTGTCTAAAAATGACCAAGAAAAATAAGTTATTAAAAAAAATAATAATAAAAGAGAAAATTAATTTATTTTTTATTTCTTAATACATAGGGGAATCGGAAACACGTTGGGTGTTGCCACTATAAACCCTTAGCACATGGAGGGCGTCTCAACATGAGCAAGAAAAATAAGTTATTAAAAAAAGGATAAAATATTTTTTGTTTTACACCATTGGGTGTTGCCACTATAAACCGGTTAGACAAAGTCAATAGAATCCCTCATCCTTCAAGGCATCGAACTCAAAAAATTAATTGATAAACACTCAACCACTACCATTCAACCTATCCCATTTTGGGTATGCCATGGTTTGAACCTCAGACTCTCCCAAAGAAAAACCAAAGTCTTAACGACTAGGTTGTCCTTGTTAGAGAGAAGAGCAAAGTAGTTTAATGTTCATATCCTATGAGAGTAAGGTTGTACACCATATTTTTCAAAGTAAAAGTTGATTGGATAATCATACATTAGGTAATGTTAAAAACTATTTTACCTTTAAGTAGAGGATAATGTAGTTTCTAGTGTCCACAAACCCATAACCAAGATACAAACCTTGGATTTTTATTCAAAGTTCTAAATTCTCTAAGGTTAAACTACTCAAATTATCCGTGACATAGATAATCTTCAGGTGGAGCATATAAAATGGGGGGTAGATATTCTAGCGTTGTAGATCAAATTTTTTTCAATGAGGTCATACAAAATAACTTCCCTACCGAGTGGACAACTAGCTTGACCATTCCTTTGTTTAAAAGTGGAGATGTAAATAATCCCTCAAACTATCGAACTATCATGATAAACCCTCTCCTTGCAAAGTTTTTTGGGAGTATGATAGAGCGTAGGATCAACATATGAGGAAAAGAAAAGGGAAAGAGAGCAAAGGGACAAGCAGGTTTTAGGCCTAAACACTCAACTATTATGTTCAGACATAGTGGAAAAAATATGGGATAAAAAAGAGGAGGCTTTTTATTGTTTTGTAGACTTAAAAAAGGTATTTGACATAGTTCCAAGGAAAAAATTATGGAGCAAAATGGAAGAGCTAGAGGTTCCAATTCACTATAGGACAACAATTCACAGACTATATGAACATGTAAAGGCTAGAATCAGAACACATGAAGGGTTGTCTGAATGTTTTGGTAGTGACATAGGTGTAAAACAAGGTTACCCTCTATCTCCGACCTTATTTGGGTTGTATATTGACAAGTTAGAAGAATGGATAAAAAAATTTGGGGGAGAGGGTGTGCACTTAGCCAAATATGTTGTAAAAATCCTCATGTGTGCAGATGATGTAATTATTGTGGCCAAAATAGCCAAAGACCTAGAAGACCACCTTTGAGCTCTATAATTTTTTTGTAAGGAAGTTGGGATGCAGGTGAACACAAGCAAAACAAAAATTATAATTTTTTCAGCATAAAAGAAGAAGCAATAGCTGGAATTTTAGTTTGCTGGAGAACCACTTGAAGTAGTAGTAGAATACAAATACTTGGGTATAGAATTTCATAAAAAACTTAATTGGAATACATGTATGATGAAAATATCTCAAAGTGGTTGGAGAGCACTATATGCACTTAAAAAAAAGTGTAGGAATACCAAGTTGTGGGACTGGAAGACCACCAAGGTCTTACTTGTTACACTGGTTTTGTTGTATGGTTGTGAGGTGTGGGCTAGTGACACAATAAATGCAAAATGGAGGCAAATAGAAAGGATTCAAAAATATCTAATCACAAATTTTCTTAAAATTAAGGCCACAACCCCTTATGCAATTATTCTAGCTGAAACTAGAATGTTCCCTTTAGAACAATTGCTATGACCAAGTTGTTATGTTACTTGAAAAAAAAAAACATGAAAAACAATAGATGGCCTAGGGCAACTAGGGACGAAGAGTTGCATAGGAAGAAGAATACATGGATGAAAAAAAAATCAGAAATGGATGAAACGTTGGGAAGTTAACATAAATGAATCCCCAAATGTCAACAAAGACATAAAAAATCATGTGAATGAAAATTTTAGAAGTGGAATGTGGAAAAATGCAAGCAGGAAAAAACAATATTAAATTGCAAAGTTTAACCCAACATATGACCAAAAAGAAAAAGTGTATATAGGCGCTGAAATCAAGTGGAAGGAAAAAATCCTCATTGCTCAGATAAGGACTAGCTCTCATAGGCTTAGATGTGAAATAGGGAGATGGACAACATCCAAAGAAAAATGGGAAGAAAGGACATGTACTCTATGTAGCACATGATAGTAAAGACAGAGGAACACTTCATCTATAAATGCTCGAGTTTTTCAGATATTTATGGCAAATACAAAGAAAAACTTGGAAACGGGTCTATGGTAGAGTTATTTAAAGACAGTAAAATAAAAAAATGTTGAGGAATTACTAACCCAAATCAACATGAGAAGGAACAACCTTCTCAAAGATATTAAAGATCATATGATATGATTTGAATAGTTGTACTTCCATATTTGAGGTCTCATAGACCATATTTGGGTCTTGCGGACGTAATTAAAATCTTTCATTTCATTAAGTAAATTATATATTGATTATATTTTTTTTTTGAAAAAATATATTGATTATATTTAAGACCAAATTCTTAACTAATTAAAAGGATATATATATCTATATATATATAAATATAAATATAAATAAAAGAGAAATAATCTAATATTTTTAGATTAAACGGATGGAGATAGACCCCAAATATGCCAATGGTAGTTATATAATGTAGTGAAATGAATATCAATTTAATAGCCACAAGTTCTGGTTATTTTGTATAAAAATTAAGTAGAAATATTTAACATTAAATAAGTTTGAAATATAAGGATTATTAAGAAATTTAGAATAATATAATTAATAAAAAATAAAAATAAAAAATAAATTTTTATTTGATAAATGAAATTAAAATAGGTTTTATTTGTTATGGTAGTATAGTGGTATTATAATGACTTGGTAATTATGTATGTATAATTTGCAAGGATCAAAATTTCTTGAATTCAAGGAATTTAACCATGTCATTTGATAAATAAAAATAAAAAAGATTAACATTGGATAATTTTTTTTTGGATACATAGGGGAGTTGGTTACATCCACACTATTTTAGTAACTACCAGGGTTCAAACTATAGAGGTTGCTTCCAACAAGCCTATACCACCTTGTTATTTTATAACTCAATGTGAAGAGGACCATTGATCGCTTAGGATTTGTACCGTCATCATTAATTTGATACACACTTAAAGGATTCAGATCAAATTACTACCTTTGCAAATAGGCATACCCCCAAGGCTTGAACCTAGGTCTCTTTTGGGTATGTGCCTAGCAAGATATACAATTACCAATCCACCTAGCCCTTGGGGGCAACTAATTATTAAATTTTGGAGATAATAAATTGAGAGGACTTTGATAGAAGCTTTAGAAATATAGTGGCACAAGTTATTATATTTGCGAGCTAGGTTTACAGTAGAGAATAGAAGCTCCAAAAATAAGGATTGTGGCATCTGTGAGATAGGGTTGTAGTGGAGAACAAAAGATCTAGAAACATGATGGCATGAGCTATAGCTCATCTTTGTGTTATATCGTAGAACACACACGTAGAATTTACGAGCTAGGGTTGTAGTAGAAAATAAAAGCTTTGAAAATATAGTGACAAGGTTGTGGATCATATCTATGTTATATCATAGAATACGTACATGCTATGACTTATGCAAGCTAGGGTTTCAATGAAGAACAAAAGCTTTAGAAATACAGTGATAAGGGCTACAACATTTACGAGCTAGGATTACAGTGGAGAACATAAGATTTGGAAATACAGTGGTATGGTTATGACATCTACGAGCTAGGGTTGCAATGGAGAATATAAGATTTGGAAATATAGTGGCATAGACTACGACATCTATGAGCTAGGGTTGCAATGGAGAATATAATATCTAAAAATATAGGTTGTAACATCTGTTATCTAGGTTATATTAGAGAAAGAAAGCTATAGAAACATGATAACATGAGCTACAACTCATATTTATGTTATATCATAGACCACACATAGGTTGTAATATTTGTGAGCTAGGAATGTAGTGGAGAACGAAAGCTCCAAAAATACAATGACACAGGTTATGGATCATCTTTATGTTATATCATAGAAAATACATGGGCTATGATATATGAAAGTTAGGGGTTTAGTGGAGAACAAAATATCTAAAAATACAATGACAGAAATAATAGCTCATGTTTGTATTATATCATAGAACTTGTATGGGCTACAACATTTGCAAGCTAGGGTTGTAGTAGAGAAGAAAAGATCTAAAAAATGGGTTGCAATGGAAAATAGAAGCTTTGAAATCATGGTGACATGGGCTATAGAATCTATGAGCTAGGATTGCAATAGAGAATAAAAGATCTAGAAACATAGTGGCACAAGCTACAAAAACTATGAGCTAGAGTTGTAGTGGAGAACATAAGATCCAAAACATAGTGTGATTGTAGATTGATATGGAGTTTTTTATTATGAAGAGGAAATGAGGGATGCCAAGGAAATAATTTCTATATGACAACATGCTATTACCAGGCCTATTGAAAATGTTAGGGATGTGTCATCATCCTAGAAGAATGGCAGAGTCAGTGGTCGATATTTGGGAAAAATAGTAATTGCTTGCACTCAAGCAAATGAGTCTCTCATCATTGGGATTTGTTCAACAAAGCTAAGAAGGAGAGAGGAGGATGGACATTTTAAAAAATAATTTAGTATAAAATCTCAACCAATACATACTTAGTCCATTGATTACTAACAATGGCAAGCCAATTGAATCGATGATGAATGAAGAATATGTAGTGGACTATAGTGAAGAGCCTAAGGAATATACAAAGACCTCAAGTTTTTTCTGTAAAAACTATTTGACCTGTGGTATAAGGAGGATAAAGAATGTGGACTTGAATCAAACCCATACCTAATGATTCATTCAAATTCTAAACCTAGGGCATACAAGGGGGACAATTAAGAAAGGGAATTGCTACTAAATAAACTAGAGGAAACATTGAAGGGTAGTTCAACCAAATGGGGAGGCAAATAAACTAAGTATAAAAGAGAAAAAAAAGAAAAATATTGTAGAAATTTGTGAAAGAGAATGGCTGTAGGTGAGGATTTAATCCTAGAGAAAGTTTTATCACTAAAGGAAAAGGCTTTGCTAGGAATATTTATGAGCCACTCCATGAAATAAAAAATTCTATGAGAATGGATCAAGGTTGATTGGTTGAAAGTTTTGGACTATACTCCATTTCATGTGATGACAAAGGGTTGGATATTTTTGTCTTCCAAAAGGTAGAATGTGGTAGAATCATCAAAAAAATGAAGATGGAGTTGGGGGCTTAATGTTTTTAATATAAAGTTATAAACTCTTGGGTTTGATCCATACTCTAAGAAAACTAATACCCATCCTATTTGGATCAAGCTACCCTCTTTGCCCCTTGAATTTTGGAATGAAAGAATGCTATGTGAGATTGGAAACTCCCTAGGAGTTTTCCTTGGAGTAGACATGAAAAAATTAAATGGTATTCATAAAATAGTAGCTCATATCTTAGTGGAGCTTGATATTAGTTTTGGGTTTCCAAAGACCATGAGGTTCATATAAGCAAATTGGACATTCTTACAAAAGCTTGACTACATTAGGGTGTTTTTTCGGTGTAGTAATTATCATCATTATGGTAATCTTAAGGAATATTATGAAACACAAAAGAGAAGAGGGTAAGAGAATCTACATAAGGTAGTTGAAGGTGCTTCTTGTAAAAAAAATTCAAAGAAGGTAGTGACAACCAAATATCAGATAGAGGAGGACCCAATCAAGACTTCTAAATCATTTAAAGAAAGGTTTACTATCATCAATGTCCAGTTGAAGGAGAAAGAGTTGGTTCCTAGAAACTACAATAGGGAAGATTTCTATGAGGGAAGAGAGACCACACCTACAACTAAAAAAGCATATGGATGCTTTTTATTAGGTAACCAATAAGGCATATACCTAATTTTTCCATTTTTAGGGATGGGAGATTGAATTCTAATAATGATAAACTTGATATATCATCTCGTCCTAGGTTGAGCACTTATATGGAGGGTTTGATAGGCCATAATTTAGATAGAAAATTTCAAGAGGATGGTGATATCAAGGGATTAGAACAAGTAGAGGAGAAATATATACAATTCTCTAAGCTCTTACCATCTTTAGCTAGAGATATTTTAGGCCAAGAAAGCAAGTAGGGATTAATTAACCCTAGTAGGATCTCTTCTCTACCAAGTCCTTCAAATTCCTATAATACACGTACATATTCTGGAAAATATGCTCTAAGATCCCTAAAAAAGGTAAAGAAGATACTGGTTATGGCTAGGTATTAGGGGGCTTGGGTTTGGAGACAAGTCAATCTCAAGAGTTTACAGTAGGAAGGAAATCCAAATTAAATATTGCACAAGAAAAAGCTAAGAAGAAAATTTTATCTGGTAAACAAAAATCTATAGTTGGGGTTCTTAGAGTAGGATAGCCCCAAGTGAAAGGGTATCAATGATAATAATATATTTAAATGTTAGAGGGATTGGGTTCTCTCATAAAAAATAGTACTAGAGCATTTATTTAAACTTTATAAGCCAGATATAATTGTAATATAGGAGACTATGTTGGATGCAAAAAAAAATACACCCATACTTGTATCTCTCCTACCAAATTGGAACTTTGTAGGGTTAGACTCTAAAGGAAGATTGGCGAAAATGCAGGGGGATGGAATTCCTCCTTTTAGCTAGTTGATAAGGTTTATATTGAGGAAGTTGTGGTTATAGACTTACATTCTATGGAGCTAGATAAGATAATTTTTCTAGTCAATTTGTATGGTTATGGTAGTAGAAGGTAGTTTCGGGAAGAATTCTTCATACAAGACTTTGAAATAAAATATAGCGATGGGAGGAGACTTAAATTTTGTAACTAAAAGAGAAAAAAATATGGGGAGAGGAGGCTAGAATGGATCTCCTTATTAATTTTTCATATAGAAAATCTATAATGTAGTATTGTGTGATGTAGAACCTACTAAATTAGTGCCCACTTGGAAGAATCAAATAATTGGAAGAAAATGTATTTCTAAAAGATTAAATAGATTTTTAGTGTTTGAAAACCTCCTAGTTGAAGCAAAAATACTAAGGTATTGAATAGATCAATGTGGGGGATCTGATCATTCAATAATTTTCTTATAGTTAGAAAAGGATAAAAAGAAACCAAAAAGACATTTCAATTTCAATGCTATTTGGTTGAAATATGAGGAATTTATAAATAAAATAAAATATGTGTGGAGGCATATTTACGTAACAATAGAAGAGATAAATATGCTTCAATTTTATAAAATTTGAGAAAAATAAAATTTGCTACAATTGCATGGGCTAAAGAAGTAAAGAAAGAGGACATAAAATCTAAATTAAAATAATTATATAGTCACAAAGGCAATGAGGTATTTTCAGACAAGTAGAATTTGTAGGTCAAGGAATTAAAAAAAAGAGGGAATTGTTAGAGTCAGAAGATGCAAAGTGGAGGATGAAAAGTAGAGCATTTTGGTTGGAATAGAGGGATGAGAATACAAAATTATTTCAAAAGTATGTAAAAAAAATAAAAATGATAAATACAATTTGGGAGGTGAAAGGGGAGGATGGAAGAAATATGAGAATATTTTAAGAAATAACAGGATTAGGAGTATCCTAATTTAAGAAAATTTATCAAGAAACCAAGAGAGCAAATAGTGAAGAAATCATTAAGCTAGCACTTTATCTACCTAAGATGGTCAATGATGAAGTTAAAGAGACTTTGATAATAGAATTCATCAAGGAGGAGCTACAAAAAATAGTTAAATATTTTCAGAAAGGGAAGAGTCCAGGACCAAATGGTTGGTCCATTGACTTTTATGTGGGTTTTTATGAGTTGTTGGAAGGAAACCTTTTAAATGTAGTTGAGGAACCAAGGACTTCTGGGTAGGTTCCCGGGTCTATCAATATAAATTTCTTGTTCTTGATTCCTAAGAAGGATAAGACATACTATTTTAAGGACTATAGGCCCATATATTTATGTAATACTCTCTGCAAAATTATTGCTATGAGGTTAAAAGGTTTTTTTTTTAGAAATATTTAGAATAAAAATTTGGTTTATTGAGTAAAACATAAATACATGAAGCTATAGGTGTTGCTCAGGAAGCACTTCATTCAGTAAAATGAAGAAAGAAACAAGACATTATAATTAAGCTTGATTTGAAATAATATTTTGATAGGGTAAGCTAGCTATACATATATCAATTCATATTGGTTATAGTATACCCTTTGTAAATTGGGTAAGGGGATGTATTAATTCTACTTCGTTTATTGTGTTAGTTAATGGTTCAACTTCTAGCTTCTTCAAGCCTTCAAGAGGGCTAATACAAAGATTCCCCCTATCACTTTTATTATTCTCACCTATGGATAGAGGGCTGAATAGAATGATTAAGGAACAAAAAATACTTGGCATGATCAAAGGTGTTAAATTCAAAAACTCTCTAGTTGGGACAACTAGAGTTGAATACATCAAATTATGCTTGTAGTATTATGTAATAAATATTTTTATGCTTACACTACAATTGGTTGTAGGATTACATCACCACTATTGACCTTGACCAATAAGGTTAGATTACTAATATTTTAATAGTTTGTAGAAACTTATTGGATAAGTTTATAGTTGTATTTTGGATGATATAGTAATATATCCCTAGGATAAACAAGAACATGAAGAGTACTTAAGAGAAGTATTTCAATGTTTTATAGAACATAAAATATAAGCTAAATGTTACAAAACTTAATTTTCATTAACATAAATCATTCACCAATATGCAAAAATATCAATTCATTCATCCACAAATGATTATCCACAATAACAATTCATAATTGAGACAAAGATAAATAATACCCTTAAGGTAGAGAAACACCAATAATACTCCTTAAGGAAGGAATAACTCCACAAGATCTCCCAAAATGAGAGTGCCACTTAAGAATGGAAAATTCCCATACGCCACTTCATGGGCAAAGACAATTACATATGATTGATCTCCATGATGATTACAATGACAAATATCTCTTCTTTATATATCCATCTTATAATTCTACTTTGGGGAGTCGACTACTAATATAATATAATATTATAATACAATCAACCTTGGGTTATGTGTGGCTCATGCCAATCCTTATACAATATAATAATATATCCCAAAATATCTATTCCTAGTTACCCTAACATGCCACCCTCCTTAAAAATATTTCATCCTCAAAACATATGAAGAAATAAGATAATATGATTTTCTACGAAATGTTAGCAACTGGTACCAATCTAGATCATCCATTCATTCTAGTGAAACATTGTTTGGTGGTGGTCGTTGATGTTGGTATGCCATTTGCCACTTGAGTAACCAAATATGCTTTGTTGGCTCCACGCTTTTTCTACTTTAATTTGATAAATCGAATGATGGATTCACTTGTTCCTTGATGCCGATGAACCACTCTCAAAACCAATATTACTATGATTTCTTTATAAAAAACTACCATACTTGGTTCTTGATGGAAATATGAGCAAGATTTATTGTCATTGATGTCAAGAAGTCAGATTCAGTGAGTAGGACAAAAGGAAGGATGCCAAGAATCATTTTTCGCAAGAAATGCAAGAGAAAGATTGCTTCTAGGTGGTTAGATGAGGTTTAAAGAGCAATAGAGAGGCCCAAGAAAATTAATATTATAATATTTTATTATAATATTATAGGTCTAAGGTAAAGATCTAGAGATTTAAATTAATTATAATAATTTCATTATAAATTAATTATAATAATTTAATTATAAATTAGTTTATAATTTAATTTAAATAACCCTAAAGTTTAGGGTTACAAGGGCACATTGCATATAAGAAGGGGTAAGTCTTGCTTCAAATATCCATCCATGTGATCCATCGAATGCTAGAGAAAATCAAGCGCAAGGTAAAGAGGTATAATCACGTGTGTTTTAAAAGCATTAAATAAGCAGAACAAGGGAAAAATAAGTGGGGAGCCCACTTCACATTGCAAGGCACTAGTTAGTGTGGTTGGCAGCCAGAGGCTGCGCTAAGACGTCCGCAGGTGCAAGGTTAAAGGTTCAGTTCTCGTCGTCTTCATTTTGCAAGCGGAGAAGGTTTTGGTATGTGCCATAGGAGAGGAACAAATGGAAGGCACGTGCCTTTTCCTTTGCATGGAGGAACCTACCCCACTTGGTGGCTGTGTGCTGTGCAAAGGTGCTTGTAAGGAAGGGGTTGCATGTTCGAAACCCGTCGAGTCCTTTTTGGTGGACAGTCTAAGGTATGTGCTCACATTGCTAAGGTTTAAATATTGCATCCAAAAATTTCAAAGGTGGAAATTAATTTTTAAATTCCTAAGGTTTTATTAATTGGAAATTGCATATTTTAAAAGGGTTTGCGAGTTATACAAGGGAGATAAAAGGGTATGCAAAGTTTTATTTTTGTGTTTTGGTTTTTGAGTGTTTAGAGTTTATAAGAGGAGTAATAAGGTGTGCCAAGGGTGTTAGATATTTTTTAAAAACAAAGTTTATAAAAATTGTATTGAAAGGAGAAGTAAGGTATAGTTGATATTTTGACTTGGTGAGATATTTTTGAAAGAAAATATTAAGGATAAATTTTTGCTATCTAACCCTTGAGATTGGCAAAGAGAGTGATTGTGATTGAGACAAGTTTTGAGGTCAAAATTTCATCAAATAAAAGGTATGGGAATATCTTCCTTGTGAGTGAAATATTGTTGAATGCTAATTTGGAGTGAAAAGGATTGTTTGGTAAGTATTGTTGAGTTTGGTTTTGAGATATTCAATATTGAATGATGTGGATTTCCTAGAATGAAAGTTGATACTAGAAACTATAAGCATTGTTGGAAGTACTGAGTAAGATTTCATATTCTTAACTAGGGTTTGTGAAAGAACATGAGTATCATTGTTATGTGAAGTTGTGAACTATCTTGAACTAGGGTTTGTGAAAGATCATGAGCATCATTTTTATGTGAGGTTGATTTGATAAGCATTTTTTACTAAGTTTTCATTGAGTGATTGGTTGAGTAGAGTTTTTTGGACTTAGTTAATTGGAAGTGTTGGAGTGATAGTTCAATTTTCGTGAAACAAATTTTTCCTTCCTAATTTGAGAAATATTGAAAGTGATTGAGCATTGCATGAAGCATATTGAGTCTCTAACCATTCTCTATATGTTTTTGTGGTTAAATAAAAGAGTTTAAAAGTAATTGAGCATTGTATAAAGCATATTGAGTCTCTAACCATTCTCTATATGTTTCTATAAGATTAAACAAGATTCTGTGTGAAGCTTGTGTTAGATTAATATTCCATTCTTTGGGATATTTACCCTTTTACTCCACTAGGTAAAATAGGTAGTATATTGCATTATACTACATAGGTAGATTATTACATATACTTTTCTATTTATTACCATGTAGATATTTACTGTCTTAAATATCTAATGGTAACTTCCTAAATATCCTAGGTTAAGAATCCTAAACCAAATGCTCTACCTCCTATGGCACGTTTGTTAGCATGATGATAGCAATACAATTTTATATGCTATTTTGTATCCTATTTAAACTATAGCTTCATTGCTATAATGTTAATGCAATTTTATCATTTATCAAATCATTCTCAATTACCTGGTCACATTGGCATCAGATCCAGAGGGAGGAAGCACAATGAGTCAACTTCGTTCCACTGGACAAGGCGAAGGATTTCTTGCGCTTCAAGGAGGAAGCACCAATTTTTTTGGTTGCTTTAATTTTTCCTAACTCCTAAGTTTTGGATTTGATTTGATTAATTTTATTTGGTATTTGTTTACTAAGGCCCATAGGTAGCGTATTTGGATATTTTTTCTACCAGGCCCACCCACCCCCTCTATTGGATCGACCTGCAGGTGATCGGATCGATAGGATAAAGTCCGTTGATGACCACATCAGGAGGGAGAGGAGCCGAACGATGGCATCTCATAGCTCCCACATAGTGGGAGTGTGAACCCCATGGACAAGCCAACTGAGAGTGCATAGAGGATAGGAGTGCCCTCACGCTCCCAACACAATGCTCAAGACACTGACCTGTCGACGGTAGAAGTGCCCTCCTAAACCTAACTCGGATCTCAAGGGGACAACTGGAGACATGTGGCATCTGGATAGAAGCCACACGTGATGAGGGTTTAGAAGTGATAGGTGGCGAATAGATAGAGGCAACAAGTGGTGACTAAATGTTGGGCACAAAGGCAACAAGTGGAACCAAGTGGTTGGGTGAAGAAGCGACATGTGTCAATGGGAAAAAGGCTTCGCTGGCTACGTGATTGCCCAAAGACAATCACTCGTTTAATTGTGTGTGAAGGCTTATAAATCCTTGATTCATCCCTCACGGGATGAATGTGGGACAAAAGTCCCTGAGTTTTTAATTTTTTTTTACGCCACCACGTCTTCATTAACCACCATGCTAGGCAATCTTCCAAAGCCGCCTCAACAGTGTAGTGGTCAAGTCGCTCGACTAGCGCATGAGAGGTCTTCGTATCGACCCCCGCGCACTCCATTTTTAACAAAAGGTGCAATTTTTTTTTTATTTGGATAAAATTTCATAAAGTTTTTTATTTTTTTTGCTTAAAATTATTAATTTTTTAGATTATTTTTTATAATTTTATATTATTTTAATTAGAATAATCATTTTTTTTTCATAATTAAGTGATTATTCTTGCTAAAAAGTGTTTTATTATTCAAAGTATAGTCTTAAAATTTAATATATTTTTTTGCATTCAAATTGGAAATCTTTAAAAGCCAATTTTTTTTTGCAACTACAACAATTCCATTTCTTTTGTTTTCTCCACATTTGGGGATAAAAAGACAAAGAAACATCAATTTTGTTGCAAAACATCAAAACTCTTCAAAGTTTTTTTTGAAAGAGCAAATATTCAACATTTCATGAAGATCAAACCTTGGGTTAAGAAAGCTCTTCGTCGTCAAAGAGTAATAAGAAAGAGGAACAAACTGCGACACCAAACTACTAGATCCCATTTCCATCGTATGCTTCGTGAATATCATAAAACTATTCCTCATTCAATTATCTATACTGATCCATGGAAGGGGTTGGACAGAAGCTATGGTCCCATGAGGATTCGAGAACCTTTTGATCCAAATGCACCACCCATATTTGAGTGTTGAAGACAAAACCAAGTCGTGTGTTGACTGGTTCTAGAAGCCTTTCAAACGCGGGTCGTGTGTCGACTTTTCTTGGAAGGAGTGCTAGTTTTGTTAATTTTGCAAATCAATGGGGGAA
This sequence comes from Wollemia nobilis, assembly GCA_028583015.1. NCBI lineage: Eukaryota > Viridiplantae > Streptophyta > Pinopsida > Araucariales > Araucariaceae > Wollemia > Wollemia nobilis. The sequence goes on from JAQPPZ010000806.1 coordinate 1,937,419, forward strand.
GACAAGAAATTGATCTTCTTTGCAAAATTGTAACACAAAAGTGAGGAGCACTTTAAAAACAAAATCAAACTTGTTAAATTTGCAAAACAAAAAGAAAAGGCAATTTGTTGTATGCCACATTCTTTGCAAATTTGGAAAACAAGAGGAGATAAAATATATCAAGTTTTTGCACAACACAATTTCAAATTTTGTTGCAAAAATTAAAAGGTGCATTTTCAATTTTACTCGACACCTTAATTGGAAAATTAGGTGCATTTTCAGTTGCATCCGACACCTATGTGATAAGAATTTTGTGGGCATTCTTGTTTGATTATTGCATTATTTCTTTTGCAATTATAAGTCATAGAATCAAGAACACTCCATACCCCAAAATTTCACTAATAAATTTGTGTTAACCATTGCACATATTTAAAGCCAATATTCACTTGATATTCTCTCCTACAAACAAAAACCCCTAATTCACTCTATTTGTTTGGCTTAATTTCCTCAAATTGATTATCCCTCTTCAAGAGGATTTTCAGGTAGGTGCCATTAAATATATTTTTGAGTGAATTATCTTTCATCTCTTATTTGTTTGGCTTAATTTCCTCCAATTGATTATCTCTCTTCAAGAGATTTTTCAGGCAGGTGCCATTAAATATCACTTGAGAGTGAAAGAAAAATCATCTTAGTACAAATTGTAGGACCTTAATCATGGCAACTATCAACAAATACTTAAGTGATACAAAATTGCTAAAGGGTCCTAACTATTCAACATGGAAAACTAAGATGAAATCCATCTTGACTGTAGAGGAATTATGGGATTTAGTTGATGGCACTGAATCAAGAACTACAACGCCAGGAGTAGATCAAAGAGCATGGGATAAAAATAACAATCGTCTTCTTATGTTGATCCTCCTAGCTACTGTTGATGAGATCCAGCCTCACATAAGTGAAGCTAAAACTGGTAAAGATGCATGGGATGCTCTTTGTACCATTTTTGAAGGCAAGAATCAATCAACTATTCTAAACCTTCAAACACAACTTCATACACTCCATATGAAGTCAAGTGAATCAGTAGAAATCTTCCTCTACAGAGTGTCGAACTGAAGTCTAAGCTCAATGCTTTAGGAGCTAAAGTAGAAGACACCATTTTGACTTCAGTAATATTGAGGGCTCTTCCTGAATCCTATAAAATGTTGATTACATCCCTTAATGTATCACAAAGATCAGTCACCTTTGTGGAGTTAGTCAATTTGCTTCAAACAGAGGAAGCAAATCAACTCCAAAGCGATGAAGTGATGAACAATGCACTTTACTCAAACAATCAAGGTGATAAGAAGAAAGGAAACTTTCAAAAGGGAGGATCATCTTCAAAAGGTAAGGGAAATAAAACTCAAAAGAGGTTTTGCTCATATTGTAAAAAGGATAACCATGACACCAATCGATGTTGGTTTAAAAATAAGCAAAACAATAAAGGCAAAGGCACATCACAGAAGCAAAACAAAGGCAATATTGCTAGTGAAGTGTCTAGTTCCGATTCTGATTCTGGTTCAAAAAAGCACACAGAGTACTCTTGGCTAAGACAGTATTGTAGAGGGAAAGCAAATTTGTCACCTTCAGCAAGCACCATTTCCTCTCTCTCTTTTTTAGGCTTCATAAATAGCATAAGTTTTTGTTTGAAGTACTAGAAATAAAGGGGTGATTGTACCTCTTTTAGGCTTCATAAATAGAAAACTCTCATTGTTTGAAGTACTTGTAACAAAAGGAGGGAATTTTCTGGTGTAAAATTTGCCTAGGAGGCAATATTTGTACAATCCTTCACAAAGCTTCTTAAGTTGCACATCTTTTGCAATTAAGGGGGATATTCATTTCTTTTCTTCATAATTTTTTTGTAAAAAGAGAAGAAGACTTATAAGGGTGCATTTTCGGCAACGACCGACACCTTAGTCAAACTTCTTTTAGAAATTACAACATGTTTTGCAATAAGGAGGAGGGGAACTTATAAGGGTGCATTTTCGGTAGCGATCGACACCTTAGTTACTTTATATTTTGTAAAATCATTTTGTAACTGAATGAACCTCGTATGAAGTGATCTACTCTACTAAAACTAGTGATTGCAACGGCTAGTTACCCATGCAATTCGGTTGGATGACAAGATTACAATAAGGACATTCATTGATATGAAGATAAAGTGAGGAATGAACCATTTTTTGCTTAGGAGCCACTAGAGCACTGTGACAAAGCAAGAACCAATAGATCAACATATTTTACTGTATTGGGATAGTTATATACATTACCCAAATAATGTAATAAAGGGGGATGTTAGAGTAATATTCCATTCTTTGGGATATTTACCCTTTTACTCCACTAGGTAAAATAGGTAGTATATTGCATTATACTACATAGGTATATTATTACATATACTTTTCTATTTATTACCATGTAGATATTTACTGTCTTAAATATCTAATGGTAACTTCCTAAATATCCTAGGTTAAGAATCCTAAACCAAACGCTCTACCTCCTATGGCGCATTTGTTAGCATGATGATAGCAATACAATTTTATATGCTATTTTGTATCCTATTTAAACTATAGCTTCATTGCTATAATGTTAATATAAATTTATCATTTATCAAATCATTCTCAATTACTTGGTCATAGCTTTTTTGTGTGATTGAAAGAGGTTTTTTGTGAGAGATTGAGTTGAGTTTAGTAAGCAAGTTTGCAATTGTTTTGAAAAGCTTTTGTGAAAGCTAGTGGCTAATTTGAGTAAGTCCTAGAGTGGACTTAAGGAAAGAGTGAAGCAAGCTTTTGTGAAAGCTTGTGAGCAGATTTGAGAAAGATTTTGTGAAATCTTAAGGAAAACTTTGTGTGAGCTTTTGTGGAAGCTTATAATCAGGTTGAGTAGATTTGAGGTAAGTCTTGGTGAAGACTTGTTGAGAAGATTGGATAAGTTCTAATGGGGAATTATTGAGCATATTTGAGGTAAGTCTTGATGAAGACTTGTTGAGAAGATTGAAAAAGTTCTAGTGGGGACTTGTTGAGTAGATTTGAGGTAATACTTGGTGAAGACTTGATGAGCATATTAGACAAGTTCTAGTGAGGACTTGTTGAGCAGATTGAATAAGTCCTTGAGAGGACTTGTGGATAAATTTGAGGTAAGTCTTAGAGTAGACTTGTGAGCAGAGTTGATTGATTAATTTATTCAAACCTTAAGTTAAGGTTTGGGGCAGATCTAGCAAAGTTGATTTGTGATTGAGTCAAGATTTGTGTTAAGGCTTGAGGACAAATTTGAGGACAAAGTTGGTGCAGATTTGAGGATATATTTGTACCAAACCAGAGATAGAGATTGAGTAGACTTGTGCTAGGCCGAAGTATTATGTTTAGTGTATATTAGAGAAAGAGATTGAGTAAATTTGTGCTAGACCAAAGGATTGTATTTAGTACAAATTTAAGACAAAGCTAAGAGCAAGCTTTAGAGGTGATAGAGCAGAGGATAGTAGTCTCTAGTGGATAGAGATCCATTAGCTAGGGTAGTGAGGACAAAGATATTTTGAGTGAGGACAAAGTCTTTAGTGGAGAGATATCCACAAGCTAGTGCAATGGAGGTAGTAGTCTTATAGAGGATCACCAACTAGAGCAAAGGATAAGGAGTTCTCCTATGGATAGAGATCCACAAACTAGTTGAGGGGATTAGTGTCTTCTACGAATAGATATCCATGAACTTGATTAGGGGATTGGTGTCTCCTTTATACAGAGGTCCATAAAAATTGTAATAGGGAAAGGATTCCCAAGATATTTGTTGAGAAAATTTTAGTAAAATATTTTCTCCGTGAAGTAGACCATATTGGGTGAACCACATTAAATTGGTGTCTCTATTGTGTGTGGTGATTTGTACATTGATTTAACTACTGCTATTGATATTGCCATTGATATATTACATAATATTATTTGGGAAAGAAAGTTAAAAATTGGTCTTATATTGTTCATCCCCCATATCAATATAAGCTTGTGTTATTCAATTGGTATCAGAGTGGGTTCCTTCGAAAGAGTTTAACAACTTGAATAAAAAGCTTGTAAGAACACAAATGGATTCTCAGAATGGATCATCAGGGAATACAACACCATTATTCTATGGGAATGATTATATACTTTGGAGTACAAGGATGAAGTTTCATCTAATGGAAATTGGAAATGAAATATGAGAAGCAGTTGAGAATGGATACATACCACCAACAACTCCACCTACAGACAAATATGGTAAGATTCTAAATCATTACAATTCAAAAGAAACAAATGCAATTCAAAAGGAATTGCATGAAATAGATTTTATAAAGGTTATGCATTGCACATCAGCAAATGAAATTTGGGATAAGTTGCAAGGCATATATGAAGGAGATAAAAAGGTCAAAAGGGTAAATTTGTAAAATTACAAGAGAACATTTGAAGACCTAAAAATTAAGAATGAGGAAAACATTGATGCATATCTTCTTCGTGTGGATGAAGTTGCTAACTCCATGTAAGGACTTGGGCTCAAAGTTGAAGAATATGATGTTTGTGATAAGATTTTAAGGTCATTCCCAAAAAGGTTTAGTGAAAATATTTCAGCTATAGAAGATTCAAAAGATATTGATATGTTGAAAAGAGATGAATTACATGGTATTCTCACAACTTTTGAGATGAGAATAAAAGAGGAACCCATTCCTCAAAAAGAAGCAACCTTCAAATCTACTAAGAAGACAAAAGGTAAGAAGTAAGATTCAATTAATGAATTATCTAGTGATGAAGAAGTAAATTATGGCAGAAGGAACATGGACCCAAGAAAGTATAAAGGTATGAAATCAGTTAGATGTTTTCATTGTGGAAAGTATGGTCATTATGCATCTAATTATCTAGAGGCTGGAAATAGCAATGATGAAGAAAAATAGGATCATAAGAACATGGAAACAAGTAAATACAAGTATCAAAAGAAAAGTAGGGATGGAAAAGGTACACAAGGAAAGAAGTTTTTACAAAGGCATAAGAAGAGTTTCTATGTAGACAAGGCAGGTAAGAGCTCAAGTGATAGTGATGAAAATTTCTTAGATAATGATAAAGATGAAGTTATATTTCTAGCAAAATAAAAAGAAGTGGTTAGGAAAAGGTCACCAATAATCCTCAAGTATTTTAGATGTGGTAACTTTTGTCATATTGAAGATAGTTGTACAAGGAATGGATTTAGTTTTAGTGATGATGAATATGAAGATACACTTGAAGGACCAGAAATGAATCTACTATTGGAGTTGATCCTATAGAATACAAGTCAGAAAGGAATGAATATGATACCAAAGGTAAAAAAATAGAGGAAGAATCAGATAAAGGAGAAGTTGATCTTGAGGGTGAGCTTATTCATGCACTTGATGCATTAAGGGAGGTAAGAAAGCAAAAATCAAAATTCAAGTTAAATTTGAAGAATGTGATGAAGAAAAAGGAAATATTATAGAGGATCTAACTAACTCAATAGCTAAGACAAGGAGATTCAAAGAGAATTTAGAAGCAAAGGTTTTAGAATGTGAAAGATTAGAGCATGAGGTAGCTTCACTAAGGAAGGAAGTAAAAGAGTCTAAGGACAAGTTACACAGGTTTGGGAGAAGCTTAAATAAATTGGATAAGATTATCAAGATACAAAACCTACATCAAGCAAGACAAGTTTTGGTTTTGAATAGGTACAAAGAAAACAAGGAGAGGAGTCAATCTCAAGATTCGAAGAAGAAGAAGATGTAGACACCAAAATAGCACCAATCCGATTAAGTGACTACAAACATTGATCGCATTGACATACACAACTTTCAGGGCAGCCCTCAGAGGTCAAACAGTGGTCCTGGCCACTTACACAAGCAGTTTAGAAGGTCAGAAAAAGAACAAAGCAAAACCTTAACAAAGTCCTCAAAGTCAAGCCTTAACAAAGCCTTGCCAAAACCTTCATCAAAGTCTTCAAGCCTTGCCAAAACCTTCATCGAAAGCAAAGTCTTTAAAAGCAAACAAGCCTCAACAAAAAGGGAACCTAGCCTTAGACGTCGCGAAATCGCGACGTCACGAAATCGCGACACCTTTGGCCCCGAGGGGAGCCTCGGCCAAAGGTGTCACGATATCGTGACACCTTTGGCCCCGAGGCTACCCTCGGCCAAAGGTGTCGCGAAATCGTGACACCTTTGGCCCCGAGGGGAGCCTCGACCAAAGGTGTCGCGATATCGCGACACCTTTGGCCCCGAGGCTCCCCTCGGCCAAAGGTGTCACGATATCGCGACACACTTTGGCCCCGAGGCTACCCTCGACCAAAGGTGTCACGATATCGCGACACCTTTGGCCTCGAGGCTACCTCGGCCAAAGGTGTCACGATATCGCGACACCTTTGGCCCCGATGGGAGCCTCGGCCAAAGGTGTCACGATATCGCGACACCTTTGGCCTCGATGCTCCCATCAGCCAAAGGTGTCGCGATATCGCGACACCTTTGGCCCCGAGGGGAGCCTCGGCCAAAGGTGTCACGATATCGCGCGTCGCGATATCGCGACACCTTTGGCCCCAAGGGGAGGCTCTGCCGAAGTGTCGCGACGTCGCGATATCGTGACACTTCGGCACTTTACGTTTAAAAGGCATACTTACGATAATCAAAGGTGGACTTTGACGTGGCCGCCGCATCCAAAGAATGACTGCCACGTGGCACCCTTACGTGCCCCTCTCCAAAGAGACCCCGTGGATCTGCAGAACGACGGACTTTAATGAGACAAGCAGTTTCGAAACAAATCCGATTCAAGGCCACGCCTCATAACTTCCGATGTCAGTATGAGCCATGTCTCATAATGGCCTGATAAAGATCAAATATGAGCGGCCCTTGCGGATTTAGGGTTTTGACATTAATGCTCTAAGAGGCGAAAACCTCTATAAAAACTAGCTCGATGCGAAGTAAAAAAGGAGGAAGCATTTTCTGAAACATCACGAAGTGCTGCAAAACCAGAGGCTCATTTACAGTCTTTTCGAACGCATTCATCCGAACCTTCAATCCCGACATTGGATTACATTAATCCATCAATTCGATGACAACTCTTTCCTTTTGAGATTTCGGGCCCATTCCCAGTGGATTGGCGTCGAGATCAAGCTTTGACGGGGGCGGCCCGTTTGGGCATCTCACTCACATTTTTGTTAATGTAATATATGCTGTTTTCAAGATATAACAACAGTTTACGTTTTATGCTGTCGAATACATGCTGTTTTCGAATACATTATAACAACAGTTTGCATTTTCATGTTCGGATATATATATATCTTTCCATCAACATGTAAAAGTTGCAGGTCTTCATAGAGTTATTTCATTCACGCATTCGATAAACCTTTTACATGCATTTTCCATTGCTTCCTAAAGACAAACGTTCTACCTTCTTGTTGCAGGTGCTATTAACAGTTTACTGTTTCTTTTGCAGGAAGAACAGCAGCAAGCAAGGACTCATCACCGCAAGCGGCGGCAACACTGCAGCCCGCCCATTTTACATGTGGGCATGCGGAAGGAGATCACTGTTCATCTGTTGTAACCGAGAACACGTAACTGAAGAGACATATTGTAACCGAGCGGAATTACATTAATAAGAAGGGTTGTGCTCCTATTTTTAATCTAATTCTATCCATGTTATTTTATGCATCAATTTAGTTCTATTTTTATTGCATCTTTAATACTGTTTTCCATTCCGAAATCTCATGCTTTCAGTGGCGATCACGGTGGGACCCGAGCCCACAGTTTTTATTTTTAGGTTAAGTGACTGATCTAAAATTGCTTTTTTTCTACAGGTACGGTATTCGTCTCTGCAAGTGACGATTACAGAGTGCTATTCGTCTCACCCCGGGACGAATAAACTATTCGTCTCACCCAAAAATGATTACTGTTCTGGTATTCGTCTCACTCCGGGACGAATAAGCTATTCGTCTCACCCTGAGACGATTGTCGTTCTAGTATTCGCCTCACCCAGGGACGAGTGCAGTTCTGTGCAATTTTTCAGAGTGAATCAGAGACATCCTGTTAGGCAGAGAAGAGGTAGGGGTTTTATAGCTTCTGTCAAATTGCTGTTTTTCTATTTTCTGATTTTTTTTAAGGTAGAAAAATTTTTCGTAAATTTTTAAAAAAAAAAAAAAAAAAATCTTTTTAAATTTTTACTTGTTGTTTTCAGTTAGTATTATCTGTCTGGCATAGGGAAAGATTTCTTTTTCAGTTGCCTGTTTCAATTTTTTGCAAAGTAAAATGAACCCCACACACCACGTGGTATTTTAAACCAAGGCGTTGGTCGTAAAACCCCAACCCTTGAGCAAGACCAAAGGTGGATTCCATTATCACTTTGGCTTGAGATATTGCATCCATTACCTCGATCGCGACTGTTGCTAGACGTAAATCCTGACGAAAGCTGACCGAGTGTTGCTGGGGTGATTCCCATGCACGCGAGGATAAGTTTTCTATGGTAGGTGTCATAAACAGAGCGATTCCCCTTCCGTACCGCCTATGTTCCACGTACCATCTGCTCTCACGTACCTATAGTCTCCCTCACGTAAGGGCGGGTATATAGAGAGGTTGGTATATCGGTCCGACAATGGTATATTGAAGGGGCGACCATTTATGGGAGTCATATGAGCCAACATTATGCATTTAAACGTTCTTCCAAAATTGCAAAAACAAAACGAAACACCAAAATGCACTAAACCAGCTTAGGACACACTATTTAATCCGTAAAAGAGATAATCACGGCTTTGTGTATGTGTGTGTTTACTTCTGCTTAGTGTAGACAAAAAGACAAATCATCATAAACGAGATAAAATCTGCTTAGATAGTAGCGAAGCATCACAATGGTGTACACTCGTAGCCAAGCCCAATCAAGGGCGAAAGCTACGGAAAGCACACAAAGAGAGGGCGCTAGTCGCCTTCGCTTTAGCCCTGAGGACCTAGCCATACCGTCTTGGCAGTTTGGCCTACAACAAAGTCCACATCAGGCCACTTCAAGAAGGAACTATTGGGAACCTCCTCATTGGAATACACCCATTCAACACAACCCCTTTCGGGAAGATGGTTCACATGCAGCTCTCAATGTAAGTAGACAACCGCCTCTTGAGGCTAGATTTGAATGGCCACAGCGCGATGAAGCGCTAGAGAGGCATACTGTCCATTTGGAGGGGCAACGTGGATATGGCGTCCCTTCTTTACCTCCCATCAGAACAGAAAAACAACATCCAGAGCGCAAGGCTCTTTACACAGGGCAAGCTAACTCCGCCCGCCCCTTTCACACCCATGAAAGGGAGTACGAGGAAGATCATCACATTCCTCGAGAACAACAAACAACGCGGGAACCTTGCGTTTCTGCACCTGCCAGATATCATGATCACACATCGAGGCTAGGGCCTCAAACAAATGTCGCCTACCTCGACAGAGGGAAGCAACCCATTAAAATTTTAGATCATCAAGATCGAGGCAAACACATAAGAGAAACATTTAAGCCTCCTGAGCCAAAGAGGGCAGACCAAATTGACCCGACAATCGTCAGACATGCCGCCCGCCAAGCTCGAATCACGCAGCTTGAGCAAGGTCACCAGGAGTTAGAGTACTTATACCGCCTGAACAAAGAACGCATGCAGCGCGAAGCGGATGAGTTACGCTATAAACTACCTGAGAGGGTGCCAACCCCTCGCACCCAAAGAGAAGAACAATATGAGAGGCACAATCCCTGGGTGCAAGACAGGTCTCCGCGACCTCGTCAAGTTTTGCCTCCGAGACCTTATAGACCCGAGAGGGAGGCCACTCCCCGAAACAATGATGGGTACCCCCAACGGGGACTCAATCAAGGTCATAGGTCTCGCCCAGGGACTCCTCAAGAAGTTTATGAGGAGTTCGAACCAGAAATAGAAAGGGCCAAAATGCCCCATCAAGGCGGGAGGATTGCCATTCGGCCACCCCCCCATAGGCCTCCAGTCTCCCATAACTCACAAAGGGAGCAAATGAAAGAGGAAGAAATAAAATCTTCTGATGCATACAAAGCGCTATTAGAGCGTTTGGAGTCTCTGGAGATAAAAGCTTCTGGGCATCAAAAGCCCACACTACGTCAACTCCGCAGTCATCCGGTGCATCCCTCAGTACCCATACCTCTTTACCCTGAACATTTCAAGTTGCCACAATTGGCAGTCTTTAAAGGTGAGGAGGATGCACAAGAACATGTCACGAGGTTCCTAAGTCAATGCTTCGGCATCCAAGACAATGATGCATTGTTGCTTAGAACTTTCATAACCACATTCGCGGGCCCTGCCTCGGATTGGTTTACACAATTGCCCAAACACAGTATCAACAACTTAGATCAACTAGTGGATGCATTTCTTGAACGCTTTGCTTTCAACACAAGGAAGAAGGCATCACTAAGTGATTTGGCCAGCCTCAAGCAGTATGAGGAGGAAACAATAGCAGCATACGGGAACCGATGGAGGGCTTTGCTTTCCAGGCTACCCTACCGTCCCCCTATGTCTGATCTCACTCAGATGTTTGCACGAAGTTGCTTAAAATCAATCTCTGGGCTATTGTCGTTGCAGCAATACGACAGCTTAGAAGAAGCTTTGGCGCAAGCCAGAGTCATAGAAGAGATTAAAATAGGTGAAGGCACAATTGCCAAGCCTAAAAAGAAAGAGTGGAATAAAACCACTAAGACTGGGAATACGCAATCACAACCCGCAGTGGTTAATCAAGTTGCGATCAATGTTCCCAAGCCAGTAGCAAGACACGCAGCCTCAAAAGGCCAATTACCAAGCAGTGCCTCCTAGTTATGAGAAAGATAATAAGAAACAGGAGCAGAATCAGCAGCGTCGCCCTAAGCGACAATTCACCCCCTACACGGAGTCTAGGGACTCCTTATTTGACCGCTTGTCAGCGGCAAATTTAGTAACCCTTCCAGAGATCCCGACTATAGACCCTAACGCTCCTAAACCTAAGGGATATAGAGAGGAACTATACTGTAGATTTCATAGGCGAAGGGGACACGATTTGAATGGATGTTGGAAGTTCAAAGGACTCATCCAAGATTTAATCAAAAATAAAACATTGGCCGTGGACAACCCCATAGCGCCAAACAACCAACAAATGGGGGTATTCAAGGACCCCTTGCCTGCCCACGAGGCACGGGCAAAACCTCTCCAAGTTAATGAGGTGCGCCGTAATCTTCCCATGCAAGGATTTGTGGGAATGATCAAGCATAGTGACGAGGAATAAAAAATACTCAGCAGTTGCCCCTGGGGTAGCCACAAAGGAAGTTTCGACAACGTCACAGCCTCAACAACACCCTATACAGTCACCTCCGCCTAGACCAGAAATCATGATACGGAGCAAACTCACGCAGAGTTTGCGGACCACATCGGCTAGGCTGTCCATTTACGAGCTTATTCAACAATCAACACCTCATAGGGAAGCTCTTATGGACATTTTAAAAACCATCGAATTACAGCCCCAAGAAGCAAATTCTTTCAACAACTTCGTGGGACACGTAAAACGATGTACTGAGCCGGTCATCACCTTCAGAGAGGATGAAGTCAAAGCAATATCGAATGACGCGGCAGATCCACCCCTGCATGTTGTTGCGCGGATCAACGGGATCCCGTATAAGAGAGTGTTGGTAGATACTGGCTCGTCCAGTAATATTATTACCACTGCAGCCCTAAAACATTTGAAGTTGCCAGCCTCTCATATCACAGCCTCCACGTACACACTGCGAGCTTTCAATGATGCAATATGCTCGACAGTCGGCACAGTTGTTCTACCTGTCCAGGTAGGACAAAAGACAACACCAACATTGTGCCATGTGTTAGAAGGCGAGATGGCCTACAATATACTGCTAGGGCGGCCTTGGATCAGGGACATGAAGTGTGTCCCTTCCATCGCTCACCAGTGCTTAAAGTATGCTTTTGAAGGAGAAATACATGTAGTCCCAATGGACTTGGAACCCTTCAAGTATTGCAATGCGGTACAACTAATGCCTCAATCGACCCTCCCTTCAACACATTTGGATTTCCAGCTAAATCCATCTAAAAAGGGTCCAACACCGCAGGCACCACCGGTGACCAAAACAGCAACATCCCAGCCTGGTGAACCCTCATCATCTACTCCTTCATTACCAACGCCACCTGTCATGGCTACACAGAAGGACAAGGGAAAACAAATCATGGAAGAGGCTCAGCCCTTAGAAGAGGGGTTGCCAACAATTTCAACGATATCAACAGAGGAAATATCCAACACAACGGAAGCTGAGACTCCAAACCTACCAAACATGGAATGGACTCAGGAAGGACTCCCGTTCCCTCCCTCCGAAGCATCAACAATCACTGTTGAAATGGCTAGTACAGGCTTGGGGGAGTACATAGTGCAGAATGTTGTGGCAACGCCCGCATTAGAGTCAGTCCAAGATATGGGAAGACCTCGCCTTCCCATAGGAACAATTGTTCCCCTAGGTCACCCACCCAACCAGACAAATTTTGTGTATGGGGGCCTTGATCATGGTCTTGAACCATGTAAGCAAAAGGAAGCAGACGAAGAACCTTTTGTTGAAAACATCAATTATCTGTCAAACCCGCAATTTGCCCTCAAATATCTCGGCCAATGCCATTGGCATGGATACGGGCTAGGCAGATATGAGCAAGGGATGCGTCTCCCTTGCCAACCAAGATATCAGATGCCATATGACAAGTCAGGAGTAGGGTTCAACCACCCCCTGCCCTTGGACATCTTGGTTGAAAATATGCAAGACCTAGAAATAGGCAACAAGGGGGGATTGGCACCAGATCTCTATGCCAACCCAAATACAGAATTTACATTGGGAGATTACCTCCCATGGTCACCAAACACCCTTGGTAATAGCAGTAATCCCTCTCCTTTGCTAGAGAGAGGCGAAAGTTCGGATACTCATCCCCAAAGAGAATATCAATGGTGTCCGGACATCTTCTCGAAGCTGTTCCCCTTAGAGATTCCAGTTGAGTCAGTACAATGTCAAGAGAGTCAGGTCCCTCCACCAAAAGTGGAACAACCGCAATGGGACCAGATTAACGTACTGGAACAAGGAGAACCATCAACGTCGCAAGCAATAGTTGCTGAAGAGAATGAACATTTTTGGATCTCCGAAAGTGACTCAGAAGATGAGACTGAGATGGACTATCTCAGACATGCGCGACGACATTACCGCCCTTTAACTCATGAAGATCTAATGGGACAGATGGGCATAAGATTAGGGCATGAATGGTGGGTCGACCCAGCAGGGTGGGACCTGATCCTGGATCCATGGCTCCACATTCACGATGAGCACCGTCCACCCCGAGACCCTATCATAACAACAGTGCCGAGGGAAGACCCTGTCCTCCATTTAGCACATAGGGCCGATCCGTTCGTGCCCGTTCCCCTAGAGCCAGATCCAGAGTATAGGGGGCATCTAGAAGAATCAAGTTATCATCCCCACGGTAATGGAGACCAAATTCATTCCATCCACATGATCTCCATTGATTTGACCGCACCCATCCGCAATCCGGCCGATCCAGCATGGTCATTGCATCTAGACATAGATGCCATCGACTGGGATCGCGTCAATTCACCTCTATCACCATCAGAGTACTGGCCTTTCGGTGAAATGCCTCATTTTACCCCAAGGACAACTCAGGATATTTTTCAAGCTGAAGAGGAACCTGAGGTTCCAAGCATAGATCTAAATTCAGCTAATGATATCCATTTGATCCCGACTCCACATCAGTTGGAGGACGGATCCCACATGTCAGTCGAGGAGACGACTGACGTAGACATCGGCACGGATCCAATGAATCCATAGATTCTCAAGTTGGGGGTAAGTCTTTCCCCCGAAGAGCAAGCCGACTACATTACCCTTCTCAAAGAGAAGAAGGAGGTTTTTGCATGGTCGTACAAGGATATGCCAGGACTAGACCCGCAGCCTAGTCACGCATAATTTAACGCTTGATCCGACAATCAAGCCTGTAAAGCAAAAACTACGTAAGATGCACCCAACAGTGGCCTTGATGGTCAAAGACGAATTGCAAAAGCTGTTGGATGCACAGTTTGTCATCTGCGTGGATTATCCGCCATGGTTGTCCAACATGGTTCCCGTCAAGAAGCCCGACGGGAGGATTCGCATATGCACCAATTTTTGAGATTTGAATAAAGCGAGTCCTAAGGATGATTTCCCCTTGCCGAGCATCGACGCGTTAGTAGACGCTACAACAGGACACGAAATGCTCTCCCTAATGGATGGTTTCTCAGGATACAATCAGATTCGTATCAATCCTGAAGACCAACTAAAAACGGCGTTCACAACGCCTTGGGGGACATTTTGTTATAAGGTCATGCCTTTTGGCCTTAAAAATGCTGGTGCCACCTACCAACGTGCCATGACATATATCTTCCACGATTACATGCACAAAACTTTGGAAGATTACATGGATGATTTGTTAGCCAAGTCTCTCTTGCGCTCAAATCATATCGCTGACTTAGGCAAGATCCTCGATCGCCTCATGGAGCATAAAGTTAGACTAAACCCCAAGAAGTGCGTCTTCGGCGTCACATCTGGAAAACTCTTGGGTTTCATAGTCTCAAAACGAGGAATCGAGGTGGACCCAAAGAAAGTCAAGGCAATCCTTGAAATGGTTCCCCCAACCACAATCAAGCAACTCAGAGTCTCAGTGGGAAAGGTCACGTCGATTAAACGCTTCATAGCGCAATTATCTGACAAGTGCCGACCCATGAACAAATTATTGCACAAGGGGGTTACATTTCATTGGGATGACGAGTGCCAGTCAACCTTTGACGAGATCAAACAATACCTGGTTTCGTCGCCGTATTGGCACCACCCAGACCAGGAGTGCCGTTCTACTTATACATCTCAGCTACTGAGGTGGCACTAGGCGCCATGCTAGCCCAGAAGAATGAACTTCACAAGGAACAGGCTACATACTATCTTAGCCGCACCCTGGTTAGTTATGAACTTAACTATGCATACGTTGAGAAACTCTGCTTGGCAGTGGTGTTTGCTACCAAAAAGCTATGCCACTACATGTCGAGCAACACTACGTATGTTGTGTCTAAGGAGAATCCATTGCGATACATGATGAGTCGTACTTATCATAGTAGTCGCACGGCGAAATGGATCATGTTGTTGACGGAATTTGACATAGAATTTATTGGACAAAAATCTATCAAAGGACAAGTCATAGCCGATCAACTAGCAGAGGCTCCTCTTGAAGACGATCAGCCTCTCGTCATAGAACTACCCGATGATGGGGTCTTCCATGTCTCAGAATCGCCAGATGCTGATGAGCCTGAGTCACAGGCCGACATAACCCTATTCTTCGATGGTTCTAAGTGTGAGCAAGGTGGTGGTGCGGGAATTGTATTCTTCACACCGCAGGGTGCTCCAATGCCCCTGTCATTTAAATTAAACTTCCCATGCACCAACAACAATGCAGAGTATGAAGCCTTGCTCCTAGGTCTTCAGACAACAATCGCCATGAACATCAAAAGACCGAACATCTTTGGTGATTCGCTGTTAATAGTCAATCAAGTCAAAGGGGTATATCAATGCAAATGCCCAGCTTCGAAGGCTTATAAAGCCCTTGTGGACAAATTCTCGGCAAAACTTGAGTGGTATGACATCGAGGCACTCCCTCGATCATCGAACCATTTTGCGGACACAATGGCCTCCTTGGGGTCACTAATTCCGTAGGACCTTTTCGGTGATATGACAACCATTCAAGTCAAAACCTTATCGCAATCCGCGATGGAGCGTGCAAGCTCAGACTTGACGCCAGGAATCCACATGATCCAAATTGAACCACCCTCGGATAGGTTCTCTCGAATCCGAGATCGTCTGAAACACGCCAACTGGGGGTCCTTGTTCTCCCCTACTCCCATTAGTAGCAACACAACACTATTCTTGCAGGTTCTATCCCATTCAACATTTGCTAGGGATGAACTTCAGGAGGGATTGGCTGTTCATACTATCGAGGTTTCTGATCAACAGGACTGGTATTTACCCATCCGAGACTACCTCAAGTTAGGTAGTCTCCCACTTGATTTGACTCATGCCGCAAAACGAGCACTCAAGCAGAAAGCGGCTAAGTATGTCTTGATAGGAGACATCTTGTATCGTCGCAGCCTATGAAGGAATCCTCCTTCGTTGCTTGGACCAGCAAGAGTCCACTTGGGCAGTCGCCCAAGCGCACGATGGTACATGTGGTGGCCACTTCAGTGGAATGGCCATCGCAAAGCGCATTCTTCGCATGGGCTATTATTGGCCATCTTTAGAGCGAGATTGTTGCACCTATGTCAA
The DNA here is from genome assembly GCA_028583015.1 of Wollemia nobilis. Taxonomy (NCBI): domain Eukaryota; kingdom Viridiplantae; phylum Streptophyta; class Pinopsida; order Araucariales; family Araucariaceae; genus Wollemia; species Wollemia nobilis. The sequence goes on from JAQPPZ010000806.1 coordinate 1,953,768, forward strand.
GAAGTGCGTGAAGTGTCAACATCATGCCAATCTAATGCACGTACCTTCTCAGGCCTTGCGCATACTCCACTCGCTTGGCCGTTCTCGCAATGGGGCTTTGATCTAATTGGAAAGATCTCCCCGCATCGTCAGGCCATCACACGTTTATCATAACGGCCACAGAGTACTTCACCAAGTGGGTGGAAGCAATTCCGCTTACCTCTACGACAGGACCCCGCATTGTGGAGTTCATTTTGCATAACATCATATGTCATTTTGGTATTCCATCCAAAATAGTCTCGGATAATGGGACACCTTTCAAGAACAAAGACGTGCGTGCTTTGACCACAAAGTACAAGATTCAGCACAGCTTTTCGACACCCTATTATCCGCAGGCGAATGGGCAAGCAGAGGCGTCAAACAAAATGCTAGTTGCCATCCTTAAAAAGACCGTCGCAGACAGTCATAAGGATTGGCACATTCAAATCCCACTTGCCCTATGGGCCTATCGCACTAGCATTCGGACGCCCACTGGGGCCACTCCGTTTTCACTCGTGTATGGCTCCGAGGCAGTCATGCCTCTAGAGTTGGAGATTCCTTCCCTGCGCATATCAATGCATGAGTTCATCGATGATGATTCTGCGTGGCAGGCCCGGTTAGACCAGCTTACGTTGCTTGACGAACGACGCGTTAATGCTCTCGAGCATTTACGCATTTATCAAGAGCGACTTAAGAAAGCTTACAACATGAAAGTTCACCTCAGGGACTTTCGCGTTGGTGATTTGGTTTTGAAGGAAAATCAACAAAATTCCAGTTTGCCATCCCACCTAAGGGACAAGTTTGCGGCCAATTGGTTAGGTCCGTATGTCATTGATAGCAAAATCGGACCCGGGACATACCGGCTAGCTTCTCTTGATGGTATCAAGGAAACAGAACCCTTGAATATCAGTCATTTGCGACCATTTCATATCTAAAGAGAGCCATATCCCAAAATGCTCCAAGGATTCTTGCAATCGCTTGGTCAAACCAAAATGCTCCAAGGATTATCACAATCGCTTGGTCATATCCCAAAATGCTCCAAGGATTCTTGCAATCGCTTGGTCAAACCAAAATGCTCCAAGGATTCTTGCAATCGCTTGGTCAATCCCACAAAGGCTCCAAGGATTCTTGCAATCGCTTGGTCAATCCCAAAACGCTCCAAGGATTTCCACAATCACTTGGTCAAAAATCATGAAAATTCAAAAACAACAAAAATCATCAAAAACAACAAAAATTTGCATCTCATTTCTAGGCATATTCAAATTCATCAATAGAGAGTTCTTCTCGCAATTCATCTTCATATTCACCAAAATCAATCCATCAAAAATACAAAAATACATAGCTGCATTCAAGCATCGCACCCATACATTGCACATTCATGGTCGTATAGGTCAAAAGGCACCATAGGTTGTCATGATTCTACTAGTCCATCTTGTTCCACACCTGTTCCATCTTACAAAAACAGCAAAAACACCATTCATTTTACCACACTAGAGTCGATGGTCTTTTAATGTATCAAGAGTTTTTCGTGATTCAGTCATCATTTTGCTCTTTTAGCAATGTAATGTATCAAGTCAAACAGATTTTACGAAGGTAGAGTTACACTTGCAATACACCTTGTTACGTAACATCCCAACACAAATTAAAACACATAAAAATTCCCGAGTTGTGTGAACGAAGGATGAAACCTGCACAAGTAATCCAAGTTACCATAAGCGAAACGGTTATCTTGCTCATCCCCCTGTGCGAATGACCCCAAGAATGCCGAGAGTTGGCAAAAGGACAAGCATCCTCCCTACCCAATTCCCTAAGAATCCCAAAGTTGCAAAACATCAAAAATTTGCAAATGTCAAAGCTCCAAAATTTGACATCCTACAAAGTGCACATATCAAAAGGCACAAAGCATAGTGATTCTCGTCACTCCATATCCAAATCCCTTGCTCAAGAGAAAAGAAAAACAAATCAAAATAAACAGTGATTATTATCACTATAAAGAGCAAGTATCCCAATACAATTGAAGAAAAGAAGGGAGTTGACCTTGAATCCCTGGAACTCTCAGCATTCTGACAGGTCATGAGGCAAGCCTCAGTATCGGTTTGGTTGATAGCCTATCGGTCACTGGCGGTAAACTTCTCGCATGACGATATATCTATCACATTAACTTGTGTACAGATCAATATTTGCATGTGGATGAGCTAGCTTATGGTATCCTGGATAACACCGCAGATTAATCTAACTAAATACAACAAAGGAGTTAGTGGAGCTAATTAGGTGATCCTCGGTACATGATTCGGTTGAAAGCCCATCTCGGCACCGGCGGTATCCTGACAAATACCACATAAATGAACTCAATCGCACACACAGGGATGTGAAATAGCTTGGTCAAAAACAAGTCCGATTCATACCTTGTTCAAAAGTCTTGTAAGATAAAATACAATCATGGCTAGTAAGTTAAAACCGTCTGAGTCTCGGAAAACCTTTGCTACATTTCTAAACCAACTGCGCTACTTTTCATCCTTACAATACCACCAGAAAATACAAAAAAGAAACACCACATTTGTACATAGCAAAATAATGGAGATCTAAAACAGTCTATGGTGCCATAGTCAAACATCACAAAGTTCATCCATCCATCTTATTTCCGCATATCACATGCCAATCAAAAACATTTGCATCCATCATGCATCCATCAAAATAAATCAACATACAACATCGGTAATTATCATACCATATGCATCCATCAATATAAAGTAGCATGCATCCACCAACATCAACCATTGTGCATAAAATCATGACATATACGCAAAGAAAGAAAATCAAAACAACAAAAACATCACAAAAAGCAACACAAAAACATAAGCAATAAATTTCCGGACACAAGTGCTCTTGCACTTAACCTCTTGGCACAGAAAATCGATGTCGGGGCCCAAATTGTCACCCTCCTACTTCCCCAAGAAGGCTACCATAGCTGGACCGCTCCACGGGAAGATGGGTTCTTGATGATTTCACCCCATTATGGCATCACCAAAAGGGTTAACACCCACCAAAAATAGGTCCAAATGTCGGGAAATCGCATGTGCTCAAATGGTAAAACATCCAAAGGCACCCTAACCTAAGTCATCTTGGGTCAAGCGACTCGTCGCTTTTCTCACGAAGGTCATTCCCTCATCGATTCGTCGCTTGAGGGGGTAGTCACACTTAGTCACCAATCAACAACCACACACCCAATCAAGGCAATGACATGCATTCAAAGAATCATTGACAAAGACAATCACGCTCCCGCTTGGGGCGATAGAACAAGCAATCATTAAGTTGATCAAATACTTGGCATTCCCGAAGCATGAACACAAGGTTTCCCCTGTGGATAAAAGGTTGCGCCCTTTGCCTAATCATGACTGATCAATGTCCAAGCTCAAGTCACACCTCACCAAAATAGGTTAACACTTGAAATCAAATTCCTTAGCTCGTCAGAAGCAAGGATTCAAGAATGCATGCCCTTTCCATACTTGGGGCATCAAGATTTGGTTAGGTTACCAAGAAACCCTAATCATTAGTGCTTTGGTCATATATTTTTGCTCAAGCACTGCGTCACCCGTAGTGCTTCCCAAAAAGGGGCATCTGTAGACACCAAAATAGCACCAATCCGATTAAGTGACTACAAACATTGATCGCATTGACATACACAGCTTTCAGGGCAGCCCTCAGAGGTCAAACAGTGGTCCTGGCCACTTACACAACAGTTTAGAAGGTCGAAAAAAGAACAAAGCAAAACCTTAACAAAGTCCTCAAAGTCAAGCCTTAACAAAGCCTTGCTAAAACCTTCATCAAAGTCTTCAAGCCTTGCCAAAACCTTCATCGAAAGCAAAGTCTTTAAAAGCAAACAAGCCTCAACAAAAAGGGAACCTAGCCTTAGACGTCGCGAAATCGCGACGTCGCGATTTCGCGCGTCACGAAATCGTGACACCTTTGGCCCCGAGGGGAGCCTCGGCCAAAGGTGTCACGATATCGTGACACCTTTGGCCCCGAGGCTACCCTCGGCCAAAGGTGTCACGAAATCGTGACACCTTTGGCCCCGAGGGGAGCCTCGGCCAAAGGTGTCGCGATATCGCGACACCTTTGGCCCCGAGGCTCCCCTCGGCCAAAGGTGTCACGATATCGCGACACCTTTGGCCTCGAGGAGAGCCTCGGCCAAAGGTGTCACGATATCCTGACACCTTTGGCCGAGGGAGCCTCGCCAAAGGTGTCGTGATATCGTGACACCTTTGGCCCCGAGGGGAGCCTCGCCAAAAGGTGTCGCGATATCGCGACGCGCGATATCGCGACACCTTTGGCCCCAAGGGGAGGCTCTGTCGAAGTGTCGCGATATCGCGACACTTCGGCACTTTACGTTTAAAAGGCATACTTACGATAATCAAAGGCGGACTTTGACGTGGCCGCCGCATCCAAAGAATGACTGCCACGTGGCACCCTTACGTGCCCCTCTCCAAAGAGACCCCGTGGATCTGCAGAACGGCGGACTTTAATGAGACAAGCAGTTTCGAAACAAATCCGATTCAAGGCCACGCCTCATAACTTCCGATGTCAGTACGAGCCATGTCTCATAATGGCCTGATAAAGATCAAATCTGAGCGGCCCTTGCGGATTTAGGGTTTTGACATTAATGCTCTAAGAGGCGAAAACCTCTATAAAAACTAGCTCGATGCGAAGTAAAAAAGGAGGAAGCATTTTCTGAAACATCACGAAGTGCTGCAAAACCAGAGGCTCATTTACAGTCTTTTCGAACGCATTCATCCGAACCTTCAATCCCGACATTGGATTACATTAATCCATCAATTCGACGACAACTCTTTCCTTTTGAGATTTCGGGCCCATTCCCAGTGGATTGGCGCCGAGATCAAGCTTTGACGGGGGCGGCCCGTTTGGGCATCTCACTCACGTTTTTGTTAATGTAATATATGTTGTTTTCAAGATATAACAACAGTTTACGTTTTATGCTGTCGAATACATGCTGTTTTCGAATACATTATAACAACAGTTTGCGTTTTCATGTTCGGATATATATATATATCTTTCCATCAACATGTAAAAGTTGCAGGTCTTCATAGAGTTATTTCATTCACGCATTCGATAAACCTTTTACATGCATTTTCCATTGCTTCCTAAAGACAAACGTTCTACCTTCTTGTTGCAGGTGCTATTAACAGTTTACTGTTTCTTTTGCAGGAAGAACAACAGCAAGCAAGGACTCATCACCGCAAGCGGCGGCAACACTGCAGCCCGCCCATTTTACATGTGGGCATGCGGAAGGAGATCACTGTTCATCTGTTGTAACCGAGAACACGTAACTGAAGAGACATATTGTAACCGAGCGGAATTACATTAATAAGAAGGGCTGTGCTCCTATTTTTAATCTAATTCTATCCATGTTATTTTATGCATCAATTTAGTTCTATTTTTATTGCATCTTTAATACTGTTTTCCATTCCGAAATCTCATGCTTTCAGAAGATTCAGAAGAAGAGAGTGTAAGAGAGAGTGAGACTTATGAGGATGAGTTGGACAACATAAAGTTCAACAAGGAAAGGAACAATGCACAAATGAGGAACAAATGGAACAAGAACCAACAAAGGGTAAAAGAAACTAAAAGACCAATGGGGTCAAGGCAAGGTAGTTTCAATGGATTATGCTTCTCATGTCACAGGTTTGAGCACAAGGCTACATAGTGTAGGACACATAAAATATAGGAATATGGAAATTTTAGAAGCATGTAGCGTTTTCAAGGGTATTGTTACTCTTGTAATTAGTTTGGTCACAAGGCAGTGAATTCCAGGGTTCATGACATGAATAGGTATGGCTTCACCAGGAGAAATCCCGAGACATTTACACCTCCAAGGAATAACAACATTAAGTGTTATAAATGTAATAATAATGGGCATAGAGAAAAGTGGTGTAGAGCAAAAATTCCATAGACAAGAAGGAACATGAATAGTCAGAGGAATTATAAGGATCAATTGAGAAAAAGAGTGGACAAAGGTAAAGATCAATGTATGCTGGGAGTAGAAATACTCCCACCCCATAATTAATCACCTCAAGAGGAGGTGGAGGAGGTAATCTAAGAATATAATTCTTAACCTCGAGCCCCAAAGGTGACCCTTTTCCATTGATAAAAAAGGGGGAGAGCATTCAGATTGGGGGAGTTGTTTCTCGGGGGGGGCAGAACATAAATAGGTAAAGAAAATAGTAAAAGGTAAATGGGTTGCCATCGATGACAAAGGGGGATATAGTTGGAAATATGAGAAATATTTATTATCATTGATGTCAAGAATTTAGGTTCAGTGAGCAGGACAAAAGGAAGTATGTCAAGAATTATTTTCTTCAAGAAGTGCAAGAGAAAGATTGCTTCCAGGTGGTTAGAGGAGGTCTAAAGAGCAATAGGAAGGCCCAAGAAAAATAATATTATAATATTTTATTATAATATTAAATGTCTAAGGTCAAGACCTAGAGATTTAAATTAATTATAATAATTTCATTATAAATTAATTTATAACTTAGTTTGATTAACTCTAAGAGTTTTTAAATTAATTATAATAATTTAATTATAAATTAGTTTATGATTTAATTTAAATAACCCTAAAGGTTAGGTTTATAAGGGCACATTGCATATAAGAAGGGGCAAGTATTACTCAAATATCCATCCATGAGATCCATCAAATGCTAGAGAAAATCGAGCGCAAGGTAAAGAAGTATAATTGCATGTGTTTTAAAAGCATTAAAGAAGCATAACAAGGGGAAAATAAGTGGGGAGCCTACTTCACATTACAAGGCACTAGGTAGCATGGTTGGCATCCAGGGGCTGCACTAAGATGTTCATAGGCACAAGGTTAAAGGTTCGATTCTCACCATCTTTATTTTGCAATCGAAGAAGGTTTTGGTCTGCACCATCAGAGAGAAACAAAGGGAAGGCGTGTACCTTTCCATTTGAATGGAGGCATGTAGTCCACTTGGTGGGTGCACACTATGCAAAGGCGCTTGGAAGGAAGGGATTGCATGTTCGAAATCCATTGAGGCATTTTTGGTGGATTGTCTAAGGTATATGCTCACATTGCTAAGGTTTAAATGTTGCATCCGAAAATTGCAAAGGTGGAAATTAATTTTTAATTTCCTAAGGTTTTATTAATTGGAAATTGCATATTTTAAAAGGGTTTGTGAGTTATACAAGGGAGATAAAAGGGTATGCATAGTTTTATTTTTGTGTTTTGATTTTTGAGTGTTTAGAGTTTATAAGAGGAGTAATAAGGTGTGCCAAGGGTGTTAGATATTTTTGTTGAAACAAAGTTTATAAAAATTGTATTGAAAGGAGAAATAAGGTATAGTTGATATTTTGACTTGGTGAAATTTTTTTGAAAGAAAATATTAAGGATAAATTTTTGCTATCTAACCCTTGATATTGGTAAAGAGTGATTGTGATTGAGAGAGGTTTTGAGGTCAAAATTTCATCAAATAAAAGGTATGGGTATATATTACTTATGAGTGAAATATTGTTGAATATTATGAATTCTAAGTTGGAGTGAAAAGGATTGTTTGGTAAGCATTGTTGAGTTTGGTTTTGAGATATTCAATATTGATTGATGTGGATTTTATGGAATGAAAGTTGATACTAGAAACCTTGTTTGATAAGCATTGTTGGAAATATTGAGTAAGCTTTCATATGCTTGACTAGGGTTTATGAAAGAACATGAGTATCATTTTTATGTGAAGTTGTGAACTATATTGAACTAGGGTTTGTGAAAGACCATGAGTATCATTGTTATGTGAGGTTTGTTTGATAAGCATTGTTGACTAATCTATCATTGAGTGATTGGTTGAGTAGAGTTATCTGGGCTTAGTTGAGTGGAAGTGTTGGAGTGATAGTTTAGATTCTATGAAATAAATTGTTCCTTACTAATTTGAGAAATATTGAAAGTGATTGAGTATTGTGTGAAGCATATTGAGTTTCTAACCATTCTATATATGTTTATGTGGTTAAAAAAAATAGTTTGAAAGTGATTGAGCATTGTATGAAGCATATTGAGTCTCTAACCATTCTCTATATGTTTCTGTAGGATTAAACAAGATTATGTGTGAAGCTTGTTTGTGTGATTGAAAGAGGTTTTCTATGAGAGATTGAGTTGAGTTTAGTAAGCAAGTTTGCAATTGTTTTGAAAATATTTTGTGAAAGTTAGTGGCTGATTTGAGTAAGCACTAGAGTGGACTTAAGGACATAGTGAAGAAAGATTTTGTGAAAGCTTATGAGCATATTTGAGAAAGCTTTCGTGAAAGCTTAAGGATAGATTTGTGTGAGCTTTTGTAGAAGCTTACAATCAGGTTGAGCAGATTTGAGGTAAGTCTTGGTGAAGACTTGTTGAGTAGATTGGACAAGTTCTAATGGGAACTTGTTGAGCTGATTTGAGGTAAGTCTTGGTGAAGACTTGTTGGGTGGATTGGAAAATTTCTAGTGGGGACTTATTGAGCAGATTTGAGATAAGACTTGGTGAAGACTTGTTGATCAGATTGGACAAGTTCTAGTGAGGACTTGTTGAGCAGATTGAATAAGTCCTTAAGAGGACTTGTGGACAAATTTGAGGTAAGTATTAGAGTAGAATTGTGAGCAGAGTTGATTGATTAATTTGTTCAAACCTTGATTTAAGGTTTGGGGTAGATCTAGCAGAGTTTAATTGTGATTGAGTCAAGCTTTGTGTTAAGTCTTGAGGATAAATTTGAGGACAAAGTTGGTACAAATTTGAGGATAGATTTGTGCTAGACCAGAGACAAATATTGAGAAGATTTGTGCTAGATTGAAGGACTATGTTTAGTGCAGATCAGAGATAGAGATTGAGAAAATTTGTGCTAGAGCAAAGGATTGTATTTATTAAAAATTTGAGATAAAGCTAAGAGCAAGATTTAGAGGTGACAGAGTAGAGGATAGTAGTCTCCAGTGGATAGAGATCCATTATCCAGGGTAGTGAGGATAGAGATCTTCTGAGTGAGGATACAGTCTTCAGTGGAGAGAGATACACAAGCTAGTGCAATGGAGGTAGTAGTATTCAAGAGGATCACCGGCCAAAGCATAGGATAAGGGTTTTTCCTATGGATAGAGATCCATAAACTAGTTGAGGGGATTGGTGTATCCTATGGATAGAGATCCATGAACTTGATTAGGGTATTTGTGTCTCCTTTGAAAAAAGGTCCATAAACATTGTAATAGGGAAAGGATTCCCAAGAGATTTATTGAGAAAATTTTAGTGAAAGATTTTCTCTGTGGAGTATCCCACATTGGGTGAACCATGTTAAATTGATGTCTCTATTGTATGTGGTGATTTATGCATTGCTTTGATTATTTTTGTTGATATTTCCATTGATATATTGCATAATATTGTTTTGAAAAGAAAAGTAAAAAGTGGTCTTATACTGTTCACCCCCCTCTCAGTATAATCTTGTGTTCTTTAGTGCCCTTCTGATTCCATGTAGAACCATAATATTGCTAATTGAGCCATACATCCAAGATTGTTTCTGCTCATGGTGGTGTGGGTGGTGATATGGTGCAACCCTCAAAATTTGGCTCAATTGTTTTAAATTCTTCTACACACTATTATTTCATGTTCCCTTTGTTTGGTGTGTCCTTATGCTCTTCTATCAAAGCTTCCTTGCACTTTGCTACTATTATTTCCATGGGCTTGATTGCTATTGCTTCTTACATGGACTTTGTTGCTGCTACTGCCTTCTTGGATTCTATTTAAGGTTCTTCTATTTGTTCTTCAATTTGATTTTTTACAATCACTTCTTGTTTTTCTTTAGATCATTTCTTCTTAAGCTAGGAAATATCCTGCAATGTTATCTTCTTTTTACTATACCATAACTTCATATACTTCTTTTGCACATTAATGTTTGTAGTATCTAAAGAATATAACCAAGGATAACCAAGAATAATATCCACATCATCCATCTCAATAACATGAAAATTTGAATGTAAAATATATTTATCCATGGTGATCTTTAAATCCTCAAAATTTTGAGCACTCTCACCCTCAAGATGTATGTCCTTTATTTTTGTTTCTTGAACCTGCAACCTCTTAGCCAAAGCAATATTAATAAAATTATATTTTCTACTAGGGTTAATGGAAATAATAACCTTTTCCTTTTGAATGCTTCATGAACCTATAAAATAGAATTTTTAGATTCAAACAAATCCTTTTGTCCACTTTTTAACTTATATGCTACCAAAGGTGTGGTTTCTTTTGTCTACACACTAACATATTTTTACCTTCTACCACTTTAAAATTTTCTAGATCTCTTTTTAATTCCTTTTGTTCTTTCTAAAGCATATTTATTTATTCTTCATATCCATTGATGGTGACCTTCAAACTAACTATTTTTTATATGGGTCCCATTGACTCAATAATTCTTTCTCTATCTTATCCCAAGTCAGCTCATTATGGGCATGTTAACCCCAAAAATGGTAGTCTCCTTTTTTTGGTCCTATTTATCATTATCCAAAAGTGCGCACAATGTGGTGTGCTCGAGTCCACCCCCGTGCACCCCACTGGAGAGTGGGTGCATGAAAAACTTAAGGGTGCACGAAGTCGTGCATCCCAAGATGAGCCTGTACGCTCCACTAGCAAAGTGTGCAGGAATCCCTTTGGGCACACGAAGTCGTGTGCCCAACCTATGTTTGTGTGCCCTATTAGGGAATGGGGTGCACAAAAGTCCCCAAGGGGGAACACAAGTCTACACACCCTCACTCTAAGTCTACATGCTCCACGAGAGAGTAGAGCATGCAAGGTCCTTGTGGGTGCACAAGCTCATGCACTCGCCCAAATTTTATGCGCTCCATTAGGTAGTGGAGCGCATGAAGTGTGTAGGCAACAAATCCACCTCCCAGAAGAAGAAGTGATCAAAGAGGATTTGCTCAGTTTTGACAGTTTGCCAAGTTTTGTAAACCGTACAGCCAGGAACCAAACCATACAATTGGATTGAAAAACCATACAAGGCAGTGGCAAATCATACAGGGTGCACTGAAATTCATCCAAATGCATGGGAAATGTAATTTCATGGTAAAATGGCGCATAGATTTGCTAACTAAGGTGTTAGACTTAGTAAAAGGCTGAATTAATGAATTCAGTTGTACATGGGCAGTTGTAAATAACTAATTGCCTCAAGAACCACTTTGGAATGGCTTGGGCAATGTTATATAAGGCCCCATTTTCAAAATTGTAGGTCTGGTTGCTAAGAGGTAGAATAGAGTACTTGTTGGTTGTAATAGCTAACTTATATCTGAGTTATTGCAAGATATTGATAGAATAACCTTGTTGTAATGAAATTTATGCTATAATGGAATGGAACTATGTCATTACACATCATGTACGATCCTGGCAATGATGATTGATGATCTATATTGGAATCTTGATGTATGTGTGTTTTTTGGTTATTGTTTTAGCTTAGTTTTATGCATTGTTGCAACTCCTTGACAGAGGTTAACACTGGTGGAATTTGAGGGATGATATGTGAGCATGGCGATGTGGAGAATGATGTTATGAGTCTTATTGTATGATTTTTGTATGTAATTGGTTGAATGGAATCTCTCCCAAACTCCTTTGCGATGGTTGGCACAACCTGGAGAATGGATTAATTGGCATAGTAAAACCTTACAAAATATCCTTGAGAGAGATTGAGGCATTAGAGCATCTAATTTGGCACCTGAATGTACCGTCATTTTCTATCGATCGTACACCAGAGTCCGTACAAATCGTACAAAGTTGACTTACCCGATTTGGCAAATTGAACCACAAAGATCGACTTACCCGATTTGGTAGTTTGAGGAAATCGACTTGAATAGTTACAAAACTATGTATGACAGCTTCCAAAACTGAATCTATTAGTTTGAATGAGTGTAAAAGTGTACAATCCATGTCCTTGTATGATTTGTAACCGTACAATGTGAGAGTTTGACATCCGTACAAGTTGTTTAGCTATCGCAAGGGGTAGTTCGGAGGATGGTACGATTGTACGATTTGGTAGTCAAGTTGGAAATTGTCTATTGATCATTCTTGGCCCTAAAATATCACCTCCCCACCTAGGAATACTGCACCCCTATGCTACATTTTGTGCACCATTGCCTTATCAAATCTGGCATTTTTGTTAAAACGGGTCAAATTGACGAAGTGTGATACTACAAGCTGGAGGTGAATGATAGACACCAGTGCACGAAATCGTGGGAGATGAGAAGCATGAGAAAACATTCCAATAAGAAGGAGCACGAGGATTTCTTAGAGAGAAAACACAAGTAACTCAGACTGGAGTACTCAAGAACCAAAAATAGAGCAAGTCTGGACATCAGAAGAAGGAGACTTTGAGGCATTGTTGATAGAGATGGAAGATGAGGAAGTAGAACCACCAAGCGTAGAGGCAAGGGTTGACAAAGGAAAAGTGCAAGAGGATGGAGAGTGGATGGTGACACCTGAGAAAGCGGAAGAAGGGTTGCAAGGGAGTGCGGGGGACGGGAGTCAAGCACCAGAGCAACAGGACGCGAGGTCTCAGGAGGAAAGACCAAGACCATCTCCCTCACATCAGTGAAGGAGGTCGCCAAGTGAAGATGCACAAGAGTTTGGTCACCGAGTGGTGGGACAAAATAAGATACCTCGAATTGACACTTCTGACGACAATGGGAGTAAGACACCCCCAAGGAGGAATCAGTCAGAGATTCCACGAGACACCTCAAGTGAGAGTGATGACTCTCCTAAGATGGCTAATAGGGCAGCCAAATAGAGATGTCCACCATTTTTAGGTGAGGGTAAGGAAGACCCCACACGACACATAGGAACTTGCATAACCATTTGGAGAGCAAATGGAGTGGATAGACCAGAGGATTGGGTAATTCTATTTCCTGCTACCTTGAGAGGATTGGAAATTGATTGGTATTTGAAGAGAGAAAATACCATAGATTTTTAGACTTGGAATCAGATAAAGGAGAAGTTCATCAAAGAATTTTGACCTTTGAAGGATGATGGAGACATTGTGATAGAAATTTGCGTGACAAAGCAAAAATCTGATGAAGATGTGAAGTCCTATAACCATAGACTAAAGCAATTAGTCGATAAGATGTAGATGCCTCTGGCAGATATTCTAGTAAAGCGGTGGTTTGTAGATGGATTACTTCCAAAATATAAGAAAAATATGAAGGTAGTACCATCAAAAACATATGAAGAAGCACTGAAGCATGCAAATAATTTTGAGAGTGAATCAAAACAAACGTATACAAGAATTTTATCTCATCCCAAGTCGAATGATTCATATAGTGGAGAAGACGACACTATACAATGGATAATAGCATCATTTCACAAGGAGTTTGATAAACTGATAAAAGAACAAAAGATCAAACCAGACAGAAATGATATGTGGTGCACGGAATGCAAAATAGAAGGCCATACAAATGTGAAGTGTCCAAGGAATGACTATTGCCACATTTGTAATGTGATGGGGCATGAAGTAATGTTATGCCCGTATAATGCAAGAGTATGCCCACAAGTATTGTCAATCCAAGAGCAGGAAGAGAAACCGAAGGCCCAAGGAAGCGGGCAACAAGCAATGAGTGGTGGTTATAGAAATAGCAGATGAGGTGGAAGACCGAATCAAGGTAATCGACAAGGAGGATAGAGTCATTTGCAGTATGAATCGAAAGGAAGACCGATCATACAATGTCACAATTGCCAAGAATGGGGGCATTTTGCAAAAAATTATCCTGCACCTCAGAGGCAAGAAACACCACAAGCAAGCACTACACATATGTGTAGATGGTGTGGTCCGGGGAACCACAAAGAAGAGAATTTTCCAAAATAGGCGAGTTCGAGTAACCCATAGAACATTAGTTATTTGGACATAGAGGTTCCTCAAGTTAAGGAGGATACCCAAGAAGTTTTAGCCATGATGAGGAATCAGGCTAAGAAGGATAAGTATCTAGAGCACAAAAAAGGAAAAGCAAAGAAAATATTGCAAGAGGAAGCTGAAAAGACTAAGCGAGTAGAGTCAACAACTGGTAAGGAACTAAGGAAACCATCAGATCAGGAGATAGTTGTGCAAAATTTGGCAACACAAGTTTTGGATACCACAGTAGAAGTTAAAGTATCAAACCTACTGGAAGCTATTCTAGCATTGCAGAAAGCAATGGTGGAAGAAATACAACCGCATAAGGTGATGGAAGTGTAGAGCCAACCGATTCAAGAGAAGGAGCGAAAGGATCAGTTCATGGATCCAACCGTATTAATGATTGATGTAGGAAAGAAACCTGCATTAGTTCATATGGAGATCCTAGGGCACAAGTTGACACAAGTTATTGTGGATGGAGGATCCAACATCAATGTGCTACCTGAAAGAACATGGCTAGAAATAGGCGCTCCATCTCTATGGGCATCGAGCTTCCGATTATATGGTGTTGATCATAATGGCATCGAGACAAAGGGAGTCTTGACCACACAACAAGTGGTGATAGCTGACCAAGAATTTGTCTTGGATTTCATTGTGATTACAATGCAGAAACCTGCATACGATGCTCTCTTGGGGAGAGGTTGGCTACGAGTAGCCAAAGTCAATCACAACTGGGGGAAGAATCAGATCACTTTTAAGAAGGGACAACACAAATACATGATTAATCTAGCTAATCAAAGAGTTAGTGAGGATGTAGCTACGATGGATGAATCAAAAAATTCCTCAGAGGATGAAGGGCATGAACCTGATGGAGAAGGAATGTTGTACCTAGAAGAATGTAGCGAAGATGAAGCTCGATCTGATAGCGGACTTCTTCATTGGAAAATGGAGGAGTACGAAATTTTTCAGCCCAACTACCTCTGTATTGAATCAGAGGAGATCAAGGAAAAACAAGACAAACCAGAAGTTAGCCAAGAACCTAAGAAGGAAGCAGAAGAGAAATGGACATTTCTGAAAAGTTTTGTAGAGTATACAGTAGGCGATGCAGAGATTGATACAAGACCGACACACCCAGAGAATGTAGAGAAAGCTACAAGTGAACCAGAAAATATCAAATATGAAGGACCTCGGATAGTGGACATCAATCTAGGAACAGAGGAAGAACCTAGGATGATTCACTGTGGTGATGATTGGAATCCTGTACTGAAAGCGATAGCTTTTAAGATATTCTTGGAATATAAGGATGTCTTTGCATGGACATATAAGGACCTGAAAGGAGTGCCACCAGAATTGTGTGTCCACAAGATTACGCTAATGCCTGGAGCTCAACCTATGAGAAGGAGACCATATAGGATGAACCCAAAATATGCGGCATTAGTGAATGTGGAGATAGAAAAGATGCTAGAAGTAGGAATTATCTTCAGAGTGACAAATAGTGAATGGGTCTCACCCATAGTGATCACCTTGAAGAAGGAAGTAGACAAGATCAGAATATGTGTGGACTTTAGGAGTCTCAATGTTGTAACTATTAAGGACCCCTTCCCTATCCCCTTCACAGATTCCATCTTGGAAGAAGTCGCAGGACATGAGATTTACTCATTTTTGGATGGGTTCTCGGGATACAATCAAATTAGTATAGCCGAGGAGGATAAGTTGAAGACCACATTTATTGTGGAGAATGGCATCTATGCATACAATCGAATGCCATTCGGGCTCTATAATGCCCCAACTACATTCTAATGCATCATACTGTATATATTTGATCAATTGGCAACAGGGAATTTTAAAGCATTTTTGGATGATTGGTCCATTTACGGGAAGATCAAGGAACATCTTCCTACCCTCAGTGAATGTATGAGTAGGTGCAGAAATGCACAGATATCATTAAATCCAATGAAATTATTTTTGATGGTACCATATGGGAAACTATTGGGACATATTGTGTGCAGTGAAGGATTGAAGACAGATCCTGATAAGATCCGTGTGATATTACACATGGAGGAACCATTTGATGTGAGTTCACTAAAAACCTTCCTTGGATCGATAGGGTACTACCGAAGGTTCATCAAGAATTATGCACATGTATCCTACCCACTCGATTCCTTGATGAAAAAGAATGTTCCTTTCAGATGGACGGAGGAGCACCAAGGAGCCTTCGAGGAGCTGAAGGCTAAGCTTGTGAGTAGTCCAATTTTGGTGTTTCCAAACTAGGATAAGGAATTCCATGTCCACATTGATGCTTCCAATTTTGCAATTGGATGTGCCTTAGCACAAGAAGGACATTTTAGGCTAGATCAACCTATTTTCTTTGCTAGTCACCTTTTGTCAAGGCCAGAGAGGAATTATAGTACAACAGAAAGAGAAGCTTTGGGAATGGTATATGCAGTTCAAAAGTTTAGGCATTACCTATTGGTGAATCCCTTTGCCTTCTATGTCGATCACCAAGCATTGTTGTACTTGATAAATAAGTCGGTGATACAAGGATGAGTCAGTAGGTGGCTCATCACCCTTCAGGAGTTCGTATTCTGAGTAGTGGTGAGGCCTGGTAAGAAGCACGTGATTGCAGACCAGTTGTCTCGGATACGATCAGGAGAACCTATAAGAACAGGAGTTCCTAATGAATTTCCAGATGCACAATTATTCACCATCAACGTTGTTCCATCATGGTACAAGTTGGTTGGCCAATACCTATCCACAGGAGAGTTGCCATAGGAAATGATGGCAACTAAGAAGAAGAAAATAATAATGAAGTCAACACCTTTCCAGATAATAGCAAGATTACTGTATAAAATGGGAAGTGATGGTGTCTTACGGAGATGTGTGATGGACGAAGAAGTCAAAGTAGCATTGAAGGAAGCTCACGTAGGCTTAGCAGGAGGGCATATGGGACCAGACACGACTACTAGGAAGGTATTGCTAGTAGGGCTATGGTGGCCCACATTGTATAATGATGCAAAGGAGCATGTGAAAGCATGCGACACTTGCCAAAGAGCAGGAAAGCCAGTAAAGAGGGACTTTATGCCCTTACACCCATCACAACCACAAGAGTTATTTGAATGATGGGGATTGGACTTCGTAGGCCCATTAAAGACATCTCGATGGAGGAAGTGTAGATACATCATAGTAGCAATATAATACCTGATGAAATGGGTGGAAGCGAGAGCATTACCTGATAACTCGATGAAGAGTACAGTGAGATTCTTGTATGAACAAGTACTCACAAGATTTGGTATTCCATTACAGATAACAAGTGATCGAGGAGGACACTTTGTTAATGAGATTATCAAGATGCTGACAACAGAGTTCAAGATTTTACACTCATTGTCTAGTCCATATTATCCCAGAGCGAATGGGCAGGCGGAGGCAACGAATAAAGTCCTAGTTTCTACTCTGTATAAAACCTATGGAATAGAGGGAGCAGACTGGGAGGAAAGGCTACCATCCATTTTATGGGCATATAGAACAACTTTTAAACCTACAATGGAACATACACCTTTCCAATTAATGTATGGATAGGAAGCAGTGGTGCCAGTCGAATTCTTGATACCAAGTTTGAGAGTCGCGGTAGAGCATCGCTTGGGTGATCAAGAAAGTTTGGAAGAGTGATTGACAACACTGATCAAGTTAGATGAAAGAAGAGTCATGGCACAATGGGCAATTGAGATAGCTCAGAAAATATGAAAGGCATGGCATGACAAACATTTGAGGAAGTTGGAACTTAGTCCGGGTGACTTAGTTCTAAAGTTTAATGGAAAAAGGGAAATCAAGTCGGGTAAGTTGAAGATGTTATGGCTTGGTCCTTATAAAGTAGTAGAAGTAATGAATAATGGAGCAATCAAGTTGTAGAACTTGAATGGGATAGAAGTGCCCGATACTGTAAATGGCTCAAAGTTGAAGCCTTACAAGGTACAATGTTTATTCATTGCTTCAGAAGAAGTGGAACGATGAAGATGAGCGAAAACCCAAGATGAAGCTCAGAGTGAGCCAGATCCATCATAGGAAGAGCTGGACATAGGACTCATACACTTATTTGTAGAAGGGGAGGAACTATGACCAACCATAGAACAACAAGAGTTGGTACCTCGACCCGGAGAAAGAAGAAGATTACGAGTACATGTCAGATTTGTTGATGGAACTGAAAGAGTTGAAGAAGAAGATGGGGAATGGATTCCCCCAGATGGAAGAGAACATCAGGAGATAGTACTATTACCCAAAAATAGGATGTTCCCCTAGGTTGAACGAAGGGAACTACCCCAACAAAGGGAAGGTCGACGAAGGATACGACTAACAGTACGATATGAAGATAGAGTGGACACATTTGAAATGGAAGTTCCAGAGGAAGAAGGGAATGAGACCATTGATCAAGAATTGGCTGGACTTACTCCATTGGCTCAGATAGGGCTATTACAACAGAGAATGTGGTTACAGACTCAACAATTGCAAGAAGAATATCAAACATTGAGGGGTCATAATGCAATGTTGAGAGATCAAATTATCCAAGAGTTGGATGGCACGATCTGTAGGTTGGAAGAACAAAGGGTAGTTAGGCTACAATATATTGAAAGGTAACATAAGGAGGTTGAGGAGTTCACCTCAAGAAGTGGTGGAGGAAAGGGTGGTGCAAGCACTAGCTCACAGATACCACCAAGTGACCCACCTATGACAAACGAAGATGTGGAGATGATGTGGTGAGATATTGAAGAGGCAACTACATCACCCGAACCACAAGGTAATACACTACTAGATTTGATAGACTCTAGTAGCGAAGGTATACCTTGGCTCATAATGGAACCTAGTATAGGAAGTAGTGAGGAAGATAATAGCCCAATGAATCCTCAGAACCCTCGAGGTAACCGTGATCCCCCAACATGTACAATAAGACAGCGATAAATAGGGTGATCACAGGGACATCAAACCAACCGTGGACCGCAAGAATATATAATAGCCTATCGATAGTTGAGAAGACAAAGGAGAGAAGTACAAATATTAGAGAGGATGATGAATTTACCAACAAATTGGGTAGAACAGAGAGAGGAGAATCAGAATCACTCAAGCTCTGAGACGGACTTTTCTGATGCATATAGAGAAGTTTTGGCAACATCATCCCCACAAAGAAACTTCGAGGAAAGAAGATGGAGACGTCACCTAGCCCATGTGGATCGGAGAATCAGAGCACTACGACAATTGTCACCAAGTAGAAGAAGAAGTAGAAGTCCACTAGCCAATATTGAGTTGGTAGAAATAACTCCTGATACCCAAACAATGGGAGGAAGAGATAGAGAAAGACCCCTAAGGCTTCAGCCAGGAAGGGGGAGAGGTATTCAACTACGAAATGAACAAAGACAAGGTGATGTTACAATTAGAGGAGGAAGAGGGTGAGGAATATTTTGACCCCCTACTCCAAGATGGCCAGGAGATACACCCTTAGCTTGTATGAACTGGACTAGGAATCTATGAGGATTACCAAGAATTAGGGGTATGTTACCAAATCTCGCAAGGCAACGTACATGGGGACAACCATCTCAATGAGGGATGGGTGGTAGAGGATTACTCCAGAGAAGGGAGGAATCACCATTCACGTAGAGAAACCCAATGCCAAGAGGAATAGGATGGGGGAGACACTCACGCGGAAGAGGCCTTGCTGGTAGGGGAAGAGTACAATTTGTAGATGAAAGAAACCAGGGACAACTAAGAATCCGATCACCAAGTCTGGAGCCAGAAATGATCTGAGGGGATAGGCGGAGAAGTCGCTCGAATGATAGTAGGGTAGTAAGGACACCGCTACCAAGGGATCAATCACCTGTGCAACAAGGGGAAAGGACACCAGGTGAAGATACTCCAACTTGCAATTGTACAATTCCAAATTGTACACATGGAAGAGGAAGGCCAGGGAATTTGGTAACATCACAAGTGGAGATGAATCGGCCTAGGGAACAAATACCAACAGGTGACACAACCACTCCGAACGTTGTAGTTGAATCCCCAAGAGAAGAATTTGATGGGATCGTACAAGTGAATGTCACTGTACGATTGCCAAGAAGGTAAGTGTAAATAGATTAGGATTGAAAAAAATAAAAGAAAGTGCCTTAGTTGTGAAAATCCCTCGAGACGCAATTAAGAAGGAAGTGGTTGAAAACCGGAAATGATGGCCTCTTCAGAGAAAGAAAATTTGAAAATTTCTCTAAGTATAAAGATCGTACAAGTAAAAATTGAGGATGAAATCGTACAAATTGGGAGATCGTACAAGTAAAATCGACACAAAGGTATATGAAATCGTACAAGATGACATGTTGTACGATTTGGATCGTACACTGTATGATGTTGGCCAGGTTGTACGATTTCCAACTAACCAATTAATGCGGCATGCGTGGGAAAAAGTAGCGGTTGGAGGAAAAAGCGAGGGAAAAAGATGAAATTTCAAAAAATTGTTGAGTTGTCAATCATCCATGCAAGATGGAAGGGAAATGTGCAAAGTGGTACAATTTAGGGTTTAGTTAGGGTTTTCAAAATGCTTTAAATAGAAGATAAAACTAGCAATTTCATTAAATCATACAAGTGAATTCAAAATTTTCTTGGAGGACGAAGGTGGAAAGCATGCAATTGAATAGAGAAGACCATATGGGTAGCCAAATTTCATCAACAATACACAATTAGAAGGACCCATCCTGATTAGCACCAAGGAGTACTTTTCATTTTCAATGAAATTAGCCCGAAAGAGAGTGAAATTAGGGTTTTACTCCATTAAAAAGGGAAAATTCAAAGTTTAATAAGAAATACGAAGAACATACAACAAAAAATGTCCAAGTACGAACTCAGAGGCAATAAATGATAGATTAGAGTTCGGAGAAGTGAGAAATTGGAGTTGGGCGATGGAAATTGCAAGAAAAGAGAAGATTTAAACCCTAGAAATAGAGGAATTAGAGCTGGAAAAAGCAAAGAATAGAAGGTGCAGTCTGTACAACCATCAAAGTACAGCCAAAAATTCATCAAGGGGAAATAAATTGTGCTAGAGGTGAAGGAGTTGGAAAATTGCTCACGAAAAATACTGAAACGAAGGAACGGGGCAATTCAGAAAATGGGTTGGTGAAAGATCCAAGCAAAGGGGGCCAAAATTTTGAATTTTTCACAACCTAGGGTTTGAAAAATTATGTTGTACGATTTCAGAGGAGGAATGTACGATTTCAAAGGAAAATAGTACAGTTTGGGTGATTTTCAAGCCATTTTTGGTAGTTCTTAGCAAATCATACGGAAGCATACGGATTCACAAGGAGGAAGGTAGTCCAAAAGTAACATCGTATAGAGTACTATCATACTATATGATTTTAGATTATAGATGTACAATTTGGAGGAGATATGACGGTTTGAAGACTGATGGGCTAAAAATTAAACTATGGAAGGAAACAGAGTAGTGTACGATCTAGAAGCGGTTGGGAAGGTAAGAACCATACAAGGGTACAAAGAACCATACATTGTATGATTTACAACAATTTGTATGATTTCTAGTACACTTTCGATTGCAGAAATGGTGATGTTGGATGTCAAGTTAATCGGTGAGATGTTGGAGGAATGATCTCAATAGAAGAATTTGGATGTCGGTTAAGGTGGATTGCAGCCAATAGGGTGGAGAGGTCACCAAGTCCCTTACATGAGAGAGAAGCATACCCACGACAACACCAAGGGTGGCAGTTTCAGTCCTGTGAGTGGCATGGTAATCATCCTTGGAGGAGAGGAGGATATAGGTCGTGGAGGGGGTAGAGACATTGGTGGGCTAATCTGAGAAGAACACCACCAAGGCACAGAGAGGGAAGAATGGCACAAGAAAGGACCTCACGGAGGGAAATGAGAAGTGAGGTACACCTACCAGATCAGGAGGAGAATCTGAGTAGTGGACAGGAAGAGGGATAGGTTGAGGTCGCAAATATCACATTTGTACAGCATGGGGTAGATACCTGCAGGAAGTGGTGGAGTGATGAAAGAAATAAGAATCATCCTTGGAGGAAGATGTTCGAGGATGCTCATGTAGTAGTAATTGCACAAGTCCCACCATTTCACAAATCCTTCTTCCATAACTATCTATTACAGATAGTTCAGGCGTATAACCCTGCAACCCGAACTACCTATGTCAATGTGGGCAAGAGGTCGATGAAAGTGGATATTTTGGTAGAGGTATTTTGGAAGACATTTGGCTTGCTAGAAGATGGTATGGAGGTAGTAAAGAGATTGGTAGATCCAATAGAGGCATACCACCTCGTCACTACACTCACCACTGTCACTTCACTGACTGAGGCAAAGATCTCAGGTGCAGGAACATGCAAAATTAAATAGAGCTAGTTGAAAGGGGAACATTGGCTATGTGCAATGAATACAATCATGGCTCGACTGATAGGAGATATAAGGGCCATAAAAATTCCAATGTGGATAGCACAGTATGTAGAGGGTATCACCAAGGGAATTCAGTATGATTGGGGTACCTTTCTAGAAAGAAAAATGCATGAGGCACTGACAAAGAGGCCGAAGAACTTTGGAATGACTTTCCATGCTATTGGATTGTTATTAAATGCGGTCACAGAAGTAGAGATCCACTTTCTAGGATTGACGCCACCTCAGGAAATTAGGAGAGGACAACCGACGATATTGAGGTGGGCTAAGTCAGTACCAATAGCAAAAGAGACCCCAGAGAGATATCGAACGAGGAGCGAGCAACAGACCAGTAGAGCTCAAGAGGATACTACTCCAGAGGGAGATGAGGATGTACACCATCAAAGAAAAAGGCCTAGATGGTTGGAACCAGAGCTAGAATAACAAGCACCTAGGCAATGGCAGTAGGAGCAGCCGCTCATTCAAGAAAGGGAGAGGAGGCAAGGAAGCCCAATTCAGATAATGACGAGGAGACAACATGAAAGAATGGCTAGCAAACTAGTTCCAAAAGTACGAGAAGAGCCTACACCGAGGGTGCACAAACAAGAAAAAGAATAGTCAGACTCGAAAGAGATAGAACTGGATGAGTTGTGTTGGATGGAGGTAGAAATAATAGTGACATCTCCACAAATCTTCCAACAATTTGAGAAGATGGATGCTTCTAAATTTTTTAAAGGATTCGAGGTAGGGCAAGAAGAAACAACCACTATTCAGGAGGAAATGGAAGTTAGAATAAATACCATGGAGGATGAGTCCAAGAAGAAGCCTCATTACAGGTTTGTGAGAGGAGGCTCAAGTAAGAAGGATGCACCAAAAAATAACGAAGGCATCATTGGAAAAAGAACTTGTTGCTGAATGGGTCACAACAATGAATACCCAGCAGGATCAAGAGGAAGAAGTGATGGAAGAACAACAAGTGGGAAATACAGAACAAGAAGTGGCCCAGGAAAATAAAGAAGAGCAACATGTGGGCTCTACTGAACTAGAAAAATCCCAAGAACAAGTTGAAAAGTAACAATCTCAAGAGGAGATTGTGAATATAGAAGATAGTGAGGAGGAGAAAATCGTAAAATAGTCTCCACCTCGAGAAAATATAGATACGATGAGGGCACTTCAGGATCTTGGGGGAAGCTCTAGCCACCATATGGAGGAAGAAGATGTATGTACTCCTACAGAGGAAGAACGATGAGGGATGCAATCCAGTTATCTTCTGGAAGTACCGTGGTTCGGTAGAATTGCAACTGAGGAGGAGGCACGTGGAATAGATGATAAGGTGGAACACTTATTTTCTTAGTTAGGCCATGTTATTAATAGTGCCAGATTGGAATTTTGTATTGGCCACATGGGAGAATTGAAGTTATGGGAAGAACAAGTGTCCCTCGAGCTGGAAAAGATAACAGAATGGGTGAGTAGTGCGGAGCGTACAAGGAGAATTGTGGACATTCATGCACAACATCCATGGAAGTTACCCAGGGAAGAGGTAACAACAATGTTGGGAAGAGAGGACTTGCCTGAGGGGGTGATAACAAATTATAGGAAAGACCCAAGGATGTACTTGGATAGGGTCAATCATCCGACCTGCCCCACAAATACGATAGAGTTGGAGTACAAGAGGGTTGCTACTGGAGTGGCCATCACCCTGAGGAAGTTTAACTTCCTAACACACTGGATAGAGTGGTTGAGCGTAGGTTTGGAACAAATCTACCAGCTCAAGGAGGCCCAATAGGAGGAGACTACAGCCACTCAAAAGGAATTGGCCGTAATGGAAGAAGAACTACAGAAAAGCAGAACTACGATAGAAGAGAAAATAAAGAAACTAGAGGGAGATCTATCCAACATCAGAACTGAGTCTAAAGCCAAAATTAACATGCTTGAAGAGGAAAAGTGATAGATCTCATAGAAGGTAGAAGATAAGATTAAGGAGTTGGAGGCACAACTCAAAGCAAAAGAAGAACAGATGACAACTCAGTTGGTTGAGAAGAGTGAGCAAATGGTAAAACAAGCCAAGAAAATAGAGGAGATGACAAAGGACAATAAGAGATTGAATGAGATGGTCCTAGAAAAGCAAGCTCAATTGAAAATTAAGGAAGATAGTGTTCGAGCTATGGAGGTTGATATCAATCACCACCTGCAGACCATTACTAAAAATAATGAAGAACTACAGGTGGTAGCTCGAGCAGAAGCTCACTGGAAGGAGAAGCTGAAAAAGAGTGCCTCAGAACGTGAAAAGTAGATGATGGAGTTCCTGAAGACTATCGAGGAAAAGGCTAACTTCCACGGGGCAAAAGTAGTAGAGATGGGAAGCTACGCAACCAAATTGAGAAATGAACGAGAAATGTATAAGTCACAAGTCAAGGACTTAGAGGCTGTAGTGGTAGAATACGAAGCACAGTGGAAGAAGTAGAATGAGTCGGTGAGGACACCAACCAAAGTAAAGGGGAGGGCAGATGTAGGCAGCAAATCCACCTCCTAGAAGAAGAAGTGATCAAAGAGGATTTGCCTAGTTTTGTAAACTATACATCCAAGGAACCAAACCATACAACTGGATTGACAAACCGTACAAGGCAGTGGCAAATCGTATAGGGCACACTGAAATTCATCCAAATGCATGGGAAATGTAATTTCATGGTAAAATGGTGCATAGATTTGCTAACTAAGGTGTTAGACTTAGTAAAAGGCTGAATTAATGAATTCAGTTGTACATGGGTAGTTGTAAATAACTAATTGCCTCAGGAACCACTTTGGAATGGCCTGGGCAACGTTATATAAGGCCCCATTTTCAAAATTGTAGGTCTGGTTGCTAAGAGGTAGAATAGAGTACTTGTTGGTTGTAATAGCTAACTTATATCTGAGTTATTGCAAGATATTGATAGAATAACCTTGTTGTAATGACATTTATGCTATAATGGAATGGAACTACATCATTACACATCGTGTATGATCCTGGCAATGATGATTGATGATCTATATTGGAATCTTGATGTATGTGTGTTTTCTGGTTATTATTTTAGCTTAGTTTTATGCATTGTTGCAACTCCTTGATAGAGGTTAACACTGGTGGAACTTGAGGGATGATCTGTGAGCATGGAAATGTGGAGAATGACGTTATGAGTCCTATTGTATGATTTTTGTACGTAATTGGTTGGATGGAATCTCTCCCAAACTCCTTTGCGATGGTTGGCACAACCCGGAGAATGGATTAATTGGCATAGTAAAACCTTACAAAACATCCCTGAGAGAGATTGAGGCATTAGAGCATCTAATTTGGCACCTGAATGTACCATCAATTTCTGTCGATCGTACACCAGAGTCCGTACAAATCGTACAAAGTCGACTTACCCGATTTGGCAAATTGAACCATAGAGATCGACTTACCCGATTTGGTAGTTTGAGGAAATTGATTCGAACCGTTACAAAACTGTGTATGGTAGCTTCCAAAACTGAATTTGTCAATTTTACTAAGTGCAAAAGTGTATAATCCATGTCCCTGTATGATTTTCAATCGTACAGTATGAGAGTTTGATATTCGTACAAGCTATTTAACTATCTCAAGGGGTAGTTCGGAGGATGGTATGATTGTATGATTTGGTAGTCAAGTTGGAAATTGTCTATTGATCATTCCTGGCCCTAAAATATCACCTCCCCACCTGGGAATACTGCACCCCTATGCTACAAAGTTCCCATAGGGCATGCGCCTCCTGGCACCTATCTAGAGCCTGTGTGCTCCACTCCTTTGGAGCGCACAAATTCCATCAAAAGGCATGCGTCTTCACGTGCACCCTGATACTGCTCATATGCTCCATTCTAATGGAGCATGCAAAATTTTTTGGGGTGCACGAGTTGTGTGCCCAACCCTCAGCCCATGCGCTCCACTCTCTAGTGGAGCACACAAAGTCTTGAGGGGTGCACAAGCTCATGCACCCTGAGTAGCATCTGTGCACTCTATTCTAGTGGAGCGCATGAGGGTCTAGTTGGGTGCATGAGTTGTGTGCTCACCCCTGGGATCATGCACTCCACTATGGAGCACATGAAGGTCCTAGGGTCACATAAGCTTGTGCACCCCACTGTGGTTCACGCGCTCCATCCCGATAGAGCGTGCAAGATTTTATTTTTGGATGCACAACTTCATGCACTCGCTTTGGGATCTGTGCACTCCACCTCCCTAATGGAATGCATGATGTTTTTCCTAATGCACAAAACTATGTGCCCAATCCTCTTGAGGTGTATGAGATGTTAATGCAGTGCAAAATTTGTGCATGCACTTCACTCGAGTGCATCCCACCCAGGCCTACCCAAAATCGCCACAAGTCCTAAGATCTCCCCAGGCTACAACTTGATCAGGTTGGTGAAATGTGCAGCCAAAAGTGCATATGATGTGGTGCACTCGGCCAATCATCAAGTCTCGTAAAATGAGAAAGAACACACACTCCACCTACTAAAATTTAATGCAAGTCCTTTAAAATAAGGTGGTGAACCTCCCCTCACACCATTATTGCATGTAAAACACTTTCTCAATGAGGTCAAGTGTGAAGGTAAACAAGAAGTCCTCTCTTGTTCTTTGTAATGGCTTCCATGAGTGCCGCCGCAATGGGGGTGGTTGATATTAAGGCACACATTATCAAAATTATGGGGACATGGCCTATCACAAAAAGAGTGGTGCAGGCGTAGGATCCGAAGGCTTTAACGAATCCACCAGACACAAGTAGGGATATTATGATAGAGCAACAAAAAGAGGTGGAGGGGGTAACAATCTATATTTCTGACCCCACCGAGGAAGACAATCAATGCCACTCGACACTGCTAAGAAGCCTATTCATGAGGGTGCAATGGGATAGCACCAATTTGGCCTCCATATGCAATAAATGGAAAACCAATTTGGGCTGGTTAACTTGCCCAAAAGTTTATCACTCTTTAGACCTTCTAGCCTATCTAGTAGTGGCCTATGAATATAAAAATTGCACCATTCATGATCATAAAAATTAGGTGGTTGCCACATTGATGGTAGACCGAATCAAGCAAGTATTTAGGCTGGCCACAACATCATAGTTTGTGGACTTAAAGAAATTAGCCCTACAAGCCAATTACATTCACAACACCACATTTTTGGGAATGCTCTTGAAGAGGGGAAAATGCAAGCCCTTAAGTTTTCCCATAAAAAAATTCTTGCTTCGGCCCTAGGTGCAGGATTACGTCGACATGATTAATTTGGTGTTGGGAGTGAAGGATTTGGAGCTTATCACAAAGGAGGTGATGTTCCTTATCATCCAATGCAATAGGACTGATAATACACCTCTCTACCAGTGGGAGGATGTGATAAGCGATAATATGGACCAAGATCTAACAAATTTGCAGAAGGCCATATTGACTGACAAGGACGGACTCCCTCATTTTTATTGTTATTATTTCTTATTTCATTTGTTTGTAGCACAATTAGGTAAATCCTTGGTGGTTCATATGGGGGTGACTACTGCCATAATTCAAGATTAATTGTTGTGCATCCATAAAGGGTGTTCCAGTTACAAGAGCTTCTTCGATAAAATCCTCCCAGTAGTGCACACTTAATTATGTGGAGAGGAGCCAAATAGATTTTGAGTTGGGGTAAGAGACTTTTTATGTGAGGTAAAGGCAGGAGATTGCTTCTATGTAGAAGAATTCTCATATATCAGGATATGTGGTTCTAAGTTACCTCCAAAGGCACTACCGAGTCACTGCCCCACTTCAATTACCATCCTCGAGATAATCCAACAAATTGTCGAGGAGGTAAAAATTAGATATCTCAGGAAGAAAGACCTTTTGCCATGGCTACCCATTCATTTTTCAATGGGCCCATACACATATCTCAACCATTTTTATATGGTGTGGGCCATATGGAATATGGACACATACTGCTTCCTTGAGGTTACATGGAGGGCCTATGACCTCGAGGGTCTTCATAGGTGTAGTGTTGCTAGAAAACTTATTCTCTTGCAAGTAAATCATACCTAGGATGATTTTGAAGATGAGATCCAGAAGGCCATTGAAAATGGCTAAACATTGGAGTTAGTATGGAAGATGGACAAGAGACCTTATAGCAGGTTGGAAGTGATTGAAGACTATGGCTCCAAGTTGAGACTGCACTAAGAATTATTAGTGGACAAGGTAGTCCCACTGGTTCTAGCTGTCCCTCCAAAAGAATTTTAGGACCCCACCTTTCAAGTTGTCCAGCAAGATACTGACCTTTTTGAGGTCATGATAAAAATTATGGATGAGGCTCAACAAGAGCAGGCTAAGCTCCCCTCTTCTTCCACTTATCTCATTGCCACCTCAAAAGGGAAGGATTTGGTCACTTATTCATCACAACAACCACAAAGCATCGCATCACCATATTTGATGTTGATGTGTCCACCCAAGCAGTCTAATGTGGTAGGGGGCCAACCCTCATTATTTTTTGCCACCTTAGTGGTCAACCAAGAAGAATGCCCCATTTCCCCCAAGGTCTTAAAGAAGATAACATAAGCTGGGGGGGTATCTAATATACTTAGAGAATACATGTGTAGGAGAAGAGTCCCACACAGTCACCTACCAAGAAGAAAGCTTGAACTGAGTCTTCTATTGAAGATACTAAGAGTCTCACATTGACAAGGGTAAGAGACGTCCTTCAATTCACCACTGATGAGGAAGAGTAGATTCAAGATATAGAGGAGAAAAGATCTCCAAGAAAAGGAGTAAGTAGACCTTGAAGAACAATGGGGCAAGAAGTAGGTAAAGTGTTCACCAAGTCTAAAGGAGGCAACCATTGACGTGAGTAAAGGTGTTATGTGGGTAGAGGCTACACCCGTCAAAAAGATAAAATCCCAAGTGGCCACTTATTGGCAATCGAACCAACCTATATATAGGTTTTCTAAGTCTGTAACACCCTAGGACCACTACCAAGAATTGAATTCCCGAAGAAAAGGGATGTCATCCATGGCAATCTCTAGTAGGGCTGGTTTCAAAAATTAAATGGGTGATTGGAGATAAGGGATAGAAAGATACTGAAAGATATGGGAGATTACAAAAAGGAAGGGGAGATGACCAAAGGTCAGCAATTTGGGATGATGGACCAAGAACATGATAGACAACTTATCTACTTTTACCAATAGCAATCAAAATGATGAATTATAATAGAAAGCAGTATAAAATCCATAGAACCTATGTAAACTCCAGCAAGGATTCCAGGGACTAGTATTCTATCAACAATAAAATCCATAGAACAAAATTAAATTGAAGAACATAAACACTAATTTAATAGAAATAACAGAGTAGAAATCTTACACAGATATTGGGGACTTAAACCATAGCCAAAAGCCTTTATTTTGAGGGTAGGTTTCAAGTATACAGCTACTTCAAAAAGTAAAAATGGGGACTTTGGGTTAAGGGTAAGGAATGTATAGAAAGGGATGAAATGACTAAAATGAATGGGAAATGGCTACAAGCCAAAAGTGTGGGATGATGGATCGAAAGCACGATAGGCAGATTATATATTTGAACCAACAACAATCAAAACAATAAACCTTTAATAGAAACTAGATTGAAAAACCTCTTAACTATGCAAACTCCAGCAAGTATTCCAGGGGCAAGCCCTCTACTGACAGTGAAATCCAAAAAATAGAATTAAAATGTTCGTAAAGAAACAAATTAATAGAAATAATAGAGTAGAAGTCATACACAGATTATAAGTCTCAACACCAGATC
Source organism: Wollemia nobilis (assembly GCA_028583015.1). Taxonomy (NCBI): domain Eukaryota; kingdom Viridiplantae; phylum Streptophyta; class Pinopsida; order Araucariales; family Araucariaceae; genus Wollemia; species Wollemia nobilis. The sequence goes on from JAQPPZ010000806.1 coordinate 1,983,872, forward strand.
TAGAAGCTTTTATTTTAATAGCAGGATCCAAAGTACATAACTGCTTTTCTAGCAGAAGTTATCCATCCATTTACAGAGAAAAGGGGGGGTTTATATAGGAGAAAAAATACCACTCGATGAATTGGTATTCAACCACTTTCATGATGGGATGATTCAAATTTGGTGACAACCAGAAATGGTCTACCTTATCCCAATTTATCATTAAAGTGAAAGGTTCTGACGAAGACTTGGAATAGTCAGACTAGAATTACAGGTAACTTGATATTGAAGTTAGAATTTTTTGATGATGATCATCAATCAGATGGTCTCGAAAATAGTTTCAGGGCAATTAAAAAGGAAATGCACTATGGACCTCTCCTTTTGTTCAATGGCTCCTTTTAAAAATATCCCTCTGGCTCGTTTTAGGAAAGTTCTTCCTTGTGGAGCGCTTTTGAGGAAAGCACTCCCTTGTGGAGCACTTTTGAGGAAAGCGCTCCCTTGTAGAGCACTTTTGAAGAAAGTGCTCACTTGTGGAGCGCTTCTTAGCAAAACGCTCCCAAGTGGAGCACTTTTGAGGAAAGCGCTCCCTTGTAGAGCACTTCTTAGCAAAGCGCTCCCAAGTGGAGCGCTTTCTGCTTTAAGCAATAGAGTTGGAAAATTCTTTAGAGGTTTCTCTTTTGAATAAGCTTAAATTCTATCTACACTTAGCAACTTTATCTACTTTGCTTCCTTAATCCTTCGATCATATTGCAAATAATCCTTTAGCTAAGCAAGGAATAGAACCAAAAATGAAAGAGTTGAAGAATAAAATTTATCATTTGATTGTCTATGCTAAAATATATACAATTTTGCATGCAAAATACCAAATTTAAAAAACTTCAGAAGAACAGGACAAAGAAAAGAAAAATATAAAAAAGCTTAAGAAGGAGCAGACCCATATGAGGGAAACCTTTAGAATTGCAATGACTTTGACCATTTTTCATAAAAAAGGAATTTTACAATGAGTGCTTTCAAAAACAAAATTAACTATGCATCTTTTTTACAAGGTGTGTCAATATTGACAACACATCTGGCGACTCGTAGGGGCATTGATTCGGTCTCAATGCAAAGATCCCAGACCTTCATCCTTGGGTAGCAGAGTCATTCTATTTCTCTTGATCTTTTTCTTCTATGTCATCTTCACTAGGCTCTTTATCTTCCTACTATTCACTGCTTTTAGATCCTTCATACGTTTCCTCTTCTCGTTCATCCGAATCTTCATCTTCTGAACTAGATTCACCTTTAGTATTATCTTCCTCACTAGACATGGAGTGCTCAGGAAGAAGCTAATCCAATGATTTTTTAAACACATGCTCATATATAGCCACATCATCATTCCAACGCTCATAAGAATATGGGGGGTATTTCTAAAGCTCAAAAATAAGATAGCGATAGACATTAATCCACTCCAGATCAACAAACACCATCATCCTGTCAAATTATTTTAAACAAGATTCAATCTAAGAATATTTTGTCATGAGCATAATGATCTGTGCATATGAGCTGGAGGTATTCAAAGTGTTTATGTCAATAGCATTTTCAACAAAATTAGGCCACATAGGTTCCAATTTTTTTATTGATAGAGGAGGATGGTCTGGATTAGTGAAACCGGGGACCTTAATGTCAATGAGGGCCTCCAAGTACCATAATGCAATCTCTTGTTCTTGTAGAAGAGCATATGAAGTTGAACAAGATTTTTTGGAAAGCTCAAATTTTGTGTAATAATACTACAAGGTAGTTTTAGCATTAGCCCATGATCGGGCTAAGTCACTCATAGGTTCAAAGTGAATAGGCACATCCTCTATCTTTTTGAACTGCACCACCAAGTCCATCCAGTAAGTAACATCTGCTTGGGCTAACTCTAGAATTGGACCCCCAAAAAGGATGGCCTCATGTGCTTATTTATAAAATTGAAGAGATTTGATTCCTTTTGCATCCCTTTGAGGGAAATCCCTCAAGAAATACAGACACATCTATTGCAAAAGCTCTCTAGAAGGTAAGTCAGGAGGCTACACTTCGGGCACTTGCTTGGATTCCAATTCTTTGATCTGAACAATAAGTCATTGGTTGACCTGATTTGCTTCAGCTAATTCTCGGATATGATGAGAATTCACCGTTTTGAGGTCAGCACCATAGGTATCAAGCTCCTGTATATTCTTTTCTAGCTCCTCAACCTTGGAATTAAGCCTTTTGATATGACCCTGATGATCTTGTTCTAGATCTTCATTCTTCCTTATTTTTGCTGCCAATTCTTCCTGTAGCTGATCAACCTCGGACTGGATTTTAAAATATAGGAACCTGTAATTCTCTCCATGTGCGTAGATAGAGCCAAAACCTACCTAAAACTCCTCCAATTTTTCTTGAGTATTCATCCTAGCCACGTTGAAACTTGTATGTCTGAGAGCATAATTGGCTGGGGTCATCTCCCCCAAAGGCTTGCTCACCAATGGTATCTTTTCAACCGTGTGCATGTCCATAGACTCAGGATCCAAAATATAAGCTTTGTGTGTATGAGCCAAAGCTAAAGCCTCCCTCTCACTACGATATTTGATCCACTTACCAGAATTTTTCTTGGCTTTGTGGATGCTTTTAGCTGCACCTAACTGCTGTGACAACTCCAACTCTATTTCCAAAGGCTCAAGGACCCCTAATCCAAGAATAGGCATTGATGGAAAGAAAGGGAAGTAAGGTTGTAGGCTTGGAGTTATAGAGGAAGCTGAGAGGGAAGTGATTGCGCTAATCCTCAGAGGCACTTGAGTTTGTATGGCTATGGGATTGGGTGTTATAAACACGGATGAATCAAAATAAGTGGGTTGAGTGGGAGGAGAGGAGGAAATTCTTGAGTTAGAAGCACCAAGTAAGCGAGCAAAGGGAACCTCTAAAATGCAAGGGGAAGATATGGTAGAAGTGTATAATGCAAAAGGATTAGGGAATTTTGCATAAGATGCAAATGGGGGAACTAAGGGTGTTTGCATTTTAGTGGGAGATAGGAAATCTGCCTAGGAAACTCGAAGGCCCAGGCCGCTTAGCTTTGGAACAGGGGATGCACTCAACATAGGGGTTATTAAAATAGGAATGTTGGGGACTGTTGAAAATTCCATTGCGAAGGCTTCAGGTACTGGCATTATTATAGCTACATCAGGGGTTGAAAAATATTGAAATAAAGGTGCATAATTTAAGGTCGAGGAGGAAACAAAAATAAGATGAGATGAGGACATACCTTCAAGCCTCATAGAGGAAGAGGTCATGAGAGATTCTTCCAGTGACTATGTTCTTTCTCCTTTCTCATCTAAAATGTTGGAGTTGTCCTCTTCTGCTGCCTTTTTATCCTCTATAAGCTTTGGTAAGGCTGCCTATCCTCCATATTTACCCTTCTGTTCTTTGGCTAATTTTATAGCTGGCACTCCTGGAATAGACTCTTTAGCTTTATCCTTTTTTTCTCTGATTTGTTTTGTGACTACTTTGTATTTAATATGGTCAATCTCGACTGCTTTGGGTGATTTGGGCGTAGCTACCTCCTTAGCTACAAATATTTCTTCAGCCAGGGATAGTTCAAGCACAACTTCTTCCTAAATGGATATCTCAACTATCTTATCCCCTTGGTCACCTTGAGTAGCTGAAAGCTCAATATTTAGAGGTTTTTGTTGATCTATCTCTACTATCGTAACCTCTTTTTCTACAAATACCTTGTTATGGTTTGGAGGAGCTAGAGTGTCTGAATGTACTACTCTCCTAAAAGTCTTCTAGGTCACAGTTCATAGCCTTTTTGTCGTCTTCTGCTGGAGAAGTGCCTCGAATTTTCTCTTGAAAGGAGCACTCTTAGTCCTGGACTTATGATCGATGGAGGGGTAAGTGCTCACGATAGCTTTGACCATGCTTGGAAAGCTATGTCATGGGTGAGCCAAGTTGTCAAACTCATCTGGGGGATGCCCTACCTTGGGCATGATGGCAGCAAAGGAAAATGGTTGAAAAATGCAAAAGTTGTTTTCATAAATTTTAGAAAATTGGTCATCGATTGCAAGCTTATTAGCTGAGGGTTTGCCCTGGTGTACCCTCATGATCCACCATTGTTCTAATTTATGATATTACCATTTTGGATACCTCACATTTATACTTGCTATGACAGACCTATCAACTTCTGCTCTGGATTCACAGTGGGATTGTACTCAAAATTCATAGTATAAAAATCCAACAAAGGCGAGAGCGGCTCCATATCATCCACATGCCACTCAAGATCCAAGCCAAGTGGATTATTGCACTATTTTTCCATATCTAACCATGGGAAACTGCAAAAATCTTGTACCTTAATATTTTTATATATTATACATAGCAGATCCCATTTCCATCGATGGGGGAGCTCAATTATTCTGAATTGGGCTAGTACCACGGTTAAAACTGCATTTTGACCACATTGTGCTATTTTGACCCCTTCGAACTTGAAAGGGTAGAGATTATGACCTTTATCCCATGACCCTTTCCATACTCTTGGTTAGTGTGATCTAGATGGTGGGCTACCTCCACAATGAATAGAAATGAAGTGGTGTAAAAGGGTAATAATTTTTTTTTCAAAAAACCATATATCCTCATGATGTAACCCTATGTCAGGAGGAAAGTATCTCCCAACCGCTGCTCCACCAACTGCTCCCTCAACTCGATCGAGAAGCTCTCACAATGACCACAAATAAAAGCCAAAACCAGACCCAAAAAAATATAATTAAAAATATAATACGAATTACTTGCAGTGAAACTCTCGGTCCATAGGTAAACTGGTAGTGGCTTCCCCTCGTCGTTAGTTTGCTGCTTGTATATGAAGATGAAATTATCGTGCATGTTACAAAAAAAAAACCACACCATTACAAAAGATAATATTAATTGGTGGCTCTAGTCATCGTGAAGGAAAGCCAAAGAGGCATGTAGCTGTCGTGCGATAAATTTAGCCCAATCATAAAAAATTGGGCTAGAACCTGGCCTTGCCTTAGAGGGGAAATAAATTGGGTTGTCTAAAATAGCCTTGGCCATGACAACCTACCAGTTGGTAACCCACTCATCAGTGGCCAATCCTACCACCCATGCTAGGATGGAGTATATTTTAGGTTGTGAGAACTCAACCAAATGCCTTGGGAGTGTAGGTAGGTTACCATCCACTGTCACATCTTGCAATTGGTTCACCACAAAATATTTCATCCAGGAAGTTGGCTGATATCTGGCAGCTTCCTCATTTGTATACATCCTTTGTGGAAAAACCCTATTAGGGTACTTCTCTCCCTTGGTGAAAGCTTCTCGGATTGATTTTGTGGTAATTGCGAACATTGAAGCTCCTTGAGCATTTCGAACCGTCCGCATCACAGGGTCATAATTATAGGCCACTGCTTGAATAAACTCTGGATAGGCATGGACCAGAGTGCACATGTAGAAATACAAGTGTGAGTAGAGTACGCTTGCTAACTGGTCTTCAAATGGATAGTTCTTGGTCGCCTCCTCAAGATCTCAATATAGTTGCTCTATATCTCTGTTCGTTATTAGACAGTCCCTGTAGCAGAGTAAAGGGTGCTGCCAGGGCACCAGTTCTTCGATGTCCTTCTTATTCTTCTTCTAAAGCTTCTTTGAATATAAAACCGCTGTTGAGGTAGCTTCATTTTTTGGTTTTTTACTTTTTGAGACCTTTTCTTTTGGCTTCTTCTCTTTCAAAGTTTCTTCAATTACTGATTCTTTGGCTACTTGCTTTCCTTTCTTACCCATGGTGGTTGAATACTTCGAAGGATTTTTGGTTTGAGAGTTACAAAAAATTTTGGGAGTGAGTTTGAGCTTGGCTAGAGAGCATTTTGTTTTATAATGTCACTGCTTGGAACCACCACCTCTAATGCAGAACATTCCTAATTAATGCCAGGGTGAACATGCATGCAATTGGGTATTTTTAGAGTTCTTCGTGTGGGTGGATTTCTCTTGGAAAACTAAATAATGATGGTGGACAAGGACGCTCATACGAGGTGCACCATTATTGTCCAAGAAGGGTGTCGGTAGATTTGGAGAAAAGGTCAATTTTAGCTGATAGATGCTGAAGAATGTTTTGATTTGATAACCGTACGACCTGCTTCTCTTTTAAAAATTGTGCCTACCTATGGTTTTGAAAAATGATCCCTAATGATGCATAAAATCTTCCTGAACACTTGGAAAAATCATAGCAGGTAACTAAAACTCAAAGCATTTAAAAAGGGGAGGACAACGAGGAAAATATGGTTATAGCTAAAGCAAAAAATTAAAACGGTTAAAATAAATGGGAGCAAATCCCGAAGGAGCGCCTCCAAAAATTTAACTACTTTTTTATTCCTTTTAGGCGGAGCGCTCTCCACTTGTCAGAGCGCTCCGGCTTCGGGCAAAGCATTCCCTTGTGGATTACTTCACCTTTGGAGTGCTCTCCACTTTTTGGAGCACTCTGAATTTGGGCAAAGTGTTCCCTTGTGGAGCACTTCACCTTTGGAGCGCTCTCCACTTGTTGGAGCACTCGGATTCAAGAGAAGCATCCCCTTGTGGAGAGCTTTGCCTTTGGAGCACTTCGGCTTCGGGTAAAGCGTTTCCTTATGGATCATTTCACCTTTGGAGTGCTATCCACTTGTTGGAGCACTCCAGCTTCGGGTGAAGCATTCCCTTGTGGAGTGCTTCACCTTTGGAGTGCTCTCCACTTGTTGGAGTGCTCAGGATTTGGGTAAAGCATTCCCTTGTGGAGTGCTTCACCTTTGGAGTAATCTCCACTTGTTGGAGTGCTCCAGCTTCGGGCAAAGCGTTCCCTTGTGGAGCGCTTCTCCAGATTTGAGCGAAGCGTTTCCTTATGGAGCACTTCGCCTTTGGAGCACTCTGCACTTGTTGGAGTGCTCCAACTTTGGGTAAAGTTTTCCCTTGTGGAGTGCTTCACCTTTGGAGTGCTCTCCACTTGTTGGAATGCTCCAACTTTGGGTGAAGCATTCCCTTGTGGAGTGCTTCACCTTTGGAGTGCTCTCCACTTGTTGGAGCGCTCCAGCTTCAGGGAAAGCGTTCCTTTGTGGAGCGCTTTGCCTTTGGAAAAATCTCTTAGCCTGTCGGGTGCAATTTATTTACTAAGGATCTCACTCTGGCTGCAAAAAGCTTAGAAAATTTGTTCCTAAAAAAGCTTCTTCAAACCTCTAAAAAACATCTCGGCCTACCAAGTGTAATTTATTTACTAAAAACCTCATCCTAGCTGCAAAAATCTTTGGTGAAGGTATTTTTGAAGGAACTTATTTCTTCCATTTTCTTGACTAAGCCTAGAATAAGACAAGACTACCCTACTATACAAACAAAAGGGACTATACATGAGGAGTACCTGATAAGCTAGAGAAGAGCATCAGACTTTGGTGGGAAATAAGGTTTCAGTAGGAAACCGTTAACTAGAATAGGGAGCTCATCACCTTCCATATCTTCGAGCGTGAATGAATTTATTTGATGAATGCGAGAGACCTAGAATGGACCCTCCCAAAAGGCATCAAAATTTTCATGGTTTCACAACTTTGATTTCTTTACGTTCCACTTCAAAACTAAATCCCCAATGTTGAAAACCCGGTCAGAAGTTCTCTTACTACACCAGCTCTTGGTGGTTTTGACATGCTTGGAAAATACTTCATACACATTTTCTCTTTATTCTTCTAATTCTATCAATTGTGCTAGCCTTGCATCCATTGGGTTAAACTAGCTTTCTTCAGTGTCGTGCCACTTAAGAAGCTGTAAGGTTGGTAATTAAATATGTAGGTAAGACCACATCTTTGCCATACACCAATGGATAGGGCAAAGTCTGGATATACCACTTGATGGAAATTTTATCAGCCCATAGGGACTGATTCAAAAGTAGGTGCCAAATCCTTTTATTTTTTTGCAAATATTTCTTGAGAATTCGTAATAGGTTTTTGTTGGTGGATTCAGCTAATCCATTTCCTTGAGGATAATAGTTAGATGAAACCTTCAAGTGAATTCTATAGCTGACCATGAATTCATAAATTTTTGCACTAGTGAAATAAGAAACGTTGTTCGAGATTATGGATTCCAATATTCCAAACTGAGTGATCGGACCTTCAAGGAAGGAGATGACCACCTCCTAGCTCGTCTCTTTGGTTGGAATTGCTTCTGACCATCTAGTGAAGTAGTATGTAGCAGTCAAGATATATTTATGGCTGGCAGAAGAATTTGGATTGATGATCCTGATGAAGTCCAAACTCCACTACTGGAATGGAGTCTCCACATGAATGGGGTGGAGAGGAAGTGATGCATTCCTAACCCTTCCTGAGTAACGCTGGCAACTATTACAACACTAGCTAGTTTTGAAGGTATTCAAAAAGAGAGTAGGCCAATAGTAACCTGCTTTGATGATTTTTAACACCATCGGTCTACCAACAAAATGCCCTCCCGAAACACTAGAGTGAAACTCCTCTAGGATTTTAGCCTTTTTGAATTCCTTAATGCATCTTAAAAGGACCCCATCAATATTCTGATAAAAAATGCCATTGGGCATCAGGACATACCTGCTAGATTGTAGATGGAATCTTCTTCTTTGTGAAGCATCAAGATGTGAGGGGCATCGGCTTATATCAAAATATCTGATCAGGTCTTCTATCTAGTCTGATTCACTAGTGGGTGGAATAACCAAATTGCTTTCAAAATTTAGGCTATCTGAGTCTAGAATCATAGCTTCAGTCGTAGTATTTTTAGCTAACTCTTGGTAGAGTGCTCTACCTCAAACCAACTTGGTAGGGTGTATCTCAATTTCAAACTCTTGGATTTTGGTAACCCAACCTGCCCTTATGTTCCCTAACTCACCTTGGATGATGAAGCTCCAAACGCCAGGGTGAATGACATATATGATGGTTTTGCTTCAAGATACAAAGTGTCTAAAATTTTGAAGGGGCCTCATCACTACATGAATCTATCATTCGATGAAATTGAACTTCTCCTCATGAGGCTAAATGATCTGGTTGAGAAACACAATCAGACGTTCGTCTCCGTCTTTACCCTTCTGGGTTAGTATCATAGCATAAATCTCAGGCTCTCTGATCGCGTATAAGATGAAATCTCATGAGTAGTCAGGGTTGATAAGAATGGGAGCTTGAGCAATACACTCTTTAATCTCTTGAAAAGCTTACCTCCTCTCATCAGTCCACTTGAATTCGGCACCCTTTTTCAAGAGTTGGGCCATTGGTTTTATCACTTGGGAAAAATTGGCTATAAACTTCCTAATGAAGTTTATTTGTCCAAAAAAGGACTGCAAGGCCTTTTTATTTGTGGGAGGTGAAAGTCGGAGAAGCACTTCTGCTCGAGCTAGATCAATTGTTAATCCCTTTTTAGAGATAATATGCCCGAGCAACTTTCCTTATTTCACCGCAAAGATTGACTTTTTGGGGTTGATGGAGACCCCAAACTCCCGACATTTTTTAAAAAATTATCATAAGTGCGAGCCACGTTCTTCCATTTTATGAGAGAAGACCATCATGTCATATAAATAAATTACATTGACATGATTGAGTAATTCAACAAAAGCGAGGTCCATTTCCATTTGAAAGGTAGCTCCAGTATTTGAAAGGCCGAAAGGCATCCGTTGATAGGTGAAAGTGCCCCACTTGGTCATGAATGTAGTCTTCTACTAATATTCATCTTTAACCCATATCTAGTTATAGCTTGAGAACCCATCCAGTAAGGAGAACCTTTGTACCCCTGCCACTACATGAAGGATTTGATCAATCTGAGGTAGTGGATAGTGATATTTGAGCGACGCTTGATTCAGATTTTGGAAGTCTATACACAACCAAATATCACCATTTTTCTTTTGTATTGGAACTAGGTTAGCCATCCAGGAAGAATGATTAATCATATATATGATCTTAGATTGGAGCATCTTTAATAACTCAGTCCTCATAAGAGTTTTGACCTTTGGATTTACAGGTCACTACTTCTGTCTGAAGGGTCTGACACCCTCTTCTAACTCAATGGTATGCTGGATGACATTCTTGTTGTACCCCTTTAAGTCTTGATAGTACCATGCGATGATGTCAGGGTATTATTTACGTAGAACTCAGATCTATTAGAGTTCTTCGATGGTGCAGTTGGTCCCTACCATGATGAATTTCCTTGATTCTAACTCCAAGTTGATGAACTCCATCTGGTCGGCCTTGATCTTATGGTCGATAGGCCTATAATTTCTATCAAAGAGACTTTTCAGTGTGATCAAGCCTTTTGGGATATGATTGTTTTTCAACTGAATCAAACCTTCATGGTCTTCTTCATTGATATCTCGACCTTCTATGGTCGATGCTTCATTTACCAAGAAGTTAACAAGCTATTAATCATTATCGAACACTTGCTAATGCAGATTTTTATCAGGAATAGAAGGTTGGTAAATTGATCTTACTGTCTTTGGTTTGTGCATCATGCCATCGACTGGTGAAAATAGGGCGCTAATGGAAGCTAGGATGTTGGCTAGCTTATTTTTTTCCCTTGAAATGGACTTGACGTTTAGTGCATCGAAGGTATAAATAAATCCCACACTTTGTTGTGATACACCTTCAGGTAGTGTTGCTTGTTGACACACTTGCTGGTAACTTGATTATAGATTAGCTTAGAGTCCCCAAAAATCTATAGTTTCTTGATGCCTAGCTTCTCAGATTTCTTAAGTCTGAGACACAAAGCCTCATACTCAGCCATGTATTATTCATACAACTCCAAGCTAGTCTGCATGAGTAAGTCTTTTGTTCTCCAGTTGGGGAGATGAGAGAAATTCCTACGTGAGCCCCATTTTTACATCGTGCATCGTCAAAGTATAGCTTCCAAATCTGATATGAATTTGAGGGCATTGTTGGGTGAGCTTGCTTTTATTTTTTAGGCTTAGTGAGTGTGTAGCATCCTAAGTCTGTACCATTGACTGCATTTAAATCAGTTAGGGAGAAGTCATCCTTCAGTTGGAGTTCAACTAGAGCTTCCTCCATCAAGTTGATTTGTATTTCTTCTGCCATCAAGTTGATAGAGACTGAGCATTTTTCTTCATCTTCAAGCTTCTCAATGTGAAAACTAGTAGGTTTCTCATTGAAGAGCTTGAATCTTCTTCCTTTGAATGGTATCTCCAGGTGGATGTAGTCAAGGGAGAGGTAGCCTCCCATATTCACCGCGAATTCTCGTGAGAGGCACATACTAAAATATGGCTCCAAATCAACCACCACGATATCCTGTATGATAGTGACTTATGGTATTTTATGGATTTGGATGGGCACATCTTTGATCACTCCCACTATTTTTACTAGTGTTTCATCTAACTGTAGCACCCTAGGCATGTTGTGGGTGTATTCCATACCCATGATTTCACATACTACTTTGGGCATGATGGTTGTAGCGGTGCCTAAATCGATCATGCAGTTATGCACGACCCATCCATCCATTCGAAGGGATAGGTAAAATGGCGAGGCCTATTTTTACCTATGGCCAAAGCTATTAATGGTTGAGAATACATAGTCTGAGTTGGCCTGCTTTCCTTGTCCTATGTGAATTTGAGAGATTCTTGTAATAGATCAACTTGAACTAGAAGCTGAAGGGTGTCATATAGGCTTACCTTAGTGGGGGCCTTTTTCATTTCTTTGACTATGTTGTATGTTGAAGCGGTGGGCTCCACTAATCCCCTTGTAGGTTCGTAGATATTTTGATATTATTGCATTGTGTCTACCCATTGTCATTTAGTGAGTGAGGGGTATCAGAGATTTTATCTTGCCTGTTCCCGTGTTTCTTCTAACGGATGAAGAGTTGTAGCTTTAGGCTGTGAGATTCTTTCTCTAATACGAGCCTAAAGGTGGTCCTTCAATAGATCAAACTGGTGAGCAGTTGTCATTGGATCAAGAGCTTTTGCTTGCGACTGAGCTCTAGTCCATGATTTAGTTGTGGGTGTAGGTTCCGAAGGCACTTTCAATGGATCTATCTAAACTGGATCTACCTCGATAGGTTTCTTTACTGACCTGGTAAGAACAGAAACTTGCTCAACTGATGATGTCATGAGATTTTGACCAACTTCCCTGATCATATTAACTTTATCATAGGGTCCTCCATCCAGTGTCTGGACATAATTTAGATGTACCATACAGTATTATTAATTATGTGGATCATTGCATGTGGTACACTAATAGAAGGAATCATAGGTACCGGCATCTTCGGTGTTCATCATTGCTAAATTTTTCTCGTGTTGCCTTTGAGTTCCAGTGGTTGCTTGCTCTTTGGTGATTGGGGGAGGAGGGAATATCCTTTGGTGAAATCCTTGATCATCTTGTATTTTTCTCATAGTGCTCATCTAGTTTGCCACCATCTTCATGTAACCCTTAACTTCTGATAGCTCTTTAGCTTGAGCTTCAATTACAACCACTCTGTTAGCAGCTACTTGACTTAGAGGTAATGGGGCCAATGTTGGTGGCGCTGGCAAAGCTGGGTATTGTGTTGGAGCGGGTAATTAGGGAACAATGGGCGCTTGGTTTTGAGGCATAGGCATAGGTCAATACTGGGAATGTGGATTCCAATATTGGCTAAGGTGCGTTTGGGATGCAGGAGGCGTGGATGCACTGGGATACATATTTTGGGGGAAATGTAGATAAATTGGGGTCGTTGCCTTGGGAGGTAACTTCCTTAGAGCTATTAGGTCAACCTCGGCTTTCTGGGCCTAATAATAGAGAGCGAGGAATATATTGATATTAGCATGGACGATGTTAATGCTTATATATGTGTGGAAAGCTCTTAGATAATAAAATACAACTTGCTCAGGTGTGGGTCGAAGACCATCTGTGACTCTTTGCCAGGTTCTTGTGAATATGACATTAAATTCAGTTATTTCTTCGAGAGGATGCCTTTGAATAGTAGTAAACTAGTGTAACAAAGAGAAGGGGTCTACTTTTTAATTAAAATCCCTTATCAACTAAACAGCCAGTTGGTCCCATGTAGTAATGCTGTCGAGCAGGAGAGATCGGTACCAATATAAAAGCTTACCTCTTAGTGAAAGGACCAACAACTTCACCATGACATCTTCGTTGGTGATTTGATGTATGGTCGCTAATCCTACGACATCTTGTATGTGCTCTTGCACTGTCTTTCCCATGTCATCATAAGTAGGTAGAGCTTTCAAAGCTGTAGGCAGGATCGTGTGTTGGGCCTGTAAAGCAAGCGGTCCTGTATGGTTCCAAGCTATGAACTACCTAGGCAGAGTTGGTTGGGCCATCTAGGGAGGTGAATTGGTGAGGAGCGATGGAGTTTGTAGAAATTGCTGAATCAAAATAGTTAGAACACTCGGAGCACCTGGTTGAACGTCTGGTGGAGCTAGAGTATATTGATAATCCATATAATTTGGCAGATTCAGAGGCAATCTAGTGGTCGTGCTATCAGGAGTTGGATTCTATGAATCTTGAATAGCTTATTATGATGATGTCTTGACAAGAAAAATATTTGACCCGACCAACCTAGGATGTTCTCCTAAAGCGTCAATGTCGAGCTCATAGAATTCAGATTCTTATTTTGTATTTCTAGCCCTCCACATTGTATGCATGAAGGTGGGAGATTTACACTAGTCTACGATATTTGGAGCTATCTCGGGTTTAGTAGAGTCACTAGATGTTTAGATTGAACAATACTAAGATTAGCATCACTTCTTAATACTAGTAAAATGTGGAACGTCTGGGTCCCACCGGGTGTGCCAGAAACTATTGGCAATCAAAATGGTCTTTATACAGGTTTTCTAAGTCTGCAGTACCCTAGGCCCACTGCTGAGCATTGAATGCCAAAAGGAAAGGGATGTCCTCCGTGGAAATCTCCAGTAGGGCTAGTTTCAAAAATTAAATGGGTGATTGGAGATAAGGGATAGAAATATACTAAAAGATATGGGAGATTACGGAAAGGAAGGGGAGATGGTCGAAGGTCAGCAATTTGGGATGATGGACCAAGAACACGATAGACAACTTATCTACTTTTACCAAAAACAATCAAAACAATGAATTATAACGGAAAGAAGTATAAAATCGTCAAAATCTATGTAAACTCCATAAAGGATTCCAGGGACCAGTATTCTATCAACAACAAAATCCAGAGAATAGAATTAAACTAAAGAACAGAAAAACTAGTTTAATAGAAATCACAGAGTAGAAATATTACACAGATATTGGGGACTTAAACCATAGCCAAAAGCCTTTATTTTGAGGGTAGGTTTCAAGTATACAACTACTTCAAAAAGTAAAAATGTGGACTTTGGGTTAAGGGTAAGGAATGTACAGAAAGGGATGAAATGACTAAAAGGAATGGGAAATGGATACAATCCGAAAGTGTGGGGTGATGGACCGAAAGCATGATAGACAACTTATATATTTGAACCAACAACAATCAAAACAATAAAACTTTAATAGAAACTAGTATGAAAAACCTATTAACTATGCAAACTCCAGCAAGTATTCCAGGGGCAAGCCCTCTACCGATAGTGAAATCTTGAAAATAGAATTAAACTGATCGTAAAGAAACTAAATTAATAGAAATAATAGAGTAGAAGTCATACACAGGTTAGAAGTCTCAACACCAGAGCCAGAATATTTTATTTTGACAACAAGATCCAAAGTATAGAACTACTTTTCTAACAAAAGTTATCCATCCATTTACAGAGAAAAGAGGGGGTTTATATAGGAGAAAAACTACCGCTCGATGAATTGGTATTCAACCACTTTCATGATGGGCTGATTCAAATTCGACGATAACCAGAAATGGTATACCTTATCCCAATTTATCATTAAAAGTGAAAGGTTCCAATGAAGACTTGGAATAGTCAGGCCAAAATTAAAGGTAACTTGATATTGAAGTTAGAAGTTTCTGATGACGATCATCAATTAGACGGTCTCGAAAATAGTTTCAGGGTGGTGAAAATGAAATGCACTGTGAACCTCTTCTTTTGTTCATTGTCTCCTTTTAACAATATCCCTCTGGCTCTTTCTAGGAAAGCGCTCCCTTGTGGAGCACTTTTGAGGAAAGCACTCCCTTGTGGAGCGCTTCTTAGCAAAGCGCTCCCAAGTGGAGTTATTTTAAGGAAAGCGCTCACTTGTGGAGTGCTTCTTAGCAAAGCACTCCCAAGTGGAGCGCTTTCTGCTTTAAGCAATAGACTTGGAAAATTATATAGAGGCTTCTCTTTTGAATAAGCTTAAATTCTATCTACACTTAGCAACTTTATCTACTTTGCTTCCTTAATCCTTCGATCATCTTGCAAATAATCCTCTAGCTAAGCAAGGAATAGAACCAAAAATGGAAGAGCTAGAGAAGAAAAATTATTATTTGATTGTCCATGCTAAAATATATACAATTTTACATGCAACATACCAAATTTAAAAAACTTTAGAAGAACAGGACAAAAAAGAAAAATATAGAAAAGCTTAAGAAGGAGCAGACCCATATGAGGGAAAGCTTTAGAATTGCAACGCCTTTGACCATTTTTCATAAAAAAGGAATTTTACAATGAGCGCTTTCAAAAATAGAATTAACTATGCATCTTTTTTACAAGGTGTGTCAAGATTGATAACACCACCCTAGCGCAAGTGGCAGTAGCAGTAGAGAAAGAGATAGAAGATTTAAAAGCCAAGGCTGTGAAGGTGGGGTAAGTCCAAATAAAAGTATGATAGCTCCAAATCGAGGTCAATCGTTTAAATATGCTATCCCCTTCCCAGGCCAGTGTTACACAGGCTAGTGATCAATTTGGGTCTATGGAGGAGTTTAAATAGGAAATGAAATAAAATATGATGGAGAAAATGGAGGACCTTGAGTCAAAATCTATGCCACCAGGTACATTGTCGATATCATGCAAGATCAACTATAGCAAGCAGATCAGAGGATGAACACCATATTTCCCATCTATAAGAGGTTCAGAGATAACTACATACCAATTTTTGGGATGACAGCTACGTTGGCCAATGGTTTCGTCTGTTTCTTTGCCGAAGAGTATGCCAAAGTTTTCATCTTCCTACAAAACAGGTAGAATTGGCTTCTGTGGAACCAAGAGGTGGTGGATGCCGAATGAGAAGTTGAAGATGAGCTAGAAGATTATGGTTTCAAACTTGAGGAGTTCATTCAGGCTCTCGACATCAAAGAGTTTGTGCTCCACAAAATATAAAATTTTGACTTTGGTCCCAATGAGAAATTATCAAAGCAATTTGCAGCTTTGGTACAAATGGTGGATCACCTATGCGTCTTCACTGAGAACACATTGGACTAGGCCAAAGGAAGGGTGAATAAAGCCATGCAAGATTTGAACTTGTTATTATTCACTTTAACATTCCATGACAAGGCATGGAATTACATTGACCAGAGTTTACGAGATCTCAAGGTGGGACCCGGTTTACCAAGAGCACACAAGCCAACTGCAACTCAACCACTAAAAAATGGTAGTGGGGAAGATGATGCACAGTCGTAGCCACCACCTATGTATAAAGAAGGCATGGGCTACATGCCCATTTTTATTACATTCTACTTTTGGAGGGAGTGATATTGATCCAATTGGGGCAAACTGTTACAACCTCACTCGAGCAACCTGCACTATATAATGGAGAACATTGCAGCAGTAGGTTTTTTGATCAAAAATATAAGAGAGAAATTTCTAGATATAAGCTCTATATAAGTGTTATTCATATTTTATATGTGTATGTCTATCTATTTTTCTTATCGCCCTTTCTCCTATCATTTACCAGGGACTGCCCAAGGAGCACTGTTTGATGAGATTATTTCCTATACAACATGCCAGAGTTGGAGACTCTTACATCACTACAATCAGGATGGAGAGGAACAACCCCTTGTTATGTTATTTGAAATGGGGTTTATTTTAATGAAATATGATATAAGAGCCAAGTGCATTGCTGGTCTCTCCATATGTAAAAATATTTTATATTAATGAAAATCCCAACTCTATCCTTGGCATCTCCTGTGTTGATGATTTGTTTCTGCTTATTTATGTATTACTGTAATCAAAATTTATGGATAAAACTTTCTTTCGCTAGTTAAATAATTTTTGTGCATTACATTATTTGAATGAATAAAAATAACCTAGTTCTTCCTTCTCTTTCCTTTCTAAATCATTTAATATTAATCTTCTATGACTACCCCATGGACATGACATCGTTCTGGTATTGACATGCTTTGTTAATAAAATGTTTGCTCAAAAATAATTAAAATAACATAATATCATTTTATCTGGTTATGAATGGGCAAGTGCATCGTAATAGCAAATCTATGAACCCATTATCCGGGGTTTCCTTACTTGACCTAGTCCATCTAGAGCCCTTCGAGTAATCTATACCTGGGTCAAAGAGGTGGATCCACTAGAGTCCACAATACTCGTTGTGACCTTAGGGATTCCTGTGACATGACAAAGCTGTGATAAGGTAAGCAAGAAATCCCCACAATAGGGCACTACGAAGACTATCAAACCAAGAGAGAGCTTCTCCTCCAAGAAAAATAGGAAGCATACATTCCCAAGAATAATAATTAGTAAACACAAATTTAAATTGTTTCCACCATTCCATAACATCAATATCATATTTCCCAAAAACAAATTTTAGTTATATAGTTCATGCCCCAATGCAAACTAGTTTTTTATGAAAATATATCTCCCCACTGATTTGAAGCTAAAATTCCACATAAAATATTTGATCTAAATTTCTTCTTCAAAACAAAATAAAATACAACTGATTTGCTTACTCGAACTAACAAATTTCATCTTTCAAAAAAATTATAACCTAAAAATTTTTCATTGCTCTTGTTCCATATGGCTAACTTCAAAAGGTTGTATCTTCCTCAATACTGCTTGGATTCCTTCATATGACCACTCATTTTAAAGATCTTCAAATTATGCATAAAATAATCCAAGAATTGTCTGAATTAAATAAACCTTTGCAAAGATATTTTTTTGGTAGGTTTTTATTTACTTTTCGGGTTGAAGGGTCCTGACCCTATTACATTGGATACTTACACTACCAGTAAAAAAAATTGGCACATCCTATAAATTTTAACAATATGGGAACTCATCAATAGACAGAATAAGCATACCAAAAAAAAAACAACAAATTCTGGGGCTGAACCCCCTAAAGACAATAAACACAAAATAGATCTAGAGCAAACACAACCATAAGAAGATCTACTACCTGCTACCAAATTCATGCCACTATTGGGACTCCTCCTTAACAATATATTTCTATTCTGAGGCAAGAAGCACCATGATCACAATCAGGAGCTCTTGGATCTCTCTAATGGCACTGGATAGGAATGAGCCCACCTTCTTGATGATGTTGGCAATGGATTTGAGTTGATCCACTGATTTTTTGATGTGGTTGAAGGTGGAGGAGAACAACATATCCTCTGCACTACTATTTGCCTCTTTGTATTCATCTATAATGACTTCAAGAAGTTGAAGCAAAATATTTTTACTCTTAGTCTTCAACCGATGATATTTCCTACTCTTTTGAGTGGGGCGAACAACTTTTCGTTTGCTTCTCAGGCTAGGGTAGGGAGGGTGATGCTTCATAGGGATTGAGTCCTTAAGAGTGGGGGCTGGGATGGTCTTCCTCTTACCATCGGACTAGGCAAGGTTGACGTTATCCAGGGAAACGTCAGCAATGGAAATCAACTGCGGGGGGTCTCAGCAGAGGGGTTGGGAGGATCCACCAGGTAAATAGGGGTGCTTGGCTTAAATTCATGGGCAAACGCCAAGGAAGGTTCAGGGCTCAAAGGTGTACTGAGGGCTTGTTAGAAGGTTGGTGCACGAGGGTATGCTTATAGATGATAGAAAATAGACCTTGGTGATGAGGGGGCTTAGACAACTTTCTATCCTTGAAGTTCTTGATGGTTATATTAATAGATTGAAAGAAAAAATTGGGGATATTGATTGGTTTAATGTCACAAATATGGTTAATGAATGCAAGGTGGTAGGATCGAAGGGGGTTTTCAGGGTTATCAATGATAATAAACTAGATAATGGGGACATCGACGATGTCCCACAAGTAGGGTAGAGATGAATGGACCACACCCCCTTTCTCCCAAACTAGGTCCTTACCTTTATCAGGGAGGTGCTCTATCTCATCCTTGAAATTGTGCTAGTCCCTTCTAATAGCCCTACATTTAGGAGCTAAATTGAATTTTTTTTCAATTAAATAAACACTTACCTCAAAGAGAAGCCCCTAGAATTGCACTACATCATTATTACAAGAGCTAACAAAATCACTGGTCACCTGGTTTATGTGTTGTCATTATGCACATCATTAATTCTCAATGAATTTTTCAATCCAGGGCAGTTTACAATGCTATTTGTGGAAGGAGTGAATAGGGCTATAACTTACGTCATTTGGGAGCAACAAGTCTTATTGGTGAAACCGATTGTGTGGGGGATTTAGAACATTTTTATCTCTAAATTGCATAAATTGAACTCTAATATAATTGCAGGAATGGAAACTAATTACTAATTGCATAAATGAAATCCTAATTACAATTACAGAATGAAATCTAATTATGTTGTAGAAATAACTCCCTAGTTACAGTTGCAGAATTAGAAATCTAATTATGATTATAGAAAGGAAGTCTATTTAATTTTGCAGCAATGGAAACCTAATTATAACATGGAAATTAAATCCTGTCAATGCTCTGTAATAGAAGGTTGTCAATATTCTATGCAGGAGTTGACAACAAAACACAAAATGTAGTAAATTGTAGAAAACAATAAATTTTGGAAATGACAATCTGCAGTAATTTGAAAGCTTGCTAAAAATGGATATTACAACCAAACTTATCATTAATCACAAGAATATCTTAATCATGAAATAAACTAAGATTGCAAAAACTGTTAGCTGTTTACAAGGAAATGAAATGACAAGTTTTACAACTTTTTTTTTTTTTTTTTGTGGAAAACATCCCAAAAGGGATGCCACTTTCGGGTAAGACCCAAGGAGGCAGGGGTATCCATTCCGCCAAAAACGCCCAAGACTCGGACCTGGCCTACCACCTTTGACATACTCAAGGAGCAAACAAACACACAAAACCAAATTAAAAAAAGAAAATAACAACAAAAATAATAAAATAAAATAAAAAACAAACTCCTTGAGTGTGTCAAAACCAAAAGCACAACCAAACACGCACAATAAGATAAAAGAAACCACAACACAAACCACATAGAAAAACACAAGAACCACATAACAAAACACAAACAAGACAAAAACAACAGAACACTACAAAGACATAACCCAAAAAAACATGAAAAATAAACACAACCAAAACCTAAAAAATAAAATAAATAAAATAAAAATAAAAACAACCAACAACAGCACAATAAACAAAAACAAAAAACATAGAAAACACTCACACATAAAAAAATGAAATAACACAAACAAAGAGAAACCCAAGAACAAGAACGAAAAAAACACAAGAACAATAACAATAAACATAAAAAAAAACAAAACAACAAAAACACAAGAACAACAAAAAACAACACAAAGAACACAAAAACAAAACAAAACAAAAGAACCCACCCACCTTAAAAAAACTAAACAAAAAAACAAAGAAGACAAAAAGAAAAAAATGAACAAAACAATGACCTATCTAGACCATAAGACTATTAATGCAAGAATCAACAGAGGAAACAAAATAAAGAATAGAATGAGCTAGGGAACTAAAAAAACTGAATGAACCAAAGAGAAACAAAAAAAAAAACAAGAAGAAACTAGGTACCTTCAGAATTGGAGCCATCCAAAGAAATGATAGAAAGAAGAGCTTCCCTAATTTGAGAAGCCCACCATATAGGAGGGTGGCCATAACAAGTAAGATCACCTTTGTCCAAAGCCCAATTAGCTAAAGCATCAAGCACTCTTGTTTTGATCTCTCGACCACATGATTGTAATCAACTTTCAAAAATCCCATCCTGGATTAACTCGAATCTTCTCAATAATTCTTTTTATTCTCCAATCCACCTTATGATTCTTAGAAGGAGTCTTCAAGAGATTAATCATAAGTTGAGAGTTAGACTCAACTAACACCTTTTCCCATCCAACCTTAGTAGCCTCCCGAAGGCCTCTAAGGATACCATACCCCTCAAGAAGGTTATTGGAAAGAATACCCAAATTCTCAAGAAAAGTAAAAACCAGGGAGCCATCTCGAAAGTCTACCAATTCCTCCCACACCGGCTTTTCCAGGGTTTCCTCTAGAGGCTCCATCAAGATTGACTTTTCCAAAATCCTTAGGAGGAGGTTGCCAATTTCTAGTCCTATCCATCTTACTAATACTCACATTCCCTTTAAGTTGGTTGCCCTTAGAAGGTTTAATCTTCAATCTTTGCATCACTTGATCCCATATTTGGTGGGAGTTTTGGGGGTGATTAAGGAGATGATGGACCGATTCAACTAAGTTGGCTATGGTCTTTTGCCAAATATAGTGAATATCCTTCCTATCTTGATTAAAAATTTGGTTGTTCCTTTCATTCCAAATATTCCAAAGAAGAATGGTAGAACCCATCCAAACTAACTGCCTAATAAAATGATCAACACCCTCTTGATTAGGCCAATCCCTCCAAAGCTGTTCAAAAGTGAAAAAATTGGACCACTGTAAGCCAAGTAAAGTTGCCATTCTCCTCCATAGCTCGGAGGCTAAAGTACACTCAATAAAAATATGGTTGATATTTTCTACATTCTCTTCACACATTTCACATCTAAAAGGGCCATGAAAACCATGCTTCATAAGTTGCTCACCAAGAAGCACCCTACGATGCAATAAAAGCCAATTAAAGAACCTCACCTTAGGCCAGAGCTTTTGAGCCCACAATTGAGAAAATATGTCGAAGAATGGTTGGGATTATTATGGCATAAGGTCAAATAACCTTGAGCAACCGAATACTCACCCTTAGTAGTGTCGTTCCATCCAAAACAATCTTTTTCATGGGACCAAGAGAGGGATCTCATATGAAGGATGCCTTGGATATCTTGTCTTTGCCTTTCTGGGATTTGAATAGGCCAGCCCTCAATAGGGATCCAATATCTACCAACCTTTGAATTACCAAGATGGTACCGACAGTAATTAGCCACCTTTATCCAATTAGCTCGGTGAAGCTCCTCCATCCAAGGCCTCCAATCGGGAAACCGAGTTATCAAAGGCTTGTGACCATCCCAAGAATCTGTCCAAAAATTTGCATGTTGACCATTATGAATGATCCAAAATAATTTTTTCTTTATCAAATCCTCACCAGCCTTAAGAACTCGCTAAAATGGGAGAACCTTTGGTAGGAAGTTGATAGCGAACAAGGTCTTCAGGACTTTTGTTCTCAGGATATTTAGCACGGAGATTATTGGCCCAAAGAGCATTGGGGTTATGCAACATCCTCCAATATAATTTAGCAGCTAAAGCTTTGTTGTTATTAATTGAAGACCGGAATCCTAACCCCCTTCACTCTTAGGAAGACATAAAGTATCCCATTTCACCAAGGCCCATTTTCTTTTCTCCTTAGTACCACTCCAAAGGAAACGATGACCGATTTGATCCAATTCTCGAAGAACAACCTTTGGGATATTCAAAATGGAAGAAACATAAATAGGAATAGCTTGAAGGACTGATTTTACCAAGGTGATTCTACCCCCGAAAGAAAGCCACTTGTTGGTCCACTTTCCAATTTTCTTCTTGACTTTGTCCAACAACCAATTCCAATCTTTATTTTTCTCGCCTTTGAATATTTATGGGAATACCTAAATAAGTGATTGGAAGAGAGGTCTTCTTATATCTTAATTTATCCAAGACCATGGCTTCCTCTCTAGCAGAGCAGTGAAAGAAAATAACTTTAGATTTGTCTTCATTGATCAACTCGCCCAAGAGCCTTAGAAAAATAGCTAATGATTTGCTTAAAATTAGAAGCTTCCTTAACCGTAGCTTTACCTAAAAGGGTAGAGTCATCCACAAATTGAAGATGAGAGATAGGTCTAGCTCCATGAGCAATGGTAACTCCCTCAAGGGTTTTGTTTTCCCTCTTTTTGGTTATAGTCCTACCCAAGCATTCAAAAAGAATGATGAATAAATAAGGGGATAGCGGGTCACCTTGCTTGATACCTCTGGAAGCC
This sequence comes from Wollemia nobilis, assembly GCA_028583015.1. Taxonomy (NCBI): domain Eukaryota; kingdom Viridiplantae; phylum Streptophyta; class Pinopsida; order Araucariales; family Araucariaceae; genus Wollemia; species Wollemia nobilis. The sequence continues at coordinate 2,007,007 of JAQPPZ010000806.1, forward strand.
GGGAAAGACCGAGAAGGCCTCGCCATTGATAAGAACTAAGTAGGAAACCGAAGAGATACATCCCATAATCCAATCCATCCAATCCTTAGAGAAACCAAATTGCCTCAAAACTTTGATAAGGAAGTGCCAATCCACTCGTCATAAGCTTTGGATAAGTCTAACCGGATGAACATAGAAGGAGAATTTTGCATATCCATGGAATGGATGGCTTCCCGAGCAAGAACTATCTCATCTACTATTTGACGTCCTTCCACATATCCCCCTTGCTCGGGGAAATAATCTTATGTAAAAGAGGCTTCAACCTTTCTCGCCATGATTTTAGTAATAATTTTGAGAAGAACATTACATAAAGCAATAGGTCTAAAAGCTGAGATATGATCAACCTCTTGAGCTTTTGGAACAAGAGTAATATAAGTTTTATTGATAACCTTCAAAATTTCTTTGGATTTCCTGGCTTCTTCCACCACCTCTAATAAATCAACATGAAGGATATCCCAGAACTCTTGGTAGAACTCAATAGGAAAACCATCAAGACCTCGGGGTTTTCCCTTTTTGCATTTTAAAAACTACTTGTTGAAGCTCATTGATAGTAACAGGAGCAATCAAAATAGAGTTCTCCTCGTAAGTGATAAGAGAAGGGATTGCTTGAAGAACATTTTGTTGAGAAGCCGAGTCAAGAGGAGTAGCAAAAAAAATATTGGAAAAGTAATCAACAACAATAGAGTTCATGCCATCCCAAGTATAAACAACATCTCCGTAATCTGATTTTAAGGAAGAAATAAAGTTGTGAGATCTTCGAGCTAGAAGAGATTTGTGGAAGAAATTTGTGTTTCGATCTCCTTCTTTGAGCCATTGAATTCTAGATTTTTGCTTCCATAAGATTTCTTCTCTTTTTTCCCATTCCTCTAACCGAGTTGTGAGTTTAATTTCATCTCGCACTTCTCTTCTCTCGTGAGGCCATCTAAACGGATTTTTTTATTCAAATTTTCAAGATGAGCAATAACTTCATGTTTTTTTTTATGAACATCCCCAAACTCTTTCCAGCTCCAAGTCTTGATTTTGGATTTAATGTATTGCAGTCTTTTGGCAAAACAGAACATCTTAGTCCCATGCCTAGGTTTACCTTCCTTCCACCATTGTTGCACACGAGGTCCGAAGGAAATGTCTCTAAGCCACATTAATTGAAAACGAAAAGGAGAGAAACTCACATTGGTTTTCCACATTTCCACCATGACTCGACAAATGTTCTGAACCAAAATTATTAAGAGTCTTCACTTTAGGAATGTGACCATGGATTAAGAAATTTTCAGAGAGCAAAAACCTATCCAATCTCTCCATTATACAAGCTAAGCCTTGCCTTCTCGTTAGACCAAGTCATAAGGCCATTATCCCAGTTGGATATCCACAAGATGGAGGTTTGCAATATATTCGCTCATGAGGTCAAGTACTTTTGTCCAAATTTCTATTTCCCCCTTTTTCTCATCCAGAGAGAGGATGGTATTGAAATCTCCTCCGATCAAGATCCAAGCTTTAGGAAAATGAGAGATAATATGAGTAATATCCTTCCACTGTCTTCTTTTTTCCTCCAAAGAAGTCGGGGCATAAACAGTAATGCAGAGCATAATCTGGCTGGAATGTCTACTTTGAATAGCTATAGCCAACAAACCCCAACTGCCAACCATATGGTGAATAACTACCTCTTTTGGGTCCCAAAGACAAGCAATGCCACCCGAAGTCCCTTGGGAACCGAGGGAAACCACTTTTCCAACCTGGCCAAATTTTACCGGCAATTAAGTCCATATCCTCCATTGACATTTTTGTTTCTTGAAGGAAAACAAGATGTGGATGATTTATCTCGAATCATTCTTCTAATTTCATTTTGTTTTGAAAGACTCCCTTTGAGTCCTCTAATATTCCAAGTGATGATCTTCATTAATACCAGGGCTAAAAATGTTGGGAAGGGCATTAATCTTACCTTCCTCTACAAGCTTTTCACCTTCTTTTACCATATGATATTGATTGGTCTTGCGACCTACTTTTTGATTAGAATCCATCTTCAATTTTTTTTTCCCTGTTTCTTGACTTATTCCAATTGAATCTGAGATGGCTTCTAACCTTGAAGAATGCTCATACACAACCAAAATTTTACTAGATGGTTCAATGGAGTCTATATTGGGACCTAGCATTATTTGAAGTTTTGACATTTGAAATATTGTTTTTCTTGTGTAAATTTTCTCCTTTTTTTTTTCTCGTTGAAAACCTTTGATTTGTTGGTTTGTCTCTCGAGTTCTTTCCTTCATATTTAAACTGTGTTTCTAAGATTTCAGTTTCCATTATTTCCTCTTCCTCACTTGGGACATCATTTGTGGAAAGGATTTCAAACATATTAGCAAATGACTTTGATTGATCCTTCATTACTGGTTTTTTTTTAGTGTTCTTCTTCTTAGGTATTTGGAAACCTCGCCGAGTTTATATCTTCTTTCTTTTGATCAAGAATTTTATTTGGGCAAGCACTGGCCAAATGACCATATTCATGGCAAATTCTACAACGAAAAGGAATGTTCTCATAGTCCACTACTTGCTCCCAAGTGTCTTCCCCAAATTGTAATGTGATATTTTTAGGTAGGGGTTTGTCAAAATCCATTAAAACACAAATTCGAGCATAAATAATATGTTCAAAATTTTGAGTACAATCAACAGATATCATAAAAGTTCCTAAAGAGTTTCCAATTGAAGAAAAAATAGTAGGATTCCAAAATTCAATAGGGAGGCCAAAGAGTCTAACCCACACGGGAGCTATAGAAGGCATCTCTTCTTCGGCTTTAAATTTAGTATGCCAGGGCTTCATGAAAAGCCCCGCCCTTCCCAAAAACCAAGGACCCCCTTGAAAAGTTTTCTCTCTATCTTCATTATTAGCAAATAAAACAAGAAAATAACCATTTGGATAAATAGAGATTTGTAACTCACCTTTAGTTTTCCAGACTTTTTGTAGCCTCAGACTTTGAAAGCAGATAGACTCCGGACGAAAACCCACGAACCGACAAATTAGTCCTATTTTTTCCATATCTTCAATGCCACTCGAATGTTGCCCATATCAAGCTTAACAATAGGAGTTCCATTATTGCTTTAAGACATCCCGACTCCGTTTTCCTGGGATCAATCTTAGGCATTCTTAGAGGTTTATGAGAAGCCCTAGTATTGATATTAGCATTGGGCCGAGGCTGTCCACCACGAAGGGCATCCCTAAAATTCATTTTTGGGACCGAGTCTTCAAAATTCTTACCCTTGACAGGGGTTTTCACAAGTAGAATTATTTTGTGGGTGCACCTTAGCACCAGATTCACTTGAGATATGAGCCATTTTTTGATCAACTCGCTTGAAACTTATTTCGTGGTCTCTTTAATCCTTGCCCTAGACGCCGTGGAAAGGTATGGTTTTCACTTTTCCTTTGTGCAGCAAATTGGAAGCCGTTGTCACTCAAGTTCATAGTATGATCTGTTGAAAGACAAATTTCTAACCCATCTTGTATCCCCTGCAACATTTCTTGCTAAAATATTGAGCATAAACCACAAAAATATTGGCCGCTAGGGCCCGAAGGCCCTAAAAACCAACCTCTGGAGCTGCTTGCACTCAACCCGGATGAAACCCTCGCATAGCCGCTTGCCAAATATATCGTTCACACATAGGGATGCGCTAGGATCTGTGTTGCTCCAAATGATATGAAAATTGGTGGAGACGTTCTAGGGTTTTTCAGGCATCTACCCTCAAAATTTTAGCTCAATCCGAGTTCGGATGAGTGAGATATGGCCGAAACGAGTTCGGTAGTTTGGGCAGTCCTGCGAAAAACGTCTCTACCATTCAGACTCCCGTTATCGACAAGTTTTACAACTTATTCTGTTGCAGCAAAATCAAAATAAAAACCTACAGTTAGTCCTCCTCCTAGGTCTAGAAGTGGCCAGACTCCTTGTCCAGAAGAAAGTATGAGTCATTCTCTCTCTCTAGATCTTACTCACACTCATTCACAACAACATGAATAAAAATAGTGCACTTTATTGATTCAAGAACATAATTACAGTATTGCTGCTAAAAACCTTGTTACATGACTGTAAAAATCACTTTTCTTATTATTATACTATTTTCTTATTTTCCCCTACCATTCTTCTTAGCTCAACCTGGACAAGAGCTATATATTTATAGATATCCTAAAATCTACTTACAAACTGAGAATATCTCATTCTTATCTTACAGATCTATTCCTATTATGCTGTAGCATTTCATGGGTTTATCCTAGAAGAGGATCAAAATTGATATTTTCCATAAATGGTGGCTTTGGTCGGCAAGGACAACAAAGTCAGATTGGAGATATTTTCCCTTAACTTTTTCAATCTTTCTTTCCATTTTTCCATCATCAAAAATCAGTCAACACGTCAAAAATCACTTTCTGTTCTCATTTCGAAGATAAGTGGCTCATTTTGAAGAGACTGCATTTCTCATTCCGAAGATGTCTACTCATTTTGAAGAGACTATATTTTTCATTTCGAAGATGTCTGCGATCTTCAATGAACAGCTATGTGCTCTTCAAGTGTTTTCATATGCATTTCTCAGGTGGGTTAGCTCTCAGGATTAGATTACAATTCTCTTCATCTCTCTCCATGTGTGAATTCCATGCCTTGCCATTCATTGGCAGTTGGCTGGAATTTACATTGGAAAACCAGTTTCTATTGCACAGTAACAGTTTGCTTGCACTATTTGCTAGATTTAGATAAAAAAATGCTTGAAACACATCAAAACAAAACTAGTGAAGTGTTGCTATCAACCTAAGCATACTTCTAATTTAGAAAGTCATGACAAAGTAACATAAAACTATGAAAAAAAAACTATAAAAATCAGAATATAGTATTTCTAACACATTGATCATGCAAACAGTTAATACACAGCATATTAAATCAACTTAACTAGCATATCAGATTAAACACAAGAGTTTTTAGGCAATTTTAATGTTCAAAACATGCTATGATTGAGGCATTTCCAGGCCTCATCATTTTCCCCCCAACTTATATTAATGCATGTCCTCATGCATTATGTTGGGCTATAGAATCACATATATCCATATTCAAATTCCATGATCTGTAGAAAAATTTGGTGCCTATATAATATCCCCTGTTCTCCTAAAGGTTTCTGAGTCATTCTTCAAACTGATCATTAGGTTGAGGATCTTCTTCAAAATAGAAGGGAACTGGAGTAATGATGGTTGGAGGCCTAAATATGAGACCTATCCAGTGATGTTGCATGATTTCAATCAGCTGTATCACTCCTTCTGCCCTTCTTCTAGACCATTCTAGGTTAATGGGGGAGATAGGTTCTCTTTTCTATAAAGACATGGAAAGTTCTGCCCATCTGTTTTTGCAAAATGATAATGCTGGAACAAAACTATTATTACAAAAATTTTGGAATTTGGTCACACAATCCCTCAAATTGCTCAAGTACATTCTTTTTACATCTTCCCTGTTCATCATGATGAAATGTTATCTGGTGATAATTGGATGATTCGGCTGAAATGCTTTAACTAATAATTCAACTCTTAATTCAATTTCTTTATTTTACCTTTTTTCCTAATCCCAGTAAAACTAATTTTGTAAAGTGGACATGAATGCTCTCAGTTGAACATCTCCTATGTAAATTTGAGGGTGAAACTCTACCTCTTCTGGAATAAAGAAACTGTGTAAAAATAATTCACATAGGAGGTTTTTCTGTTCTACAGGGCTATCAAAATAGGCTTCTAAGAAATCTGCAGTTGTGTCCAATTTGTATGGGAGACCTGAGCTAATCCTCATGACTTGCTGTATCGCTCCAAAATTTTCGCACCCTTACCTTCAGGCTAAAGGATCCGCGCCCGGAAGGGGGATGCGAGAAGGATGGGACGGTACCTCGGACTGAGAGGCCCTTTGAAGGTCCCGCCTCTCGGGGGAGGGGTATTAAGGTGATTTTTTGACGGATGGTGGGGTTCACCAGGAAACGTTTAGTGGCAGTCTCCACGCCTAGGTTGGGAATGTGTTTGATGTGTTCAATTTTGCATTTAATCATTCAAATCCTAGGTTTGGCCAAATGAATCTAAGTTGTTCTATATGAAATGCAGATTTAAATGAAGACAGAAAATAGATTTAAGCAGAAAACACAGAGAATAAATTAAGTGAAGAAATCCATACCTGATCCGGATGTCTGATGGAGGTTCTAATTTTTGAAGCAGTCAAGATCGTCTTGAATTTGACAGGATCGTCTCCGATCTGACAAGATCGTCTGAGATCTGACGAATTCATCAAAGACCTGCAATCAGAGAAATGGACACAGAATACAGAAAATGCAGCTATGCTGATAAAGGAAAATGATGTGAAATGACAAAATGATGTTAATAAGATAATCCCAAATAGAAATGCAAGTAAATTATCATGCTTTAATAGCTAATCATGATTTTATTATGTATTTAAGCTACATGGGTGAACTCCAAGATGCAGAATAACATGAAATAATAATAAAACTAACTAGATGCGAGAATAAAATAGCAGAAAGGTATAGGAAAAGCGCAAACTCTGGGCACTGATTGCCCCCAATGTTGACTGCAGTCGAAATCATCTCGAATTGGGACGTGATCGTCCGAGATTGTACAAGATCGTCTGCGATGATCTGAGCTTGCTCCGGCTGAAGAATAACAGAGTTCCTGCAAGAAAATTTGAAAAGCACAAATGCAGATGATAATCCAGGGTATTATAATGCACGCAAAGATCAAATTATAGGAAAATTCAGCCAGGGGAATGTCAAGGGGAGTGCCTAAGATTAAATAGGCATAGGAGGGAGGTTAGGAGGTTGGGGATCATCCCAATTTGGGAGATCTCCAATCGGGGAAGTCTCTAACCGTGCGTACACGCTTTTGCCCAAGTTAGAGACGTCGTTGAAACAGAAGCTAATTATGAAAAATCAGTTTTGGGACGAAATCGTCCTGGACGTTCTGCTCTAGACGAATTCATCCGATCTGAGGTGATATCGTCTGATCGGCGACGATATCATCCAATGGACAAAACAAACTCTAAAAATGGCATGAAAAATGAGGAAACGGGTAGCAGGCAGTTTGGAGCGGTTTTGGGGTTGAAATTTGAATTTGAATTATTACTAAGGTAATTTTAATTATTTACTAAGGTTTACTGCGCCAATTTTAGGGTGCTACATTTTGCCCCCTCTTTAGCGAATTTTTTGAAGAAAATGCGTTAAAGATGAGTTCTTCTCGATCTACGAGAAAGCAAAAATTATTCCCATTTTTAGGTGACGATTCTAGGTCGAATCGTACGACAGCTTACTATGGTGCCCCCTCCGTGTTTTTACCCAAATCGAACGTTTGAGGTAAAAACGTGAAAAAGCAAAATTTAAAATGTTTTTAATTGTTTTTTGAATAAAATTAAGAAAAATAGGGAAAAACCCTAATTCATTTTTACTGTTCATTTTCCTGGTTTCTAGAGCTCTGCAGACAAGATGGTCGAGACAGCGCACAGATCGACAGAGGTCCGACGCGGGCTACGGGTAAGGGTTCAAACTTAGTTTAGAAGGCTTTAATTTTGAATTTCATGCTTTTTAGATTAATTTTGAATGATTTTTGAGCATCGCGGCCATTTTTGGGCCGTCGACGTCGTCGGGACGAAATCGTCTCAATTTCGTCGAAATCGTCTCGATATCGCCGATTTCGTCCAAGGGCGAAATCGGTGATATGGGGACGATTTCGTCCAATAAGGGACGATTCCCTCTTGCGAAATCGGAGATGAATTTGCTCAAATTTTGGACGATATCGTCCAATAGTGGACGATATCATCATTTGTATGAAATTGAACTTGTTTTACTTGCATTTTTAATCACTGTGTTATTAATGATTTTTATTGTTTTGTTGTTTATGTTGCAGAGAGGATTATTAAAGAGCAGGGAATGGAAATACGGTGGGCTGAGGGATGACTTGGCCGCTCTATCTCAGGTAGAGCGAGATCAGTTGGCTCAAGTCGGCTTGCAGCATGTGGTAGATATGCCACAGGTTTCTACAGATATGGGGCTATTGACAGCCCTAGCAGAGAGGTGGTATCCGGGTTCTTCTTGTTTTCGGTTACCGACAGGGGAGATGACTCCCACATTGGAGGATGTATGGAGGATTTTGAGGATCCCCATACAAGGATGGCTAATAACTCCCATGGCCAATCAGGGCCACGCGATGATGCGACTGTGCGGAGATCCGAGCTTCGCCCTGGAGAAGGGCGGAGTGAACATCGAGTCGCTACGCCAGATGCCTGGGGCATCTAGAATGACACAAGTTTTGGCTGGGGTGGTAGGTGGTCTGCTGCTATGCCATCAGAGTGGATGCAGAGTACCATGGCTATTGATAGATGTGGTCTACGACATGAGAGACCATGGGTACAGGTTTGCTTGGGGGAGCTTTGTACTATGTCGATTGTATAGGATCCTGCATGGGGTCGTATACAAGGGCGATCGATGTCTGGTCATGACATCACTACTACAGGTTTGGTGCTGGGAGCACATCATGGTGCGGAGGCCGATAGGGCTCCCACTGATAGGGATTGATGGGGAGAGGCCCCGAGTTTTCTACTGGTGGCTCCGGAGAGGGTCACAATGGCGGATAGATCTGCCAATGTCCCGGAGACTACTTGATGACCTTGTCTTCGACCAGATCACCTGGAGGCCTTGGAGAGATCATCCAGGGTGGGCCGAGGATGGACAAGAGCTGGCTCACGTTAGGCGAACCTGTTGGCTGAGGATGGAGAGGGGAGAGGTGGAGCTCCATCGCTATGACCGAGTTTTGAGGCAGTTCGGTCTATAGAGGGGATCCCATCTCTCAGGGACTACGAGTTTTCTTGGACCATCCGGGATAACACTACGATCAGTGGGGCTCCAGATATGTAGCGCTTCTAGAGTGAGGACGCGGATGATGCCCCCATTCAGCTAGTGGATGGGGATGATGCAAGGGTTGTTGATGGCTATGATGCCTGGTACGTAGGCATCCGCCCTCCTCGGATGACGAGGGCTCAGGGTCCGATTCATGTAGTTGTGCATCGGATGGGGAGGCGGCGCCAGGCGGCCATTGAGGTGGCACAGGGTCATGATGGGAGAGAGCAGAGGAGGCCACAGGCTCAGCGAGAGGCCATGACAATGGGAGAGGAGGGAGGAGAGACCCCCTTCTCCATGGAGAGAGAGGCCACCATCACCCGATAAGGGCAAGGGTGTCGAGGTAGGAGAGAGTAGCGAGATGGCTACTCTCCGGGTGGAGACTGTTCGTCTCCAGGCTCAGGTGCAGTCCTTGCAGGATGAGGCTGCACGACACCGAGAGGAGGCCACACAGCTCAGAGATGAGGTCGCACGCCTCAGAGCATGGAGCGGAGGGGCGAGCACTCGGGACTTAGCATGGGCTATTGCCCAGATCACATTCTATCAGATGCTATACCACCATATGGTACCAGAGGGGTAGAGGTTACCGCTGTCGGCCCACATTGCGAGCCTATCATGATGAGGTCATCGAGGACATCATCACGATCAGAGTCCAGGACTCATAGCACCACACGGACTACGATGGGGCCACCTCGTCCACCTCAGGGCGGGGGAGGAGATGAGGCTGAGAGCTCGAGAGGTTCTCGAGGCTAGCTGCTATAGATTGCACTGCACAGATTGATACATAGTGTTTATTATTTTTGATAGAGGATTGAGTATGCCGAGGTACAGATTGTGGCATACCGATCCAGTTTTGAGATGATGTATATATTGTTGATATATATATAGATGAGATATTTTTGATCATATGACTTGTCTTATGTGTTTGTATGATGCTTTAATGTTTTGATGTGATTGATTTGATGATTCATGTAATTATGTCATTTGGAAATATTATGGTTTGAATGTCATGCTTTTAAAATTTAAATGAAATAATCTGATGTAAACAAATTGGTTGTTGTGGTGTGATTTGATAAAAAATAAAAGGGGACTTTTAACAATAATTTCAAAGGACATTGTCGCTATTATAGACCATTTCATGGAGTCGCCGCTCACTCGGTCGTCAAGCTAATCCCAGTATAGAAATATTGTTAAAAGTAAAAGAGTGCTTAAGAGACTGTCTTAAGACTTTGTTGTGATGATGCAAATGATGATGATGATGGTGATTTGTTTTCAGATTTCCATGAAAATAGTATGCATGAAATACAAAAAGAAAATGATTTTGCTAGGCATAAATTCCTAAGTGTGATAAAATTTTGAACAATTCCTTAGAATTTATACCATGGTTGCAAAAACTGAATTTGAACATAATGACATGAAATAGAATAAGTGTTTGTTTGTTTGTAAAGCATAATTGTGTAACATAAGGATGCAAATCACATGTTTTGATGAATTTTGTTTTTAAAATAAAGGGAAAAGAAAATTAGAACGATGGTTTGCGCTAGGCATAGAATTATAGATATAGACTTATACCATCATCGTGAAATCCAAAGAAGAAAATAGATTGTTGGTTTTATTGCAAGATGCATTTTTGACTTTTGAGAAACAAAATAATAATATGAAAATTTTGTTTGAAATTATTTTTGAAATTTTATGAGAAGATGTATGTAATTGCTTTGATACAAAACAAAAATTCTGAAATAAAAGGATAAAATTATTCGAAAAGAGTTACAGAAATATTTTAAATTATCTCAAAGAGAAATGTAGATTTATAAGGAATCCTCATGTGCAAATGTGAATTCATTACCAATCTTGATTTATCATAATGATACAAAATCTCTCAAATACAAATGTGTGTGCGATTGTATTGTTCATTTACCAGTTTTGAGCAAGATAATTTGATACAAGTGATTTGAATTAACCAAATAAGTGTTCATTAACCATGATTTAGATGCATATAACCGTACCGGACTACTATGTAAGTCGGGTTATCAAGAGCTAGCTAATCCATAAGGAGACATAGGTCTGTACAAAATAAGGTCGCTAATGTGACAGACATATCACCACGCTAGGAGTTACCCAAGGCCAAGCGGGTTGGGCACAAACCACCTGTTATGGGGCTTACCTCACGGTTTCGAATAATTGAGAATTCCAAGGATTCAAGCTCATCAACCCTTCTTTTCTTTTCAATGGGTAGGGAAAGGGATTTTATTGCTTTTGCTTTTCTTTCTTTTCTTTTTTTTTTTTTTTGTATTTTTGCTTGATATTTGAGATAATGCTGAAATATTGTTGTGATGATTCAAAATAACCTTTTTCTTTTTCTCTTTTTCTTGAACTTTTTTTTTTTTCCTATGCTAGGGATACTTGCTCGGATTAGCTGTAGAGCAAGGGATTTTTATTCTGGGTAGGGGTGAGCTTGTCCTTTTGTCAATTCTCAAAGATTCTAGACCATGTGCATGATAGGATAGCAGGGGAAACTTTTCGCTCAAGAAACCACTTCTACTATGTAGCATAGCATGGACATTACAAATATAATCATTTTATTGTGAAAAGATATGCTTGGTTTAAGTAAATAACAAGATCAATTCTCTGTGCTCAAACTTTATTTAATGCCAATGTGGACTTTGATATAAGAGAGATTAATAATCATAACAAATAAAATCAAGATATTTATTTTTGTGTGTGTGAAAGTGCGGGATTCCAAATAAATGCTAATTTATCCAAAATAACTGAAAATAGAACTGCAATACTTCACAATTTGAGAGGTATGAAATAAAAGATGTTTTTTGAATATTTTGATAATTTTGATGAATTGAAAGAAATACAATGTGATTGTTTTTTGGAATTTTGAAAATTTACTAAAATGAGACAAGATGTACAATATATACAATGACGAAATTACCAGAATTATGCATAATATCGCTTAAGATGCATAATATTCATAGGTTCTTTTAAATCTTTACCATCTAAGGTAGCTAATTTGTATGCTCCCGATTCAAATTTAGAAGTGATAATATATGGTCCAAGCCAGTTGGGTTCAAATTTACCTTTAAGGTCTTTAGTTGCATTAGTATTTTTTTTATTTTCTTTTAAAACAAGGTCGCCGACCTCAAAGGATCGATGACGAACTTTCTTAGCATATGATCTTTTAAGCTTGTTTTGGTAGGCACGAAGATGCTCCAAAGCATTGATGCGCTTTTCATCTAGGAGTTCCAACTGATCGAGTCTGCCAGCTCGATATTCATCTCCTACTTCGGTATCTTGAAGTAGTAGAGCCAAAGAAGGAACTTCTAATTCAAAGGGAAAAATGGCTTCAATGCCATAAACCAAGACAAAAGGTGAAGTACCTGTGGGAGTACGCACACTAGTGCGATATGCCCACAAAGCTGGATATAATTGAATGTGCCAGTCGCGGCCAGATTTATTGACCAATATTTTAAGGATTTTAATTAAGGTTTTATTGGATGCTTCTGCTTGACCATTACCCTGAGGATAATAGGGAGTGGACCAGCGATGTTGAATCTTATATTTTTGGCATAATTTCTTAACATCTTTATTCTTGAAACAAGTTCCATTGTCTGAGATGAGATTTGCAGGAATTCCGAACCTACAAATGATTTGATTAAAAATAAATTTAGAGACTTGTGTTCCAGTGTAGGAAGCTAAAGGCATAGCTTCAACCCACTTCATAAAATACTCAATGGCGGTTATGATGAATTTGTGTCCATCAGATGACACAGGATTAATTTTGCCAATAATGTCTAAGCCCCATTTTGAAAAGGGCCAAGGAGATGAAATAGCCTGTAGTTCTTGTGCAGGGGCATGGACAAGGTCAGCATGTTTCTGGCACTTGTCGCAATGGCGCACATAATCATGTGCATCAGTTTCCATGGTAGGCCAAAAGTAGCCTATCCTAAGGAGCTTTTTAGCAATGACACTACCACTGAAGTGTCCTCCACAAGATCCATCGTGGGCTTCACTCAAAGCTGATTTGGATTCTTCTAGATTCAAACATCTCAAGAGGATACCTTCAAAAGATCTCCTATATAAAGTATTGCCAATTATTACAAATCGACTTGCTCGTCTACGTAATAACCGACGCTGGTTTCTATTAGAACTGGCAGGGAAAGTCCCATTGTGAAGAAAATCAAATATATCCATATACCAAGGTTCAGGAGTAGTTTCATTGATTAGAAACACATCCAAAGGTTCTAAGCATGACTTATTTGAAGCGGGTTCCTGGAGTCGATGAATAATGATGGTGGCATATTCGTCATCTAACTCCAAGGGCAGAAGAGAGGCAGCTGCGACCATAGCGTCGGCCGCACGGTTGCTAGTTCGAGGAATAGCTTCCAAGGTAACTTTATCAAACAAGGACAACAACTGCAAAACATATGCTTTATATGGGCGTAATTTATCATCTCTGGTCTGATAAACTTCATTAATTTGGTTTATAACAAGTTGAGAATCACCAAAAACTAGCAAATGTTTAATTTTTAGTGCCAAAGCAGCTCGTAATCCAAGGATTAGAGCTTCATATTCGACAGTATTATTGGTGCAAGCAAATGTTAATTTAAAGGACAAAGGTATAATGTGTTTTTGTGGAGATATTAAAATAATACCCGCACTAGCCCCACTCATGCATCGGGCTCCATCAAAGTATAAGGACCATTGTTCAACATGGTCTGCCTCTAATTGAAGGCATTCATCAGGAAACTCAATGATGAGGGGATGGGTAGACTCTAAGGGTGCAGCAACTAATTGATCTGCTATGATTTGACCCTTAACAGACTTTTGTCCTATGAACGTGAGTTCAAACTCGCTTAGAGCAAGAACCCACTTTGTTGTGTGACCCGATAAATAAGGTCGACTCATGAGATACCGCAAGGGATCATATTTAGCAATGACATATGTTTTCTGACTGAGCATATAATGGCATAATTTTTGCATAGAAAATATGACTGCTAGACATAGTTTTTCTAATGTTGTGTAGCGGGTTTCATAACTAATTAAAGTTTGGCTAATATAATAATTAGCACGTTCTCTTTTCTCATCATCAAGTTGAGCTAACATAGCTCCTAAAGCAAAATCTGAAGCTGAAATATACAGGATAAATGAGCGATCAGGTCTAGGCGGTGAAAGCACAGGTGGGTTAAGGAGGTATTGTTTGAGAAGTTCAAAAGCTTCCTTGCATTCGTCGTCCCAATTAAAAGGGACATCCTTCTTAAGGAGCTTAAGAAAGGGACTGGTTTTGTCCGCCAGCTTATCGATGAAGCGACGGATGGCTTGAAGCTTACCTTGTAAACTTCGTAACTCAGATATATTAGTAGGTGCGGGCATATCAGTGATAGCCACAATCTTGAGAGGGTCGATTTCGATACCACGTAAAGAAACTAAAACCCCTAATAGTTTATCGGACTTGACTTCGAATATACATTTGGCTGGATTTAATCGAATAAGATATTCTCTTAACCGATTAAATACTTTTCTCAAATCATCTAAATGATCATCTTCATTAATAGAGCGAGCTATAATATCATCTACATAATCATGTAGGATATCATGCATCATATCATGAAAGATATAAGTCATGGCTCGTTGATATGTTGCACCTGCATTCTTTAAACCAAATGGCATCACTTTCCAACAAAAGGTACCCCAAGGGGTAATAAAGGTTATTTTAGCCTGATCTTCAGGAGCTATCCTGATCTGATTATAACCAGAAAATCCATCCATTAGGGACATCATTCCACTCCCAGCAATAAAATCAATGATTTGATCCATGTTTGGAAGAGGAAAATCATCTTTAGGGCATGCAACATTAATATCTCTAAAATCTGTGCAAACCCTAACTTTGGTAGCTTCTTTCTTGGTGACTGGAACTACATTCGAGATCCATTCAGCATAATCAATAGCTTGTATGAAAATAACATTCAAGAGTTTTTCTAACTCCCCTTTGACTAGCAAGGCCACTTTGGGATGCATTTTTCTAAGTTTTTGTTTAACAGGTTTAGCATCCGGATGGACTACTAGGTGATGCATGACTACAGAAGGGTCTAAACCTGGCATATCTTCATATGTCCAAGCGAAGACATCTTCATATTCTTTAAGGAATGCAATGTATTGCTCTTGTTTTTCTTGGCTTAATTCTGATCCAATACTGATGATGTGAGGATTATCCTCGGTTCCAATGTTAACCTTAATGACGTTTTCTACTTCCATGTGTAGATCTCTTTCAAAATTAGGTGGGGTAGGTGAAACGCCCAATTCTTGTAATTCCTGTAAGGTTAACTTGGATAATTCATCTTGAGGAGTCGTGGCCTCAAGCTGGGCTATAGTAGGTATAGAACCATCAAAATAAAAATCATTGTGTAACAACTCTTCAACGGAGACATCATGAAAAATATCTCCTTCCAACTCATCGTCGGATTCGGCAATCATTTCAGGGTAGGCTATGGATAGCATATTGCAGGTAAAATTATTCTTTGGATACAAAGAATCTTGTTTATCTAGATAATCTTGATAACATATGAGATGGTCATCATCCTTAAATGGAAAGGGCTGACCCTTACTAGGAAATAGGCCCACACCACAACGGGCAGGCCACGGTTCTACCTCGAAAGGTTCTTTCATACCATTTTGGAAAGGTCCCAAACCTTTCCCTTTATAGCCCAATTTAAGCATTATGGGTTTAGCTTTAATATATTCATTAGCAAAATAGCATCGAGCATATCCATCACAATGCGTCTTGATGTTTCGGGGTATTCTTCCCCAATCATATCCTTTATAAACAAAAGCACAACTTTCGACTTGGTAGATACTTCCCATAGGTTGTGGGAGGCCCAAGGTACGAGGAGAAGGTGGGAGTTTATTTAAAAGGAGGGAAGTCTGCATGGCAGTGTTGATCTCTTCTGATATAAGAATTTTAGAGAAATCGGGTAAGAGCTCATCAGTGAGAGCATAAGAGGTAGAAGGAACATTTCCTTGATCTTCTGATGTGGGAAGAATGCCTGTAGTGGATGATGATGTTATAGGGATATCGATGGATGAGTCTATGGGTATGGAAGATATAGGAGTAAAACGGGAAGCATTGGGTGTAGGTTTAGGCTCTTTTCGAGGTCCTAATGTGGTTTGTTCAGAAGATGGTTGAGTTAAATGTATAGGTGTAGTTGATGGGGTAGATGATGTTATGGGTGTGTGTTTCACACGTTTGGATGGATGATAAGAACTAGGATGTGTGGATGACAGGGTAGGGCAAAATTGCACTCCAACGGGTTCTGCCAAAGCACACATATCAAAGGGTCTAGGATCACCATGAATGGTAACCAACTGGTTTTTAAATTCAAATTTAACACACTGATGTAAAGTGGAGGGTACCGCTCGCATCGCATTGATCCAAGGGTGACCCAGAAGTATATTGTACGATGCAGGGCAATGTACAATAAACACGGTTGTATCTAGGGTTCTAGGACCAACTTGCAAGGGTATAGTAATGACTCCACACGTTTCTTGTGTCTCGTCATTGAAGGCTTTGATAATCATATCCGTTCTTTTCATCTCATCACTCCTAAAGCCAAATCGTTGGTAGAAGTCAAAAGTGCATATGTTTAAAGATGAACCATTATCAATCAAGACTCGTTTAACAACTACATCTCCAATTAGGGCAGTAATATATAAGGGGTTATCCTTATGTAAACTATGTTGTGGGATATCTTTATCTCGAAAGTCAATACAATCGACTTCTCGAGTGATGATAGTATTGGACATGGCTTCGAGTTGAATATTTTGAGGTACCATCATTTGGCTTAATGTGAGCATTAACTCATCCCTATGGGTAGGAGAAGATCTTAACAAGTCCAAAAGGGAAATTATGGCTGTAGTATTGGATAATTGTTCATTAATATTGTAAGGAGGCTTAGGTTGAACATTAGACATATGATTCCCTTTAGTGGGATTTTTCAAAATAAATGGAGCTGATCCATCATTCTGAGTTTGATCCTGTTGAGAGTTTTGAGCCTGTTGTCTGGTAACGGCTCCGATGGTACCTATAATGTTATATTGAAGACGCTGAACTGGTCTCGGTTGAGCGTTTATGGCTTGTTCATTAGGAAGGAACTGATTAGAAGAGGGTCGAGTAGTAACTCTTCTAGGAAATGGTTCTTCCAGAACCATAGCATCTGTGATAGGTTGAATCGGATCTGATTCATTTTCAGAACTATTCGATTGGTTTGAGGTGATGTCTATTTCACTTTCAGTATCCGATTCTACATCACTAGGATCTGGTGTTTGAGTATTATACAGGGGTCTGGACGTAACCATGGAGAAAGTTGTGCCAAATATTTGAGGATCCTGAACAGATAATTGTCCGCTAATAGTCCCTACATATCGGGTAGGAGGGGGAACATTATGATGTTCGATTTGATTAGCCACCTCTTTGCCATGCTGCGGTAAAGGATGTTGAAATATGTCCAATGATTGATTGGCATTCTGATTCTGATTTTGGGGAATGTTCTTTTGAGCATTATTAGGAGCATTTTGTTTAGGTTGGAAGGCTTGCACCTCCATTTCATTATTATCAATCAAGTCTTGTATTTTATGTTTTAATCTTTTGCAAGAGTTTGTAGCATGTCCAGGTCCTCTATGAAAATCACAATGTAAATCAGCTCTGTATCCGGGTATAGTTGGATCAGGTTCCCGGATAGCTGGTAATTGAATCAAGCCTCGTGCTAGTAATTGAGGAAGAATGGTTGATAAAGGTTGATTCAATCTAGTAAATTCTCGGGGTGGTTTATCAGGAGGTTTTAATATAAACTTTTCTGTTGTCTTCGTTGTATTGATATTAGCAATGTTTCTACTATCAGTGACTCCGTCACCTACAACTTGTTTGTTTTTGTACTGATTTCTAGATGTTTTCTCATCATCTTTCTTTTTAAGCTGACCTCTTCTAATGAGAGCATCTTCCACCCTTCGAGCTAAGTCTATAGCTTGATCGAATGTGGTCAAGGTAGCAGTTGATAACTCATAAGATATTTGTTCTTGCAAGTTATTAATAAAAATGTCCAACATTTCCCTATAAGGTAGCACAAAGTGCAGTTTTCCTGTCAACTGCCTCCATCTAGCTAAGAAATCAGCAAAACATTCATCTTTGTCTTGTTTTAAGTTGTATAGATCTTTAATGGTCACGTGCCTCTCGATGTAGGCACTAAATTGATGGACAAAAGATTCAGCTGTTTCTTCAAAATTTCTCAAAGAATGAGTGGGTAGTTGATAGTACCATTCTAATGCCATTCCTCCTAAACTTTTTGGGAACATTTTTAGTAATAGCAAGTCATCATGTGATATATCATGACATGCTATCCTAAACATGCGAAGATGCTCTATGGGATCTTCAGTTCCTTTATATATAGGCAGGACGGGCATGGGAAAGTGTTTAGGGTATGGTTGTGCTACAACTATGGGATCCAAAGGTTGACTACACATCTCTCGATAATTGTACGAGGGACGGTAGGGATCTATCTGGTCCATGCGGGAAGCTAACTGTTTCACCATGGCTTCCAGATTATCGGTTTGCCCACCATATTGGTTCGGTAGGGCATTAATATGGGATTTGTGAGCATATGATGGAGGGACATGAAGATTAGATGCTATATTGCTATTGTGTAAATTGTTGGTAGGAAGGGTGTTATGAAGAAGTCTTGAAGTTGTATTATGTTGTATCCCAGATTGTTGAAAATTGGTGTTTGGCTTCATTTTAGGTTTTTGTCGATTTGAAGCATATTGATCTATAGTTTGGCGAAATAAAGCAGTGAATGAAGGTCTCTTTTGTGTGGGAATGATTTTAGGTTCAATAACAGGTTCCTTAGGTTGGGAAACCTGTTGCTGTTGTATGTTCTGAATCATAGTGACCATATCTCTATTGGATGGTCCAGCTTTATCACTTTCTTGATCAACAAAGGACAAGGGATTAGTGTGTATGTTAAACATATCTTCCATGGCTGCTTGAGTGTCACTAATTTGGCCTCTATCAATACGAACTGCCATATTAAGAGCACCAATATTATTATTGAAGAATTTCCAGAAATGATCTAAGTTATCAAAAGCAATAGTTCCGTCTGGAGCCATTCTAGGGGATGAGGATCCTTCCTCTTTAACATTTTCTTCTTGTTCATCTACAACCAGCTCATCTTCTGGCTGTTCTAGAGTTTCTCCTTCCGGAATTGGATCCTCAGGAAGGGCATTTGATTTTTTTGTTTTCTTTCCTAACCAATCTTCTTCTTCTTCTTCTTCAGTTTGTTTACCATTCCTAAGTCTAGTCATTGTGCTTAAACTTAGATTTCAGCAAATATATATAAAAATATATATATATATATATATATATATATATATATGCAACAAGCTTAAGAGGTATATATTTTAATTATATACCTACTATAGTATTAAAAATAAAATGTTTTGGTTTTGTTATGTTTTTGGTTTTTTCTTGTTTTATAACAATATTATAAAGATAAAAAACAACACACTAAATGCAAGAAATAATAATAATGAAAGCAATGATCTAGTTTTCTATAAACAATTTATAAATATCATTAACGGGCTCAAGTTCTTCAGGAGTCATGAAATGTTCCTCTTCAAATTGGAAATTGTTTTTCAGGAACTTAACAAAGTGTGCTATAGTGATATTATCTGTCTCAGACTCTGGTTGGTAGAAATAAAGTTCGTGGCAATATTCTCGATATAACACAGCTCTAGGAACTCTATTCCATATTTTCCTATCTGCAAGATCAGCTTCTTGGTCCTCTATACGACCTAGGAATTGGTGCACTATGGCTGCATTCTCGAGGAATTCCTCAAAGGTATACAACTCTGAAGACACAAGGGCTCTTCTATAAGCTAACCACCTATGGCAAGCTCTCTGAAGTTCATGATAAAAAATGAGTTGATCGGGATCCAGGATTCTATCTAGGACAAACCTCTTGATTTGCCTAAGTTCAGTTGCTCTAGATGAAATGAGATCTAATCTCCTATTAAGTTCGTCCCACAAAAGTTGGTTTCTATCTGTTTCAGGCACACTAAGCACATAATTAATTTCTATGGCTGCTAATTGGTTTTCAACATTTATAGTAACTGCTAGTCTTTTCTTAGGAGCTACCATCTAAACATGATATGCAACTTAGTAGTTTTCTAATGATTTTAAATGCATCTATGTTTTTTTTTTTGTTTTCAAAAGGTTTTAGTTTCACGTCGGGTTCACCAAAATGTATCGCTCCAAAATTTTTGCACCCTTACCTTCAGGCTAAAGGATCCGCGCCCGAAAGGGGGATGCGAGAAGGATGGAATGGTACCTCGGACTGAGAGGCCCTTTGAAGGTCCCGCCTCTCAGGGGAGGGGTATTAAGGTGATTTTTCGATGGATGGTGGGGTTCACCAGGAAACGTTTAGTGGCAGTCTCCACGCCTAGGTTGGGAATGTGTTTGATGTGTTCAATTTTGCATTTAATCATTCAAATCCTAGGTTTGGCCAAATGAATCTAAGTTGTTCTATATGAAATGCAGATTTAAATGAAGACAAAAAATAGATTTAAGCAGAAAACACAGAGAATAAATTAAGTGAAGAAATCCATACCTGATCCGGATGTCTGATGGAGGTTCTGATTTTTGAAGCAGTCAAGATCGTCTTGAATTTGACAGGATCGTCTCCGATCTGACAGGATCGTCTGAGATCTGACGAATTCGTCAGAGACCTGCAATCAGAGAAATGGACACAGAATACAAAAAATGCAGCTATGCTGATAAAGGAAAATGATGTGAAATGACAAAATGATGTTAATAAGATAATCCCAAATAGAAATGCAAGTAAATTATCATGCTTTAATAGCTAATCATGATTTTATTATGTATTTAAGCTACATGGGTGAACTCCAAGATGCAGAATAACATGAAATAATAATAAAACTAACTAGATGCAGAATAAAATAGCAGAAAGGTATAGGAAAAGCGCAAACTCTGGGCACTGATTGCCCCCAATGTTGACTGCAGTCGAAATCATCTCGAATTGGGACGTGATCATCCGAGATTGTACAAGATCATCTGCGATGATCTGAGCTTGCTCCGACTGAAGAATAACAGAGTTCCTGCAAGAAAATTTGAAAAGCACAAATGCAGATGATAATCCAGGGTATTATAATGCACGCAAAGATCAAATTACAGGAAAATTCAGCCAGGGGAATGTCAAGGGGAGTGCCTAAGATTAAATAGGCATAGGAGGGAGGTTAGGAGGTTGGGGATCATCCCAATTTGGGAGATCTCCAATGGGGGAAGTCTCTAACCGCGCAGACATGCTTTTGCCCAGGTTAGAGACGTCGTTGAAACAGAAGCTAATTATGAAAAATTAGTTTTGGGACGAAATCGTCTGGACGTTCTGCTCCAGATGAATTCATCCGATCTGAGGCGATATCGTCTGATCGGCGACGATATCGTCCAACGGACAAAACAAACTCTAAAAATGGCACGAAAAATGAGGAAACGGGTAGCAGGCGGTTTGGAGCGGTTTTGGGGTTGAAATTTGAATTTGAATTATTACTAAGGTAATTTTAATTATTTACTAAGGTTTACTGCGCCAATTTTAGGGTGCTACACCTGCCATATGAGCTATTACTCCTTTAGAATGAGACTGTAAAATCTGGCTGGCCATCTAAATTGGACCAAAAACTCAGCAATCTAACATAAATCAATCACTTTTTCATTCAATGCCTTGATTTTTGTTTCTTTTGCTTCTAACTGTTTACCTTCCAATTTGAAATTTTCAACCTTAGTGGCAAGTTTCTCATATCTGATCACCCAAATAACTATGTCTGTATTATATTGCTCTAGGGATACAAGTATTGGGTGGTATAACTACAGTGGAAATCTGGGTAGCAGATCTACCTGAACCCCTTTTTCTGCTACTTCCACTGGTTGGTCATCTGACAATAATTCTACTTGTATTCTTTTTTCTGCTATTTCTACTGGTTGGTCATTAGACATCAATTCCACTTGTACCCCTTTTTATGCTATCTCCACTGGTTGGTTATCAAACAAAAATTCTACTTGTACCCCCTTATCCTCTATGTTGATTGAAGGTATAACAGTTTTAAATACAAAAATTTCATTTGAAGGAGTACTTACTTGAACAATTTCATGTTGTTGTTTAGACTGCTCCTATGCTGGTGTTTCCTGCTATGACTCATCTCCAATATTCCTTTCTATGCTCTTTATCAATTTTGGAGCATCTTCAAAATGAGAAGGCAATGCTTCAAAATGGAAGGACACTTCTTCAGAATGAAAGGGTGCTGCTTCAGAATGAGCACCTATGTCTGCCTCAAAAGAGTCATCTACCTTAGATAAATCCATAAGTAATTGAGCCAAATCATCCTCATCAATAGATATAGTTGGTTGTTCTTTAGACTGTGACAGCCTCTTCCTCAATTCTACCACTTGTTGCTCTAATTCTGCAATCTTCTTTTCCTGAATTTCAATGATATTTTCTTTTTCTTCAATCCATTTAGTTTGTGTTTTGACAACACTTTTTGATGCTCTTAGATGTTCTATGATGTCTACCTCTTCTGTTTCTAATTTAGAATTTGATGCAGATAAATCATCTACAGTTGGCTGCTCAACAGCTATCTCATCTTTTGCTTCAGCTGTCTGCTCTTGTTCAGGAGGTTCCATGAAACTATCTATTTTTGCATCTACATTTTATGTGGCCTGTTGAACTGTAGCAACTTCAAAACTGTCTTGCCCAGTCTCTTCCTCAATTATCTGTTAAGAGAATTCTAAAAAATCTTCAGGGGTTGGTTGCAATTCTGTAACATCCGTACTGCCTTGTCCACATTCTTCTTCTATCACATGTTCCTCTATTTCTCTCAAATGGAGTCTTGTAGACCTCCTAGTTCCTGCTGTAAATTTTTTCTTTTGGCTCTATTTTTTGGTGACAACAGGGGTTGTAGGGACAATTTCAGATTCTATTGGGATTGTTTCTATTTCCCTTGTTGTCTCTTCTCCTATTTTTCTAGGCACTTCACTCCCCTATTTTGACAGATCAGTAACATCTTTAAACAAACAAACTTTCTTCTGTTTTTCTTTTCGACTACCGGTTCCAGGCCCTCTCTTCTTTTGTTTCTTAGCTTGTGAGGTTGGAGGTTCTGGAGAAAGGTGATTTGTTGCTTCTGCTAGGTGTTTTTCCTCCTATGCAACAACATCTACGGTAGTATATATTTCTTCTTCTGCAATAGCATCTGTGGCAGCATCTATTTCTTCTTCCTCCTCATCCTCGTTTCCAAAAACTACATCATTCAGAGTAGAATAAAACCTATCAAAGCTTTTAGGGTTTCCTTTAAAATGATGCTGGTAGACTAATTTAATAAGAACATGGTGGTTAGGGCTCCCTTTTCCTTCTTGATATCGTTTTACCATATTTTTCAACTCCTGGTGCAAATACAGGGGAAGATTTACCCTAACTTCTGGTTGTTGCCTACCATGTCTTAGGTGGTTCAAAATTTTGAGATGATGCCCTAATAAAAGTACATATTACCCTTCACAGGTTAAAATTTTTATTCCCATGTGGCCACTTCATCCCAGGGTTCTTTTAGGTTGGCCCTTTTTACCCCCTTGTATGTGTTGTTGTGTATTAAGTATTCTGGCTCCCTATCGTTTTCTTCCAAAAATTGACTAACTACATTTGCCAGTGTATTTTTTCCAGATCTAGAAATTTGAAGACCCTCTAATGGAAGCTTAGTAATTTGACTTAAAAATTTAGGGGTTACCTCAATTGTCATGCCATTAATGTGTGCTTGGTTATTTCTGAATGTGTGAGTGAACATGCCGACCAAATCTTCAGAGGACCCATTAAATTTGTCCAAAAATGGCATAAGCCCTCCATCTTCAAAAAATTGTAGCACTTTTGGATTTTATCGAAGGTGGGTGGTATTTTTTGGTTCCATATTTATCTTTTTTCCCATTTTCCTATTTTGGTATGTTAAAAAAAACTCACTTCTGCTGCTATTCTTCCGCTGGATTGTTGTTTTTTGGTTTTTTTAGACCTACAAGGTTTTTTTTTAGGTTTTCAATTGCCCTATTTTTCTTCTTCAAAATGAACTGCAATATCGGCACTGTACCTCGTAATAATTTTACGTTAGCAAATATGTCTTCAAAAGGAAGGGTGGCACGCATTTCTATTTCCACTCTGAACACATATCCATTAATGATTGCGTAGATGTCCTTATCGTCAAATCCACCTCACTTGGTTTTAGTTCCTCTGTTTCGCTCGCATATTTTCACGTGCATGATTATCAGCATCGAATAATGGTGGCATGTGTTGGTCACATTCCCATGATTCTGGTACTTCCTTAATGGGTACAAGATAATACAATCACATCTTAACTGACATGTGTCATTTATCATATGCAGTCAAATAATTTTACTTGATCGTATATTTTCCCCCTTCTTGGATGCCACATGGAAATATCCTGTTGAATGCTCATTTCAAAGTTTATGTTTTATTGCGAAAATAATTCCTCATTCCGAAGACAAAGTGCAACATTCATTCTGTTGTCATTCCGAAGATAATTTCATTCCGAATACAAAGTGCAACAGTCATTCCGAAGACAATTTCATTCCGAAGACAAAGTGCAACAGTCATTTCGAAGACAATTTCATTCTGAAGACAAAGTGCAATAGTCATTCCGAAGACAATTTCATTCTGAAGACAATACAATAGTCATTCTGAAGAAGATAGTAGGCACTGTTTTTGGCATTCTTCTTTCGAAGATTAGGCAGAAACCAATATTCTACTTCTCAAAACATGTTTTAAATATGCCAACTCTTATTGATACCTTTTATGATAATGGTTAATTGTTATATACTACATACCAATCATTTACAATGAAAAAATGTAAAAAATATATACCTGATTAAAATAAGTTAATGCAAGTTTTGAAGAATGACTGCTTTTGTTGATGTTCTGCTGAGATTTTCTGCAATATTTCAAAGAAAGTGCAGTTGGTGAATTTGTACAATTATGATTCAGAAATTTTCAAGTTTATGCATGCCAGAAAACTAGTTTTCATGCATACCAACTCAGTAGTTCCTTAGGAAAGGTTTTCACTGTTGAGCTATTCATTTTTCTTTCTCTTTTTTTTTTCTTGTTTTTTTTTTTTTACCTCTCCTTTTCTCTCTCTTTTTTTTTTTATTCTGATTATGCCCGTGAAGGAATTCATGATTTCCATGAAATCATACCCATGAAGGAGTTCACAATTAAAATTTATTCATCTTTTTATTTTCTGCTTTTTTTGATTTTTTTTATTTTTTTCAGCTTTTCTTAAAATCCATGATCATGCTAATTTTATTGAAGTGAAAGAGGGAATCTCTTCCACCTGTTGTGCATCCAAACTGTCAAGTTGCTGCAAGAATTACTCTTTAGTCAGAGGTGTATGGTACACCCTGAGGTGATGTCCATTCACTACCAACTTTCTCTGTGACCCATCAATAAGAGATAGACGAGTTGCTCCATTGTCAAATACCTCTTCAATCTGGTAAGGTCCAAGTCATCTAGTTCTCAGCTTTCCAAGGAAGTCCTCATTGCGAGAATCAAATAGCAAAGCAAAATCTCCTTGCTAAAATTTCCTCTGCTGAATGTGACTGTCATGCCACAACTTCTTTTGCTCCTAAATTACTTCAGTTTGGTGTAGAGCATCCAACCAAAGTTCATCCAATGCATTCAGCTGTAGAATCCTGTCTGTTTGTGCCTGTGACAATTCAATCCCAATTTCCAATGTTGTGCATAATGTTATTAGCTCAAATTCAATAGGTAGGAGGGGATTTTTACCAAAAACTAGTTCATAAGGTGTGAATCCAGTAGTGGATTTCCAAGAAGTATTGTAAGCCCAAACTACTTTAGGTAATTTATCTAGCTAGTTTCTCCTATGAAAAGCTACTATTTTTGTCAAGATTTGTTCCAATTCCTTGTTTGTTACTTCAACCTGGCCATTTTCTTGTGGGTGGTAAGGTGATGATTTCCTATGTTTGATTTCATATAATTCTGTAAAGGCCTCAATGACTTTAGATGCAAATTAGGGTCCTTGGTCTGTGGTGATAGACCGTGGAGCTCCAAATCTCTAAAAAATATGAGTATACAAGAAATCGGTGACCTTCTCTTCATGAGCATATTTGAAAGCATGCACCTCTACCCACTTTGTTAGGTAATCAGTGCATACTAGAATATGCACCTTTCCTTGAGAAGGTGGATCAATAGGTCCTACAAAATCAAGCTCCCACCTCTCAAATGGCTCTAAAACCAATTGAGGCTGTAGTGGCATTTCATTTGTATGAGTGGGTTTCCCCATTATTTGGCATGCATCATAATGCCTGATGTACTTTTTCACATCATTGTGAAGAGATGGCCAATAATATCCTGTCCCTAAAATTTTTCTAATTGTGCTTTTTACAGAATAGTGTCCACTTGAGGGTTCATCATGACAAGCCCTAAGGATATCATATACCTCATCATTTTAGATGCACCTGTGTAACACATGGTCAAGAATGCACTTTAAAAGTATACCCTTAATCCACTCAAAGGAAGAACTCTGTTTGATCAATTATTTTTTTTTGTTTTGAAGTGAAATGTGGAGGAACTTTCCTTATGACCAAATAATTGGCTATATCCGCAAACCAAGGTGATTAGACAGATATAGAAAATAATTTTTCATCAGGAAGAGTGTCCTCAACTAATTCCTCTTCCTCTGTGTTCTACAACCTGGACAAGAAATCTGCTACAACATTAGCTTTTCTTGGTTTGTTGATTATTGTGATATCAAATTCTTGCAGCAACAGTAACCAATGAATAATTCTTACACTTACCATAGGATTATTTATAAAATACTTAATGGTTGTGTGATCTGTGTGAACGAATATTTGATAACCTATGATGTAATGCCAGAATTTGTTGATGGCATAAATTACTACTAAAAATTCCTTCTCAGTTGTGGTATATTTTTTCTCAGCTCCTGTCAAATTCTTGCTAATGTAGTAGATGGCATAGTGTTCACCATTATCAATTTGTCCTAATGCTACTCCAATTGCAGTATTGGAAGCATCAGCTTGTATGTGAAATGGTAATGTCCAATTAGGTCCTCTTAACACAGGTGGAGTTACTAATTTCTCTTTCAAAGCTTCAAATGATTCCCGACACCTTGCAGTCCAGGAGAATTCAGAATCTTTAGTCAATAGGGAAAACATGGGATTGGCTATTGTGCTAAAGTTGGGAATAAACCTACGGTAAAAACCAATGTGTCCTAGGAAGCTTCGACATCGATCCGAGTTTTAGGAGGAAGAAGATTCTTGATAATTTCCACCTTCTTTGGATCAACCTAGATCCCTTGAAGAGAGATGTTATGACCAAGAACTATTCCTTCCTCCATCATCATAAAACATTTTTCTGGATTCAAGTATAACTGGTATGTTTCACAATGAGTTAAAACTCTGTCAAGGTTTTCTAATGTAAAGTCAAAAGTCTGTCCACATACTGTGAAATCATCCATGTATATCTCAACACTATTGGTAGTCAAATAAAAAAAAATTGCTAAGACTGCTCGTTGAAATGTTGCTAGGGTATTACACAAACCAAAATGTAAAACCCTATAGGCAAATGTTCCCCATGGACAAGTAAAGGTTGTTTTCTCTTGATCTTCAGGTGCAACCTGAATTTGATTATACCCACTAAATCCATCAAGAAAACAAAATTATTTCTTTCCAAAGAAGGGTATCTAACACTTGATCTATGAAAGGTAATGGAAAATGGTCTTTGTATGTTACTTTGTTCAGCTCTCTATAGTCTACACATACTCTCATTTTTCCATTTTTCTTAGGAACTATAACCAATGGAGAGACCCACCGGCTATAAAAAATTGGGTAAATGAATCCTACCTCCAGAAGTTTTTCAATTTCTTCCTTTATAATATCCCTCAAGGCAGGATTCAGTCTTCTTTGGGGTTGTCTTACTAGATTGACTTCTTAAGTATACAT
Organism: Wollemia nobilis; assembly: GCA_028583015.1. Lineage (NCBI taxonomy): Eukaryota > Viridiplantae > Streptophyta > Pinopsida > Araucariales > Araucariaceae > Wollemia > Wollemia nobilis. The sequence goes on from JAQPPZ010000806.1 coordinate 2,035,031, forward strand.
CCTGTGGGTGCATATATCAGGGTGAATTCTTGACATATCCTTGTAGTCCCAAGAAAAAGCATGAACATGCTTCTGCAAAATAGTTATTAATTTTTCTTCCTCTTCCCTAGTAAGCCAGCTGTTAATTTTTAGTAATTTGCCTAGTTGGACTTCTATTTGTTTTGTATTTGGAAGGACTGAATTCACTTCTTCATACTTGGTGATTAGGGAGTTAAGAGGGTAATGATGAGATGGGAGAAAATAAGAAGTTTCTATTTCATTGATTTCTAATGGAAGCATATACTGTATGGAACAGTGAGAAGGGAAAATCAGGTGATGGTGCCACCCATGTGGTAGTGAAAATGATATTTCCTATGATAGTACAGATGACTGACATTAAAATTTTTGGTTCTCCTCATTCCCTAACAACTGATGCATATTTACTGCTTCCTCTTCTAATCCTTGTTCATGCAGAACATTCATTAGGATAGTTTCATTCTCTTAAGTTTCTATGTCATGGAGGTCTTTTGTGTGTTCCCTTACTACCAAGGTCGCTAGTGTGGAAATAACCTCTTCTGGTTCTTCATCTGAGTCAGGAAACCATAATTGACCTAAAAAATTTCTGGAGGGTCTTGCAGGAGGATACAGAGAGATCTGTTTTAGATCAATACCATTTGAAGTGGTCATTTTTCTAGATCTGTAGTCTATGAAGGCTGCTGCAGTTGCAAGCCAAGGTCTTCCCAGAATGATGGGATATCCATATGCTGAAATTCTTGGCTGTAAAATCAAAAAATCTACAGGGAATTCCCAAGAAGATACTTCTATAGGGACATATTCAATGATACCTTTAGGTTTTCCAAATGACCTATCAGCCATTTCTAAAACTGTAAATGTGGGACTGAGATGTTTGAGCTGTAATTTTTCCATTATATCCTTGGTCATGACATTTATTGCAGCTCCTAGATCTACTAAGACATTTGATATTGGTACTGAGCCTATGATAACTATGATAAATGGAATCCCTAGGTCACTATACTTTGGAGGTACTAGTTTTCCGGACAAGAGATCAACTATCTTTCCTTCAACCTGAACAGTCTTGGGAAATGCTTTCTTTTTTCTTCCTGCTCTTCTAATGCACAAATATCGGATAGTAATTTTAATCACTGGTATATCCTTAATGGTTTGCAATAAGGACAATGATATAGTTAACTTTCTAAGTTCCTTGACCAGGTTTGACTCAGAATTTTTTGTTGTGGTATTGAATATTTCAGGATATGGAATTATCCTTGATGAAGGTAATTTTTCTGCCTGTGGTTCTATTTTTTCTTCTTGTTTTTCTATTTTTCATTTAAATCTAACTAGTTCCAAAGGTTATTGCTTTTCATTCTCCTTAATTTTAGTTGAAACATGTTCAGGTACAACTTTTCTTGAATGAAGTTGGATGTTACTACAATCAAGAACATTTATTTTAGCATTTTCTTTAGCTTCAGCCACATAGACAGGGGATGCCTGTCTCATGTTGTTTGGATTAGTGACTAGTTGAGCTAGAATTTGAGGTTGTTTCACCTGTTGTGTTTGCTGTGGTTGATTATGTTTTTCTTGAAAATTTTGATTAGGTGTAGGCAGCAAATGTTGAGTTTGACCTTGATTTCTTTGCTACCTTGGATAGGACTGGTATTGCTAACTCCACTGTGGTTGATTTTGCATCCAATGTGGATTTGTCTGATTCTAATTCCAGGTTGGGTTGTTTTGATTCCATGATGGGTTATTTTGATTCTGATTCTAGGCTAGATTACTCCAACTTGTTTGTTGCCACTCTTGGGAATTTGTCCATTGAGAATAATTCCAAGGATGTTGGGGTGGTTCTGATTGTCCCCAAGGCATAGTCCAAGGATTATGCCCCCAATTTGTAGGAAAACGAGGGGGATTTTGGTTCTAAGAGAAATTTCCCCCTTTTTTTGGTCCAACATAGTTGAGTTCCTCGATCTGACTCTCTAACATAGTTTTGAGTTGTGGTAGCAGGTGGTATTTATCAGTCAAATGCTTCTTCGAAAAGATACTACAAATGGCTGAGATAGACATTTTATTCAAAGGACATTCCTGTAAAGCATGTTTATTTCTACATATTGGGCAATAAATTGCCAAGGGTTCTGTGGTTTTTGCCTTTGCAGATATTTCTCCCAAAGTTGTGTTCAATTGCACTAGAATATCAGTTTTAAAATTTCCAAGTTCCTCTATTAGGTCCTTCACATAAGTGCCATTTGTACTCTTTTTTCTTCTTCCCTGCTTAGTGCGAGAGTAATTCCTACAGAGACCCATAATTTCCTCATTACTGAGAGTATTTACATCCCCTTTTCCCATCAAATACAATACTTCTCTAGATTCATCTTGTAATCCTCTCAAAAATATGGTTTGGCATAACTTAGGTTCTACAAGTCCACATCTCCTTTGAACAAAGGAGAACCTATCAAGATAGTCTTCTAATGTTTTATCATATTCCTGCTTAATATCGAATAACTCATCTTTCCTATTCCTTACATGACAATACTCCTGATATTTGTCTAAAAACATAGTTTCCATTTAATCCCAGGTTCGAATGGAATTTGGCTCTAAGCTCATGAACCAGCGTAATGCTGAGTCCTTGAGTGTTGAGGGAAAAACTTTAAGTTTCTGATTATCATTTACATAGTCATAGGTTTGACACACTACTTTGAATTCAAACAAAAACTGATCAGGATCTTCAGATACAACACCTCAAAAGGTTGGAAGTATGCGAAGGTGAAATGGTTTTCATGGGGGAGTTTTGTGTTGGATTCAAATAGATAGGATATTCAAATGTTCTGGAAGGTTGGGGCATATCCTGATCATCTCCTTCATTATGGACATAGCCATGTTGGCCATCCCTATCTAGATTACCTCCCTATGCCATAGTTTCTTGTTCCTTAGGAACAGTTAAACCTATCCAAATTTCACTCTCAAGAGGTCCAAAATCTTCTGTTGATGATGAGTCTGATGATTTTTCTTTCTCAGGATGTTCTAATGATGATGAAGCTGGTGATTTTTGTTTCAATTTTTTTGGTAGTTCAAACACAGGTGATTCACCCCTTAGGCATGAAGATCTTCTTAATGGAACAATCCAGGGATACTTTTGAGTAATTCTACATTTTTTCATCCCTATGCTTACTCATTCATGTATACTCTTGAATGACATAAATTATAGGTCAATAGTTGTTACTTTACCCAGTTGTTATATTCAGATTTTATCCTGAATTTTCACAACTCAAGCTAATTAACAACTATTGGACTATTGTCACCTTCTAGAAACACTATTCCATAGTAATGGTGCCAAAATGATGCGTTGTCATTATGCACATCATTAATTCTCAATGAAATTTGTCAATCCAGGGCAGTGTACAAGGCTATTTGCGAAAGGAGTGAACAGGGCTATAACTTAGGTCATTTGGGAGCAACAAGTCTTATTGGTGAAACTAATTGTGTGGGGGATTTAGGACATTTATATCTCTAAATTGCATAAATTGAAATTTAATCTAACTGCAAGAATGGAAACTAATTACTAACTACATAAATGAAATCCTAATTACAATTACAGAATGAAATCTAATTATGTTGCAGAAATAACTCCCTAGTTATAGTTGCAAAATTAGAAATATAATTATGATTGCAGAAAGGAATTCTATTTACTTTTAAATCAATGGAAACCTGATTATAACATTGAAATTAAATCCTGTCAATGCTCTGTAACAGAAGGTTGTCAATATTCTGTGCAGGGGTTGACAACAAAACACAAAATGCAGTAAATTGCAAAAAATAGTAAATTTTGGAAATGACAATCTGCAGTAATTTGAAAGCTTGCTGAAAATAGAGATTACAACCAAACTTATCATTAATCACAAGATTATCCTAATCATGAAATAAACTAAGATTGCAAATATTTTTAGCTGTTTACAAAGAAATAAAATGACAAGTTTTACAACTTATTCTGCTGTAGCAAAATCAGAATAAAAACTTGTTGTTAGTCCTCCTCCTAGGTCTGGAAGTGGCCAGCCTCCTTGTCCAGAAGAAGGTATGAGTATTTCTCTCTCTCTAGATATTACTCACACTCATTCACAAAAACATGAATAAAAATAGTGCATTTTATTGATTCAAGAACATAATTACAGTATTGCTACTAAAAACCCTGTTACAGAACTGTAACAGTCACTTTTATTATTATTATACTACTTGTTTATTTTCCCCTACCATTCTTCTTAGATCAACCTATATGGGAGTTATATATTTATATATATTCTAAAATCTACTTACAAACTAAGAATATCTCATTCCTATATTACAGATCTATTCCTATTATGCTACAACATTTCCTGGGTTTATCCTAGAAGAGGATCAAAATTGATCTTTTCCATAAATGGTGGCTTTGGTCGACAAGGACGACAAAGTCAGATGGGAGATAATTTCCCTTAACCTTTTCAATATTTCTTTCCCTTTTTCCATCTTTATAAATAATTCAACAAGTCAAAAAGCACTTTTTGTTCTCATTTCGAAGATAAGTGGCTGAGACTACATTTCTCATTCTGAAGATGTTTGCTCATTTCGAAGAGACTGTTTTTCTCATTCCGAAGATGTCTGCTCATTCCGAAGATATTTGGAATGAACAACTGTGTGCTCTTCAAGTGATTTCATCTACATTTCTTAGGTGGGTTAGCTCTCAGGATCAAATTGCAATAGTCTTCATCTCTCTCTATGTGTGAATTCCATGCCTTGCCATTCATTGGCAGCTGGCAGGAATTTACATTGGAAAACCAGTTTTTGCTGCACAATAACATTTTGCTTGCACTATTTTCTAGATTTAGATAAAGAAATTCTTGAAACACATCAATACAAAACTAGTGAAGTGCTGCTATCAACCTAAGCATACTTCTCATTTAGCAAGTCATGAAAAAGTAACATAAAACTATGCAAAAAAAATTGTAAAAATCAGAATATAGTATTTCTAACACATTGATCATGCAAACAGTTAATACACAACATATTAAATCAACTTAATTAGCATATCATATTAAACACAAGATTTTTTAAGAAGTTTCAATGTTCAAAACATGCTATGATTGAGGCATTTCCAGGCCTCATCACTGTTCATTGACACCATTGAAGAGCTTAAAAAAGGGTATGAACCCCTTAGCATCGATCAAATATTCAGTCACAGAATCAAGCTGGAGGTTTATAGGTTCAGCAATGGCCATCATGCCAGAAAAACTTAGAATGATAGAGTTGTTGTAGTGGTTCCTACCAAACTGATTATGGTACCACATATGAATACACATAGAAGGGATAGGATGGAGACTATAAAGCTGAAGCCTAAGGCATGGGGGACAACCAAGAGGTGGGATTTTTTTGAGATAAAAATGGGAATGGCAAGAGCAAAGACTAAACTTATCAGTAGTCGAATATAGGGGAGGCGTGGGGACACGAGATGGAATATTGAATACCAAAATGGAAGGAAATGAGTAAGTGAATGAGGTAGGTGGTGCATGAAATAGGAGGGGGAGGAAAGTGGGGGGTGATCAGTGGACAATGAGGAGTGGGGGAAAATGATGGGGAAGGGGCAAAGGCACAAGGAGGGCAGAGGGTAGTGGGAGTGACTAAAAAATTTAACACAATCATGGTAGTCTGCATGATTAAACGTACAGGTGACACTATGTGAAATTATGAGAGGAGTTAAGACACAAACTTCCTTGTTATGCCGAACAATAACATCATAGAACTCAACAATAATAAATCAATGAATGCTAAAACCATAATAGAGAATTAACGATGTAGAAACAAGAATTTATATTTAAATCTATTCACCTCTTAAGGAGGGTTGGTCCTCATCACTAGGAGGGCCCAATCCTCTACAAAATGCAAGTGATAAATGATATGATAAAATATAATAAAACTCATTGGAAATATACCCTATAAATAATAAATAAAAATATATTTGCAACATAGCCGATGACTATCATATTTGGAATGTAACATGGCTCCCATCCTCAAAAAGCTTTGTTCTCAAAGCTAGAAGTGTTTAAAAAATACTTTCAAGTTCCCATGTAGCATCTTCTTCTGGTAGGTCCTACCATTTGATGAAAAATTCTTGGATGTGATGAGATCTCAGCATACGTGTTTTTATTTGTAAAATTGCTTCAGGCTGGAGATATATACGTCCTTCTTCATAAGTACTAGTAATTTTGATTGAGATTGTACTTTATGGCTGATCACCTTTTTGAGATAGGACACATGAAATATTGGATGTATACGAGATGAGGGAGGAAGCTACAATTGATATGCCACTTCACCAATGCGATGCACTATTTTGTAAGGGCCATAGAATCATGGAGCCAAATTTTAACTGGTCTTGATCTTCAATGACAATTGTTTGTAGGGTTGCAAATGCAGGAACACCATATCACTAGTATTGAATTGTATTTCTAAACGGTGTGTGTCTTACTGCTGCTTCATAAGATTTTGTGCTTGAGCCAAATTATCTTTGAGAATGGTGAGCATGGATTGTCGGTGTTGAAACCAATCATCTACTTCAGCCACTTTGGAAGATTTTGGTACATAATATACTATTGTTGGTGGCTTAATTCCATACAATGATTTAAAGGGAGACATCTTAAAGGAATAATGGTACGAAGTGTTGTACCACCATTATGCCAAGGAAAGCCAATTACTCTTTTGATATTGTTTATGCTAAATAAAACATCTTAGGTAGGTACCCAAATATGTTAACTACCTCAATTTGGCCATCTGTTTGTGGTGGTATGCAGAGGACATATTTAATTTGGTACCACTAAGTCGAAATAATTCCTTCCAAAAATTTCTAGTAAATATGGGATCACAATCACTTACAATATATTTTGGCATTCCATGTAATTTGAAAATTGAGTCAATAAATACATTAGCCACTTTTCTTGTTGAAAATGGATGTTGTAGAGCCTTGAAGTGAGCATATTTGGAGAGGCAATCTACTACCATGAAAATTACTATTTTGCCTTTTGATTTAGGAATACCTTCAATAAAATCCATTAAAATCTGTTCCCACTGGCGATATAGAATGGGTAATGGTTGAAGCAACCTTGGTTATTTGATTGTTTCACCCTTATTGCATTGGTAGACTTCACATTCAACCACCCATTATTTGACCTCTACTTTTAATCCATTACAAAAAAATGATTGTTTAACCCTCATATAAGTTTTCAAAAAACTTGAATGTCCTACTGATGGAGAAGCATGTGATTCATCTAAAATCCTTGATTTGATTGTAGAAGTGTGTGGAATGTAGATGTGATTCTTCCTTCTTAACACCTTGTCTTCATAGAAAAAAGAGGATGCTTGGATGAACCCAACAACAATTCTTAAATTATTTGAGTAGTTTTTGTATTTGAAAACCATTCTTCCTGTAGCTGAGATACCCATTGAGAACAAGGACCTGAAATAGCATTAATAACAACTTCATCTTCATATTTGCATGATAATGCATCTGCTACCACATTTTCTTTCCCTTTCTTGTACTCGATAATGAAATCATATCCCAAAAATTTTGTTAACCACTTGTTTTGTTCTGGATAAGAAAACCGTTGTTTGAGAAAGTGCTTGAGACTACTATGATCGGTTTTAATAATGAAGCGACTACTAATTAAGTAGTGTCTCCATTTCTCCACTGCATTTAGAATAGCCAATATTTCTTTCTCATATGTGGATCTTTCTAAATTTTTCCCGAAAGTTGTTTACTTTTGAATGCCAAGGGATGACCTTCCTGCATTAATACACCCCCAATACCCGTTCCTGAAGCATCACATTCGATCATAAATAGTTTGTGAAATATGAAGTTGCCAATATTGGAGTAGTGCACATTGCTTCTTTGAGAGCCTCAAAGGCTTGAGTAGCTACTTCTGACCAATGAAAAGCATCCTTTTTTGTAAGAGTTGTGAGAGGAGCTACAATTTTTCAAAAGTTATGCACAAACTTGCGATAGTAGCCCATGAGAACCAAAAAACCACAAAGTTTCTTGATATTTTTAGGTAAATGCCAATCCTAAATTACCTTTATCTTATTGGGATCCACTTTAACACTTTCTTTAGAAACTAAATGACCTAGGTACTTAACCTCTTGAACACCAAAAGAGAATTTAGAGCATTTGACAAACAATTTTTCCTTGTGTAGTATATGAAGAACCCTTCTTGATGAGTGTCGTCAAATATTCATCATTTAATCATTATGTATCAATCCAGGGCGGTGTCCAAGGATATATACGAAATAAGGGGTTAACAGACTGATGTTTAGTTCATTTAGATCATGGATTTATTCATGGAATAGTTATAGATTGGGGTGTTTTGGGTCTCCTTTCTTACTCCTAAAAACTAAAACCAAACTCCTACTTATCCTTGCAAAATTGAAATTTACATAGTTGCAGGAAAATAAAATCTGAACTATTGCAGAATTGAAAATGACAGAATTTAAAATAACAAAATTGAAATCACAGAATTAACTATAACAACAATGAAAATTTTTAGAATTAAAACTTCACACCTACAAAAAATGAAACCTAAGACAATGATGAAATTCAAATGTTGGTAAGCAAATATTGCAAATCTGTAGCAAACTGAATTAACCAAAAATTCTATGATGTAAACTGGAAATACAGACTGGAAATGCTGAAGCTGAAACATAAAATGTTATGCTATAAAATCTATTCTAGATGACTTCACTATAATTCATTCATGTGCCACATGCTAGATGAAGTTTAATTCAATAGTAATTATGCAAAAAGCTATCAGATTCCTGCTGGCCTACTACAATAAGAAATTAGTAGAACTCTGGTAGGAATAATCCCTCTTCTGGGCCTAGAAGTGGCCCTTACTTCCTAAACCAAAAGAGGGGAAGAGTACTTGTTATACACTATCAAATATTCACACTGAACTCAGAAGCAAACATGAATGACAAATATTGTACTTTTATTTCATTATCAGCATATCAACAGTGCAGGGGAAGTTTTGAAGACTACTGATCTGTTGTAGTACACAATTACAACACTTGGACTACTCTATATCCTAGTACCTATATCCTCTTATCCTATATTCTCTTATATTCTCAACCAAATAGGAGCATTTTATTTATACAAGCAAGGTACAATAGTGATAAGATTTGGTGCTTCAATACAAGACTGTTACAACTGTTGCAAGACTATGTTTCCCAAAAATGCAAGGATCTGATCCATTAAACCTTATCCATTCCAGGTGTTGGCTTTATATGGTGAGGGATAGGTGTTGGAAAGGATAGATATGTCCCTATAATAGTTGCAACCACCGTTTACCTCCATTTTACTACAATTAAAGATGCATTTGACCAAATTTATGTCTTCTACGCTTATTTCAAAGCTGCTCCAGAATATTAGACAGCAGAATAGAGTTTATATTAATTCATGCTCCAGAAGCACATGAGAATAGTTGTGATGGTGAAAATAGTCTCCATAAGTGCCCAGAAGACTAATTCCATCTTTTGCATGAGCTGGAGTGGACAAATTCCAATCCATGCTGTATATGTACAACTGGCTGGAATTTGTATGGAAAAGTTCTTTTTTTTGCACAGTAAAACTATTGACAAAGTTTTGGCACTTTTTGATTATTTAAAATGTCTAAACGGTGGGGAAATCTTATGAAATAAGCACAAAACCAAATAGATAGTAGCACCTTAATATTACAACATTAAATTAATGCAAAATATACTAAATAATACAGCTGAAATAGATTATAAAACATAGATAAACAGTCAAAATAGGTCATATGCACATTATCATTTCAATATGCAAACATCATCATATAATGCATAGTATCACTAAAATTAGTATAAAATCATATCATAAGTGGTTCAAAATAGTTTAAAAAGTTATCAAAAGCAGTCTTTGTGTGAGGCAATGTTTTTCCTCATCATTTCCCCCCAACCTATTATAATGCATGTCCTCATGCATTCTGTTCTGCTACAGTAGCACACTAATCTATGTCAAGATAGTGCTCAACATATTTCCACAGTCTACTTCCAAATTTCCTTTGTGCTATTTTATTTCCTTGATCCACTCTTGGAATCGATTGTTTGATTGAGGGTCATTATCAAAGAAATATGAAACATGGTTGATAATTGTTGGATTTTTGTACCTGAGACCTATCCACTACTCCTTTACCTCAAATATGGTCTAGATTATACATTCTGCCCTTATTCTAGACCACATCAGGTTATTTTGTGAGATGAGTTCTCTCTTCTACAGTGATATAGGTAACTCTCCCCATATATTTTTGCAAGCTGATAAAGCATCAACAAAATATGCTACACAGAAAACTACTAGTTCAATCTCAGATGCATTCAAATTAACAAGATTTTGAGGAGACTATGGAATTACCTCTTCTTGTACTATTATTTCTCCATATGTAGATGTTATTGATTCGGTTATCTGTTGTGTCCCTGGATGCTCATCCTTTGTTCTATCTTCAACTTGTTGTGGTGCTTGTGCAACTTCTTCCTCTTTAATTGCTGCCCTAATTGGTGAGTTTCTCTTAGATAAGGTTGCATCACCAGCCAAGTTCAACATAATATTGGCTAATTCATCTCTAGAGTCAGACTAAGGAGGATGCTACTCCAGAAGTGTGAGTCTAGCCTTTACAGCCTTTATCTCTTGCCATAACTTAGCAATAATATCATATTTTTCCTTCAAAGAAGCTTCACTTTGTTCAATCCATCATGTCTATGTTTTAATTACACTCATGGCTGCATGCAACTGAGTTTTGATATCCACTTCATTCTCCTCTTCGGTGCTTAAGTCGTCTTCCCCTTACTCAACTGCTACAGATTCTTCCTCAGAATTAGGATAATCTACAAGTGGTGTAGGCATTTCTGCAATATTGGTGTGTCCCCCTGCTTCCTCCGTTATGGTTCTATCTTCTGAGTCTAATGAGTAATTGAGGGACATTGTAGGCATAGCCATATCTATTACACTATCCGTGCCCTTGGTACTTATATCTTCAACTTTCTCCATAGTTTCTTTCACCTACAGGGTATCAACATGTGCAGTTCCTTCTTCTTTTTCCACATCACCTATGTTGGTGGATTTTTGAAGTCTTGAAGATCTTCTCAATCCCGAAGCTGATTGCTTTTGTTTCTTTTTAGATTATGAAATGGAGATTTTCAATCCTAGTGCAGGGTTTGCTTTAGGTGTTCCCTTCTCCATATGCCCTTCCCTGCTTGAACTTCCAAATTGCTCAGTGGACTGAGTGGGAAAAATAGTTACATTTTCAAAAAATGTAACCTTCCTCCTCTTACCTACATGATCAATCTTAGACTGTTTCTCTATTTTCTTCCTTGTCCTAGAGGATGGAGGTCCCTATGGTGAGGAAGGAATTTATTTTTGAGAGGATTTAGTTTAAATTTCATGTATAGAACTTTCAATTTCTATTTATGCTTCAGATTCAGGTCCCTCAACCTCTACCTTTTCTTCATATCCAGGGCTTTTAACTGCCTTTTCCTTAATCAACTCATTCCATGTAGAAAAAAACCTATCAAAGATTCTAGGGTTTCCCCTAAAGTGATGTCTGCATATCATCTTGATTAGGCCATGGTGTTTGGGAGACCCTTTTCCTACTTGGTACTTTTTGGCCATATTTACCAGCTCCTGGTATAGGTACAGAGGTAGATTTACCTTCAGTTCAGGGTTTGAGCGGCCGTGACGAAGATGGGTTAAAATTCGCATATGATGTCCTAAGAGGACAGGGAATTGCCCATCGTAGGTCAAAAACCTAATGACCCATACTGCAACTTCATCCCAAGGAGGCTATAAACTTGTTCTTTTGACCCCCTTGCAAATATTATTACTTAATACAAACTCAGTGGGCCTATCCTCATTTCTCCTGAACTGATTTACAAGTTCAACTAAAGTATTTTTCCTTGATTTTCCAATTTGAACCCCATGTAATGGTAATTCAATAACCTGGCTAAGAATTTTAGGGCTTACCTGGATTTTCATGTCGCTGATATGAATTTGGTTGTTGTGGAAGGTACATGTGAACTCAGCAACCAACCCTTCTAAATACCCATCAAACTTGCGCAAGAAGGGCAGAAATCCCCCTTCAGTAAAAATTTACATGCATTCCCCATATTTCTACAAATATTCTATGTTATCTAGCTCAATTTTATTCTTCTGTCCTCCCCTTATCAATGATTGGGGTTCTGCATATCTTAGGTCTAAAAATTTTACTGTATGTGTTTCTCAGCTTTAGAATACTTGAGTATGTAAATAGGAATGCTTGAGGGTGAAGAGTAAATGAGTGCAGCACCAGAATAACTTCCAAACATGCTAGGTAACATGAACTTGGCACGTGGTGTCAATTCATTGCATGCAAAAGTTACCATCAACCAGATGTTACTGTGTGTCATTGTATAATTGCAGCTGTCGGGAGTGATATGGGATAATTAAATTTTTACAAGAGTCCTCCTTTTCAACAGTCTTTGATTTGTGTGTCATACTGGTCACATGCAACAATTTTTGAAACTCCATGCCCCCTCAAATATTTGCTTTGGAACTTGAATTTGAAACCTGCATTCCAAATACTATTTCCAACCCAATTGGTGCAAAACCTTCAAAAATTTTAATTTATTTGACTTTTTAGCCACGTGATTCGAGAGATTAATGAATTAACATTTTTTTAAATTCATTCCAATCGGTTTTAATGTATAGTCCATTCTAGAGCATATACCCTTTTCATTCCGAAACTAATTCTAAAGCTTCTTCATTCGAAAACTTGTTATGTGCAGCAGGTTCGTTCCAGAGCAGTACCTTTCAAGAGCATTTGAAGAGCCTTTTCTGCCTTAGACTACCTTGATAACTTTTTGGAACCAAACCTTATGTATGCTTTATACTAACTAGGGATATCATACACTACATAATAAATATTTACAATATTAAAATAGAAAAAGGCACATACCTGAAGAAACCATTCCATCTACATTTTGTACAAATGTTGTTTTCTGCTGATTTTAAGTTGACTCCTCAGAGTGTAACAGGTGCAATCTAGAAAACAGTAAAACAAAGGTGAGAATGAGTGGAATGGTAAATAGTGAAACAATGGTGAAAATGAATGGAATGGTAAATAGTGAAACAATGGTGAGAATGAATGGAATGGTGAATAGTGAAACAATGGTGAGAATGAATGGAATGGTGGTGGGTATGTGAGGCAAACATGTTGAAAAAATTGGTTTTCATGTAAGCCCAATTCAGATGCGCCTCAAAGAGGTTTTTACATTCTGAATTATTATTATTATTATTTTATATATATATTTATTATTATTTTTTTTCATTTTTTTTTATATATTTTGGTTCATGTCACTTGATTGAGTCCATCTTGGAGGAAGTGGTTTCTTCCAATACTGATACATCCAAGTTTTCTACTTGCTTGAGAAACTCCTCCTTGGTTAACGGTTTGTGATATATCCAAAGATGATGACCGTTAACCACCATCTTCCTTCTTGAATCATCTATTGGTGAAAGATGTACAACTCCATTTGCAAACACTTCCTCAATATGATATGGTCCAAGCCACCTAGTCTATAATTTTCTAGGATAGTATTCATAACGTGAGTCAAACAACAAAGCCCGATCGCCTTGCTGAAACTTCCTTTGTTGAATGTGACTATCATGCCACAATTTCCACTGTGCTTGGATCAACTCAGTCTGGTGTAATGCATACCTATTTAGCTCATCCAATGCATTGAGCTACAGAATCCAGTCCATTTGTGCCTATGACAAATCAATACCAACTTCTAAAGCAGTTCGAAGAGTTAGTAATTCAAACTCAATAGGCAAAAGAGGCTTTTTACCATAAACCAATTCATAGGGAGTAAATCAAATAGTGGATTTCCAAGTGGTGTTATAAGCCCAAATTGCTTCAGGTAACTTCTCCACCCAATTCCTCCTATGGGCTGCTACAGTTTTGGTTAAGATCCTCTCTAATTCCCTATTTGTCACTTCAAATTTGCCATTGGCTTGCATATGGTAAGGTGAGGATTTTCGGTGTTTGATTTCATACAGCTTTGTAAAGGCTTCAACAAATTTTAAGGTAAACTAAGGTCCCTGATCAATGGTGATAGAATGTGGGGCTCTAAATCATAGAAAGATTTATAAATATAGGAAAACAACAACTTTCTCTTCTCGGGCATGCTTAAAAGCACATGATTCTACCCACTTGGTTACATAATCAGTACATACCAAGATATGCACTTTACCTCGGGAAGGTGGATCAATGGGTCCTACAAAATCTAGCCCCCTCATTTCAAATGGTTCTATACCTAATTGAGGTTGTAAAGGCATTTCACTAGTAAGAGTAGGCTTACCCATCCTTTGGCATGCATCACAATTTCTGACATACCTTTTGACATCTTTGTGCAAGGATGGCCAGTAGTAACCAGTACCTAAAATATTTTGAATGGTACTTTTCACTGAATAATGCCCTCCTGATGGTTCATCATGACATGCTCACAGGATGTCATATACCTCATCCTTGCGAAAAAACCTTTGCAAAACATGGTTAGGACTACATTTAAACAATAAACCTCCTCTCCATTCAAAATAAGAACTTTGCTTGATCAACTGTTTCTTTTGTTTAGGAGTAAAGTGAAGAGGAATCTTCCCTATAGCTAAATAATTAGCTATATCTGCAAACCATGGAGATTGTATAGAAATAGCAAATAATTTCTCATCAGGAAATGCATCCTCAACCAATTCCTCTGTATCTGCATTTGAAAATCTTGACAAGAAATCTGCCACTACATTAGACTTCCCTGGTTTATTGACTATAGTAATATCAAATTCCTGCAATAGTATTAACCAACGAATAATTTGTGCACTAACCCAGGGTTTATTCATCAAATACTTTATAGCAGCATGGTCTCTGTGGATGAATACGGGATATCTTGTGATATAGTGTCGAAATTTGTTAATAGCATACACCACAACCAAAAATTCCTTTTTGGTTGTGGTATAATTATTTTTAGCTCCAGTCAAATTTTTACTAATATAGTATATGGCACAGTGTTGTCCATCTTCAATCTGCCCTAATGCAGCTCCAATAACAGTATTGGAAGCATCAGTTTGAATGTGGAAGGGTAAATCCCAATTAGGACCTCTCAATATAGGTAGAGTTGTTAACTTTTCCTTTAAAACTTCAAAGGACTGTTGACACCTAGCAGACCAAAAAAATTCAGAATCCTTTGTTAACAATGAGAACATTGGATTAGCAATGGTACTGAAATTAGTAATAAATCTACGATAAAAGCCAATATGTCCTAAAAAACTATGAACATCAGTTTGAGTTTTTGGAGGAGGAAGGTTCTTGATGACCTCTACATTTTTAGGATCAACTTTAATTCCATAAGAAGAAATATGATGTCCAAGAACAATTCCTTCTTCCATCATCAAGAAACATTTATCAGGATTCAGAGACAAATGATATGTTTCACAGTGTATTAAAACTTTTCAATTTTTTCTAAAGTATATTCAAATGTATCTCCAAACACTATGAAGTCATCCATATAAATCTCTACACTTTCATTTGTTAGATCAAAAAAGATAGCCAAAATAGCTCTCTAAAATGTTGCTAGTGCATTGCACAAACCGAAGGGTAATACTCTGTAAGCAAATTTTCCCCAAGGACATGTAAAAGTTGTCTTTTATTGGTCTTCTGGTGCAACCTGGATCTGATTATAACCACTAAAACCATCAAGGAAATGGAAAAATTTCTTACCAGCAAGGGTGTCCAACACTTGGTCTATAAATGGTAATGGAAAGTGATCTTTATGTGTGACCTTATTCAATTCCCTGTAGTCCACACATACTCTCATCTTCCCATTTTTCTTTGGAACAATGACCAATGGTGAAACCCACCTACTATCTAAAATTGGATAAATGAATCCTACATCCAATAGTTTTTCAATTTCTTCCTTAACAATATCCTTCAGAGCGGGATTCAGATGCATTTGTGGTTGTCTTACTGGTTTGAAATCTTCAGTGTATATCCTATGTGTACACACATCAGGGTATGTCCTTATAACTCCAAGCAAAAGCTTGAACATGTCTCTGTAAAACAACAAATAATTTGGCTTCTTGCTCATTAGTCAACCATCTATTAATGTTCAAAAAAAAATTTGGCTGTATCTCAATCTACTTAATCCCTAGATAAACAGAGTTGATAGCCTCATATTTATTGATTAAAGCATTTAAGGGACAATGATGTGGTTGTAGAGTATAAAATCTCTTGATTCTAGTGTAAATGTGATACCTGATGGGATCATTTGCATAGGACAGATTAAAGAAGTCAGAAGATGATGATGCCATCCATGTGGCAATGTGAAGGAACTTTCTTGTAGTGGAATAGATAACAGATGTTCAACAGTTTGTTCTTCATATTTCCATAACAAACGATGGACAAGAATTTGATCATCCCTAAGGCCTTCTTCTTGCAATGTTTTCACCAAAATTGTTTCATGTTCAAATATTTATCTTTCTGGTGAATTAAGTTCTTCAATATGTTCTTTTACTACAACTGTGTCCAAGGTGACAATAGTTTCATGTTCTTCATCAGACTCAAGATACCATATCTATCCAGAAAATTTGGCTGAAGTTTGGGCTAGTGGATACAAGAAAATATTTTTTATGTCTACACCATTTGAAATGGTCATCTCACCTGACCTACAGGTTATAAATGCAGTTGCAGTGGTAAGCCAAGGTCATCCTAGAATAATAGGATAGCCATTAGCTGAGTTTCTAGGCTATAACACTAAGAAATCTACATGGTATTCCCAAGAAGACACTTCAATAGAAACATATTCTAGAATTCCTTTCGGTTTAGCCACTAACCTATCTGCCATTTCCAAAACTATGGTAGTAGGGCTAAGGTTATTGAGCTACAATTTTTGCATGGTTTCCTTAGTCATCACATTGATTGTAGCTCCTAAATAAATAAGTACATTTGGAATTTGAACTAACCCAATAGTAATTGTAACTACTAGACTCCCTGGATCACCATATTTAGAGGGTGCTAGTTTTCCAGAAAGCAGGTTGCCCAACTTACCTTCTACTTGTACAGTCTCAGGAAAGGTTTTCTTCTTCCTGCCAGGTTTCCTAATACAAAGCTCCTGAATGGTTTTCCTAATCAAAGGTACATCCTTTATTGCCTGCAACAAAGGGAGTGAGATAGACATTTTCCTCAATTCTATGATTAATTCTGATTTAGGAGTAGTGATAGTGTGGTCAAAGCTTTCAGGATACGATAGGTCTGCCGAGGCATGTTCAATTTTTCCCTGTAAACTTTCTATTTTTTCTTCTTTTTGCTCTATTTGTGGTTTTTCTGGACTTGAAAATTCTTACTTTCCATCAATTTCTTCAATAGTGGATGGTGCAGGGTCAGGTAAAACCTTCCCTGAACATAACTAGATGTTACTACAGTCAAGGACATGGACATGGACTGTAGCGGTATCTTTAGATTCAGCTCCATAAATAGGGGTTGCTTGTCTATTGTTATTAGGGTTAGCCATAGGCTAAGCCGAAAGTGGAGGTTGCTTGACTGGCTATGTTTGTTGTAGTTGAAATCTTCCCTAAAATTTTTGATTAGGGGCTGGAAACAAGTGTTGATTTGGTGATTGATACCTCTGCTGCCCTTGATAGGATGGGTATTGTGGCCCCCATATTTTCCTTGATTGATTTGGCACCGAAGATGGATTAATTGAATACCATGGTTGATTCCAACCAGAATGTGACCAATCTTGAGGAGCTTCCCAATATTGATTCCAATTTTGGGGAGGAGGTTCGATATACACCCATGGCATATTCCAAGTATTACGTCCCAAATTTGAATAAAATTGAGGGGTATTTTTGTTTTGTATGAAGTTGCCTCCTGACCTTTGCCCAATAGCATGAAGTTCTTTAACTTGGGTTTCTAAAACACTCCGAAGATGGGGTAAAAGGTGACATTTATCAATTTTATGCTCCTTTGAGAAAATGCCACAAATTTTTGAAATTGAAGTCTTGTCCAAAGGATAATTTTCTAGAGCATGCTTATTTCTGCACCTAGGACAATAGATAGACAGGGGTGGTGAAGAATTAGCTCTTGTATTCCTTTCTCCTAAAGTAGTGTTTAGTTGAACAAGTATATCAGTTTTCATATTAGCCATTTCTTCCATCAAAGATTTTATATCAGTATTACTAGGATTTCTTTTCTTTTTTCTTTTCCTAGTGCAAGAATAATGTTTGCACAACTCTACAATATCCTTAATATCAAGCTAGTTTATATCTCCTTTTCCCATTAAGTCTAATACTTCTCTAGAATCATCCTGCAAACCTCTCAAAAATATAGTTTTTAATAAGTCAGTTTCCATAGGACCACATCTCTTTTGGATAAAGGCAAATCTATCAAAATAATCCTCTAAGTTTTCATCCTCTTCTTGTCTTATCCGAAATAACTCATCCTTCAAATTTATCACTCTACAATACTCCTGATACTTATCCAAAAATATAGTTTTCATTTGATCCAAAATTCGGATTAAATCTGGTTCAAGGTTCATAAACCACTGTAAGGCTACATATTTAAGTATAGAGGGAAATAACTTTAGTTTCTGGTTATCATTGACATAGTCATAAGTCTGACACAGGACATTGAATTCAAACAGAAATTGATCAGGATATTCAGAAACAACTTGTAGCACCCTAAAATTGGCGCAGTAAACCTTAAATAATTACAATTACTCTAGTAAATATTCAAATTCAAATTTTAACCCCCAAAACCGCTTCCAAACCGCCGTTTAACCCGTTTCCTCCTTTCCCGTGCCATTTTTAGAGTTTGTTTTGACCGTTTGACGATATCGTCGCCGATCAGACGATATCGCCTCGGATCGGACGATTTCGTCTGGACTAGGACGTCCAGACGATCTTGTCCCAAAACTAATTTTTCTCAATTAGCCTCTGTTCCAACGGCGTCTCTAATCCGGGCAGAAGCGTGTCTGCATCGTTAGAGACCCTCCCCGTTGGAGATCTCCCAAATTGGGATGATCTCCAACCTTCTAACCTCCCTCCTAAGCCTATTTAAACTTAGGACTCCCCCTTGACTTTCCCCTGGCTGATATTTCCTGTAACTTGACTTTATACGCATTGAAACATCCCAAATTACTATCTGCACTTGTCCTATCCAAATTTTGTTGCAGGAACCTTAGTATTTTTTAGCCGGAGCAAGCTCAGTTCGTCGTGGACGATCCTGTTCAATTCGAGACGATTTCGCACCGATTCGAGATGATCTCGACTGTAGTCTGCATTGGGGGCAATCAGTGCCCAGAGTTTGCATTTTTCTCTTTTCATCTCCTGTTCTATTTTGCATCTAGTCAGTTTATTTATTATTTTCTGCTATTCTGCATCTTGGAGTTCACCCATGTAGTCTAATTGCATAATGAAATCATGATTAACTATTAAAACATCGTAATTTACTTGCATTTCTATTTAGGATTATCTGTTAACATCTTTATTGTCATTTTACATCTTTATCCTCTATTAGCATTGCTGCATTTTTTGTATTTTGTGTCTATTTCTCTGTTTGCAGGTCTCTGACGAATTCGTCAGATCTCAGACGATCCTGCAGGTCGGAGACGATCCTATCAAATTCTAGATGATCCTAACTGCTTCAAAAATCAGAATCTCCATCAGACATCCGGATCAGGTATGGCTCTGTAATTTAGATTTTTCTCTCTATTTTTTATTTAAAATCTGTTTTTTGTATTTCATTTAGCTTGCATTTTCATAATAGAACAACTTAGATTCATTTGGCCAAACCTAGGACTCGAATGTTTAAAGATAAAACTGAACACATTAAACACATTCCCAACCTAGGCATGGAAACTACCATTCAAACGTTTCCTGGTGAACCCACCATCCATCAAAAAATCACCATAATACACCTCCCCCGAGAGGCGGGACCTTCGCAAGGCCTCTCAGTCCGAGGTACCATGCCATCCTTTTCCCATCCTCCTTCCGGGCACGGATCCTATAGCCTGAAGGTAAGGATGCAAAAAATTTGGAGCGATACATTTTGGTGAACCCGACGTGAATGCATTTAAAACCTTTTGAAAACAAAACAAAAAATAAAAAAACACAAAAAAAAACATAGATGCATTTAAAATCATTTAAAACTAATAAGTTGCATATCATGTTTAGATGGTAGCTCCTAAGAAAATATTAGCAGTTACTATAAATGTTGAAAACCAATTAGCAGCCATAGAAATCAATTATGTGCTTAGTGTGCCTCAAAACAGATAGAAATCAACTTTTGTGGGACGAACTTGATAGAAGACTAGGTGTCATTTCATCTAGGTCAACAAAACTTAAACAAATCAAGAGGCTTGTCCTAGATAGAATCCTGGATCCTCATCAACTCGTCTTTTATCATGAACTTCAGAGAGCCTGCCATAGATGGTTAGCTTATAGGAGAGCTCTTGTGTCTTCAGAATTGTTCACCTTCGAGGAATACCTCGAGAACGCAGCCACTATACACCAGTTCCTAGGTCATGTAGAAGACCAAGAGGTCATTCTTATGGATAGGGAAATATGGAATAGAGTTCCTCGAGCTGTGTTATATCGAGAGTATTGCCATGAGCTTTACTTCTATCAACCAGAATCTGAGACAGATAATATCACTATAGCCCTTTTCATTAAATTCTTGAAAGAAAATTTTCAATTTGAAGAAGAACACTTCATGACTCCTGAAGAACTTGAGCCCATTAATGACATTTATAAATTATTTATAGAAAACTAGATCATTGCTTTCATTATTATTATTTCTTGCATTTATTGTGTTGTTTCTTATCTTTACAATATTATTACAAAAACAAGAAAAACTAAAAAACATAACAAAAACCAAAACATTTCATTTTAAATATTGTAGTAGGTATATAATTAATATATACCTCTTAAGCTTGTTGCAAAAAATATATATATATATATATATATATATATATATATATTTGCTGAAATCTAAGTTAAGCACAATGCCTAAACTTAGGAATGGTAAACAAACTGAAGGAGAAGAAGAAGATTGGTTAGAAGATAAAACAAGAAACCCAAATGTCCTTCCTGAGGATCCAATTTCGGAAGGAGAAACTCTAGATCAACCAGAAGATGACCTAGGTGAAGATAATGAACAAGAAGAAAATGTTAAAGAGGATGGATCCTCATCCCCTAGAGTAGCTCCAGATGGAACTATTGCTTTTGATAACTTAGATCATTTCTGGAAATTTTTCAATAATAACATTGGTGCTCTTAATATGGCAGTTCGTATTGATAAAGGGCAAATTAGTGACACTCAAGCAGCCATGGAACATATGTTTGATGTGCACACTAATCCCTTGTCTTTTATTGATCAAGAAAGTGATAAGGCTGGACCATCCAATAGAGATATGGTCACTATGATTCAAAACATGCCAAAACAACAGGTTACCCAACCTCCTAAGGAACCTGTTATTGAGCCTAAAATCATGCCCACACAAAAGAAAACTTCCTTCACTGCTTTACTTCGCCAAACTATTGATCAATATGCTTCAAGTAAACAAAAATCTAAAATGAAGCCAAACACCAATTTTCAACAATCTGGGATACAACATAATACAACTTCAAAATTTCTTCATAACACCTTTCCTACCAACAATTTACACAATAGCAATATAGCATCTAATATTCATGTCCCTCCATCATATGTTCACAAATCCCATATTAATGCCCTACCGAACCAATATGGTGGGCAAACTAGTAATCTGGAAGCCATGGTGAAGCAGTTAGCTTCCCGCATGGACCAGATAGATCCCTACCATCCCTCGTACAATTATCGAGAGATATGTAGTCAACCTTTGGATCCCATAGTTGTAGCACAACCGTACCCTAAGCATTTTCCCATGCCCATCCTGCCTATATATAAAGGAACTGAAGATCCCATAGAGCATCTTCGCATGTTTAGGATAGCATGTCATGATATATCACATGATGACTTGCTATTACTAAAAATGTTCCCGAAAAGTTTAGGTGGAATGGCATTAGAGTGGTACTATCAATTGCCCACTCATTCTTTGAGAAACTTTGAAGAAACAGCTGAATCTTTTGTCCATCAATTTAGTGCCTACATCGAGAGGCATGTAACCATTAAAGATTTATACAACTTAAAACAAGACAAAGATGAATGTTTTGCTGATTTCTTAGCTAGATGGAGGCAGTTGATAGGAAAACTGCACTTTGTGCTACCTTATAGGGAAATGTTGGACATTTTTATCAATAATTTGCAAGAACAAATATCTTATGAGTTATCAACTGCTACTTTAACTACCTTCGATCAAGCTATAGATTTAGCTCGAAGAGTAGAAGATGCCCTCATTAGGAGAGGCCAACTTAGGAAGAAGGATGATGAGAAAACATCCAGAAATCAATATAAAAACAAACAAGTCGTAGGTGACGGAGTCACTGACAATAGAAATGTTGCTAATATCAATGCAACGAAGACAACAAAAAAATTTATATTGAAACCTCCTGATAAACCTCCTCGAGAATTTACTAGATTGAATCAACCATTATCAACTATTTTACCTCAATTACTCGAAAGAGGTTTGATTCAATTACCAACTATCCGGGAACCTGATCCAACTATACCCGGATACAGAGCTGACTTACACTGTGATTTCCATAGAGGACCTGGACACTCTACCAACGCTTGTAAAAGGTTGAAACATAAAATACAAGATCTGATTGATAATAATGAAATGGAGGTGCAAGCCTTCCAACCTAAACAAAATGCTCCTAATAATGCTCAAAAGAACATTCCCCAAAATCAAAATCAAAATGCTAATCAATCATTAGACATATTTCAACATCCTTTACCAAGACATGGTAAAGAGGTGGCCAATCAAATTGAGCATCATAATGTTCCTCCTCCTACCCGATATGTAGGGACTATTAGCGGACAATTACCTATTCAGGATCCTCAAACATTTGACACAACTTTATCCCTGGTCACGACCAGGCCCCTACATAATTTTCAAACTCCCGATCCTAGTGATATAGAATCAGATACTGAAAGTGAAATAGACATCACTTCAAACCAATCGAATAGTTCTAAAAATGAATCAGATCCTATTCAACCCATCACAGATGCTATGGTTCCAGAAGAACCATTTCCTAGAAGAGTTACTACTCGACCCTCTTCTAATCAATTCCTCCCTAATGAACAAGCCATAAACGCTCAACCGAGACCAGTTCAACGTCTTCAATATAACATTGTAGGTACCATTGGAGTCGTTACCCGACAACAGGCTCAAAATTCTCAACAAGAACCAAACCAGAATGATGGATCAGCTCCATTTGTTTTGAAAAATCCCAATAAAGGGAATCATGCTTCCAATGTTCAACCTAAACCCCCTTACAATATTAATGAGCAATTATCCAATACTACAGCCAAGATTTCCCTTTTGGATTTATTAAGATCTTCTCCTACCCATAGGGATGAGTTGATGCTTACATTAAGCCAAATGATGGTACCTCAAAATATTCAACCTGAAGCCATGGCCAATACTATCATCACTCGAGAAGTTGATTGTATTGACTTTCGGGATAAAGATATCCCACAACACAGTTTACATAAGGATAATCCCTTATATATTACTGCTCTAATTGGAGATGTAGTTGTTAAAAGAGTCCTGATTGATAATGGTTCATCTCTAAACATTTGTACTTTTGACTTCTACCAACGATTTGGCTTTAGAAGTGATGAAATGAAGAAAACTGACATGATCATAAAAGCTTTCAATGACGAAACACAAGAAACGTGTGGAGTTATTACCATCCCATTGCAAGTTGGTCCTAGAACCTTAGATACGACCGTGTTTATTGTACATTGCCCCGCATCGTACAATATACTCTTGGGTCGTCCTTGGATCAATGCAATGCGGGCTGTCCCATCCACTTTACACCAATGTGTTAAATTCGAATTTAAAAATCAGTTGGTCACTATCCATGGTGATCCTAGACCCTTTGATATGTGTGCTTTGGCAGAACCTCTTGGAGTTCAATTTTGCCCTGCTCTGTCATCCACACATCCTAATTCTTATTTTTCATCTAAAACTGTGAAACACACACCCATAGCTTCACCTATTTCTCCTCCATTCATTTCACCCTCATATATAGATCAACAATCTTCTAAACAAACCACTCTAGAACCTCAAAAAGATCTTCAATCCACAACCAATCCTTCATGTTCTATCCCTATAATTTCAAAACCTATAGACCCATTCATTAACACTTCCACATTATCAACATCTATCATACCTTCCACATCTAAAGATATAGGGAATGATCCTTCTACATCTTATGCTCTTTCTGATGAACTTTTACCAGATTTATCCACAATCTTAATATCAAAAAAAACAAATGCTTTCATGCAAGATTCAATTCTTTTAAATAACTTGCCGCCATCTCCTCGTACTTTGGGCCTCCCACAACCTATGGGAAGTACTTACCAAGTCGGGAGTTGTGCCTTCATTTATAAAGGATATGACTGGGGAAGAATACCTCGAAATATCAAAACTCATCATGATGGATATGCTCGGTGTTATTTTACTAATGAGTATATTAAAGCTAAACCCATAATGATTAAAATGGGATATAAAGGGAAAGGCTTGGGACCTTTCCAAAATGGCATGAAAGAACCTTTCGAGGTAGAACCGTGGCCTGCCCATTGTGGTGTGGGCCTATTTCCTAGTAAGGGTCAACCCTTTCCTTTTGAAGATGATGATCAACTCATATGTTATCAAGATTATTTAGATAGGCGTGATGATTTGCCTCTAAAAAATCAGCCATTTACATGTAACATGCTATCCATAGCTTACCCTAAAATGATTGTTGAATCCGATGATGAGTTGGAAGGAGATATCTTCCACGATGTCTCCGTTGAAGAAATTTTACACAATGGATTTTATTTTGATGGTTCTATACCAACTATAGCCCAGCTTGAGGCCACTAATCCTCAAGATGAATTATCCAACTTAACCTTAAAATAATTACAAGAATTGGGCGTCTCACCCGCCCCACCTAATTTTGAAAGAGATCTACACATGGAGGTCGAAAACGTCATTAAAGTTAACATTGGAACTGAGGATAATCCTCACATAATCAATATTGGGTCAGAATTAAGTCAAGAAAAACAAGAGCAATACATTGCATTCCTTAAAGAATATGAAGATGTCTTCGCTTGGACATACGAAGATATGCAGGTCTGGACCCTTTCGTAGTCATGCATCATCTAGTAGTCCATCCGGATGCTAAACCTGTTAAACAAAAACTTAGAAAAATGCATCCCAAAGTGGCCCTGCTAGTCAAAGGGGAGTTAGAAAAACTCCTGAATGTTGTTTTTATACAAGCTATTGATTATGCTGAATGGATCTCAAATGTAGTTCCAGTCACCAAGAAAGAAGCCACCAAAGTTAGGGTTTGCATAGATTTTAGAGATATTAATGTTGCATGCCCTAAAGATGATTTTCCTCTTCCAAACATGGATCAAATCATTGAATTTACTGTCGGGAGTGGGATGATGTCCTTAATGGATGGATTCTCCGGTTATAATCAGATCAGGATAGCTCCTGAAGATCAGGCTAAAATAGCCTTTATTACCCCTTGGGGTACCTTTTGCTGGAAAGTGATGCCATTCGGCTTAAAGAACGCAGGTGCAACCTATCAACGAGCTATGACTTATATTTTTCATGATATGATGCATGATATCCTACATGATTATGTAGATGATATTATAGCTCGCTCTATTAATGAAGATAACCATTTAGATGATTTGAGAAAAGTTTTTAATCGATTAAGAGAATATCTTATTCGATTAAATCCAGCCAAATGCATATTCGGAGTTAAGTCCGGTAAACTATTAGGGGTTTTAGTTTCTTTACGTGGTATCAAAATTGACCCTTTCAAGATTGTGGCTATCACTGATATGCCCGCACCTACCAATATATCTGAGTTACGAAGTTTACAAGGTAAACTTCAAGCTATCCGTCGCTTCATCGATAAGTTGGCGGACAAAACCGGTCCCTTTCTTAAGCTCCTTAAGAAGGATGTCCCTTTTAATTGGGATGATGAATGTAAAGAAGCTTTTGAACTTCTCAAACAATACCTCCTTAACCCACCTGTGCTTTCTCCACCTAGACCTGATCGCCCATTTCTCCTGTATATTTCAGCTTCAGATTCTGCCTTAGGAGCTATGTTAGCTCAGCTTGATGATGCGAAGAGAGAACGTGCTAATTATTATATTAGCCGAACCTTCATCGATTATGAAACCCGCTACACAACATTAGAAAAACTATGTCTAGCAATCGTATTTTCTATGCAAAAATTATGCCATTATATGCTCAGTCAGAAAACCTATGTCATTGCTAAATATGATCCCTTGAGGTATCTCATGAGTCGACCTTATTTATCGGGTCGTACAACCAAGTGGGTTCTTGCTCTAAGCGAGTTTGACCTCACATTCATAGGACAGAAGTCTGTTAAGGGTCAAATCATAGCAGATCAATTAGTTGCTGCACCCTTAGAGTCTACCCATCCCCTCATCATTGAGTTTCCTGATGAATGCCTTCAATTAGAGGCAGACCATATTGAACAATGGTCCTTATACTTTGATGGAGCCCGATGCATGAGTGGGGCTGGTGCGGGTATTATTTTAATATCCCCACAAAAACACATCATTCCTCTGTCCTTCAAATTAACATTTGCTTGCACCAACAATACTATTGAATATGAAGCTCTAATCCTCGGATTACGAGCTGCCTTGGCGCTAAAAATTAAACATCTGTTAGTTTTTGGTGATTCTCAACTTGTCATAAACCAAATTAATGAAGTTTATCAGACCAGAGATGATAAACTGTGCCCATATAAAGCCTATGTTTTACAATTAATGTCTCTATTTGATCAAGTTTCCTTGGAAGCTATTCCTCGAACTAGCAACCGTGCGGCTGATGCTATGGCCGTAGCTGCATCTCTTCTGCCCTTGGAGTTAGATGACGAATATGCCACCATCATTATTCGTCGACTCCAGGAACCTGCTTCAAATAAGTCATGCTTAGAACCTTTGGATGTGTTTCTAATCAATGAAACTACTCCTGATCCTTGGTATACAGATATAATTGATTTTCTCCAAAATGGGACTTTCCCTGCCAATTCTAATAGAAACCAGCGTCGGTTATTACGTAGACGAGCAAGTCGATTTGTAATAATTGGCAATACTTTATATAGGAGATCTTTTGAAGGTATCCTATTAAGATGTTTGAATTTAGAAGAATCCAAATCAGCCTTGAGTGAAGCCCACGATGGATCTTGTGGAGGACACTTCAGTGGTAGTGTCATTGCTAAAAAGCTCCTTAGGATAGGATACTTTTGGCCTACCATGGAAAATGATGCACATGAGTATGTGCGCCATTGCGACAAGTGCCAGAAACATGCTGACCTTGTCCATGCCCCTGCACAAGAGCTGCAGGCTATTTCATCTCCTTGGCCCTTTTCAAAATGGGGCTTAGACATTATTGGCAAAATTAATCCTGTGTCATCTGATGGACACAAATTCATCATAACCGCCACCGAGTATTTCACGAAGTGGGTTGAAGCTATGCCTTTAGCTTCCTGCACTGGCACACAAGTTTCTAAATTTATTTTTAATCAAATCATTTGTAGGTTCGGAATTCTTGCAAATCTCATCTCTGATAATGGAACTTGTTTCAAAAATAAAGATGTCAAGAAATTATGCCAAAAATATAAGATTCAACATCGCTGGTCCACTCCCTATTATCCTCAGGGTAATGGTCAAGCAGAAGCATCTAACAAAACCTTAATCAAAATTCTCAAAATATTGGTCAATAAATCTAGCCGCGACTGGCACATTCAATTATATCCAACCTTGTGGGCCTATCGAACTAGTGTTCGAACCCCCACTAGAACTTCACCTTTTGTTTTGGTTTATGGTGCTGAAGCCATTTTTCCCTTTGAATTAGAAGTTCCTTCTTTGGCTCTACTACTTCAAGATACCGAAGTAGGAGATGAATATCGAGTGGAGACTCGATCAGCTGGAACTCCTAGATGAAAAATGCATCAATGCTTTGGAGCATCTCCGTGCCTACCAAAACAAGCTTAAAAGATCATATGCTAAAAAGTTCGTCATCGATCCTTTGAGATCGGCGACCTTGTTTTAAAAGAAAATAAAAAAATACTAATGCAACTAAAGACCTTAAAGGTAAATTTGAGCCCAACTGGCTTGGACCATACATTATCACTGCTAAATTTGAATCGGGAGCATACAAATTAGCTACCTTAGATGGTAAAGATTTTAAAGAACCTATGAATATTATGCATCTTAAGCGTTATTATGCATAATAAAATTTAGTCATTTCATCATTTGTACATATTTTGCATGTTGTCTTATTTTAAAAATATATCAAACTGTTTACACAAAAACAAAAACAAACAAAAATAATAAAAATAAAAACAACAATATTCTTGACTCTTTCGAAACCAAAACAAAATAAAGAAGAAAGAGAGAGTCAACATTCTCAAACTTCTCCAAAAAGTATTTGTATATATTCTTACAAATGTTGCAGTTATATATTTCAAATTATTTTGGATAAATTAGCATTTATTTGGAATCCCTCACTTTCACAAACACAAAATAAATATCTTGATTTTTATCTGGCATGATTACTAATCTCTCTTATATCAAAGTCCACAAAATTCAATTAAATAAAGTTTGAGCACGGAGAATTGATCTTGTTATTTACTTAAACCAAGCACATCCTTTCACAATAAAATGATTATATTTGTAATGTCCATGCTATGCTACATAGTAGAAGTGGTTTCTTGAGCGAAAAGTTTCCCCTGCTATCCTATCATGCACATGGTCTAGAATCTTTGAGAATTGGCAAAAGGACAAGCTCACCCCTACCCAGAATAAAAATCCCTTGCTCTACAACTAATCCGAGCAAGTATCCCTAGCATAGGAAGAAAAGCAAAGTTCAAGAAAAAGAGAAAAAGAAAAATGTTATTTTATATCATTACAACAATGTTTCAAGCATTATCTCAAAAATCAAGCAAAAATACAAAAGAAAAGCAACAAAAAGAAAGCAAAAGCAAAAGCAATAAAATCCCTCTCCCTACCCCTTGAAAAGAAAAGAAGGGTTGATGAGCTTGAATCCCTGGAATTCTCAATTATTCGAAAACTGTGAGGTAAGCCCCATAACAAGTGGTTTGTGCCCAACCTGCTTGGCCTTGGGTAACTCCTAGCGTGGCGATATGTCCGTCACATTAGCGACCTTCTTTTGTACGAACCTATGTCTGCTTATGGATTAGCTAGCTCTTGATAATCCGACTTACATAGTAGTCTGGTATGGTTATATGCATCTAAATCATGGTTAATGAACACTTATTTGGTTCATTCAAATCACTTGTATCATAGTATCTTGCTCAAAACTGGTAAATGAACAATGCAATTGCACACACATTTTGTATTTGAGAGATTTTGTGTATCATTATGATAAATCAAGATTGGAAATGAACTCACATATGCACATGGGATTCCTTATAAATCTAACTTTTGTCTTTAAGATACTTTGAAATATTTTTTTGCAAATTGTTTGGAATAAATTCATTTTCTTCTTTGAAGAACAGTTGTTTAGTATAAAGACAACTACATACATAATCAAAAATCAAAATTTCTTTCAAACCATACAATCAAACACACACACACACACACACACAATATATATATATATATATATATATATATATATTTTTGACTTTCGTGATGATGGTATAGTTCCAAAACTAAAATTGGAATTTTATGACTAGCGCAAGTCCTCATCTTCATATTTTCTGACTATTTTCAAAAATTAAAAATCAACCATGCAATAAAACAATCTATTTTCTTCTTTGATTTTCGTGATGATGGTATAAGTCTATATCTAAATATTCTATGCCTAGCGCAAACCATTATACCAATTTTATTCCCCATTCATTTAAAAATCATAAAAACCATATGACTTAAATCATTATGTTATACAATTATGCTTTAAAACAAACAAACACCTATCACTATTTCATGTCATTATGTCAATATGCAAATTTGCAACCATGGTATAATTTCTAAGGAATTATTCAACATTTTATCACACTTAGGAATTTATGCCTAGCAAAAATCATTTTAAAATATTTCATGCATAATATTTTCATGAAAAGTCTGAAAACAAAATCATCATCATCATCATTTGCATCATCACACCAAAGTCTTAAGACAATCTCTTAAGCACCCTTTTACTTTTAGCAATATTTCTATACTCGGGATTAGCTTGACGACCGAGTGAGCGGCGACTCCATGAAATGGTCTATAACAGCGACAATGTCCTTTGAAATTATTGTTAAAAGTCCCTTTTATTTTTTATCAAATTATCATCACAACAACCAATTTGTTACATCAGATTATTTCATTTAAATTTTTAAAGCATGACATTTAAACCATAATATTTTTCAATGACATAATTACATGAATCATCAAATCAATCACACCAAAACATTAAAAGCATCATACAAACGCATAAGACAAGTCATATGATCAAAAAATATCTCATCTATATATATATCAAATATATGTACATCATATCAAAAATAGATTGGTATGCCACAATCTACATCTTGGCATACTCAATCCTCTCAATCAAATATACAATCTCTGTGTAGTGCAGTAGCCTCGCCTCGAGAACCCCTCGAGCTCTCAGCCTCATCTCCTCCCCCGCCCTGAGGTGGAGGAGGTGGCCCCATCGCAGTCCATGTGGTGCCATGAGTCCTGGATGTCGATCGTGATGATGTCCTAGATGACCCCATCATGACAGGCTCTGCAATATGAGCTGGTAATGGCACCCTCTGCTCTGCTGGCACCGCCTGGTAATATAGAGCCTGATAGAATGTAACCTGGGCAATAGCGCATGCTAAATCTTGAGTGCTCGCTCCTCCACCCTGAGCTCTAAGCCGTGTAGCCTCATCCTGCAATGTCTGCACCTGAGCCCGTAGGCGGGCAACCTCAGCTCGGAGAGTCGCTGTCTCGTTGCTCTCCCTAGTGTCAACACCCTTGCCCTTATCGGGCGATGGTGGCCTCTCTCTCTATGGAGAAGGGGGTCTCTCCTCCCTCCTCTCCCACTGTCGTGGCCTCTGCTGAGCCTGTGGCCTCCTCTGCTCTCTCCCGTCGTGACCCTGTGCTGCCTCAATGGCTGCCTGGCGCCGCCTCCCCATCCGATGCACAACTGCATGAATCGGACCCTGAGCCCTCGTCATCCGAGGAGGGTGGATGCCTATGTACTAGGCATCATAGCCGTCGGCTACCCCAGCATCATCCCCATCCACTGGCTGAATGGGGGCATCATCTACGTCTTGACTCTAGAATCGTTGCATATCTGGAGCCTCGCTAACTGTAGTGTTATCCCGGATAGTCCAGGAAAACTCGTAGTCTCTCAGAGATGGGATCCCCTGCTATAGACCGAACTGCCTCAAAACTTGGTCATACCGATGGAGCTCCACCTCTCCCCTCTCCATCCTCAGCCAGTAGACTCGCCTGATGTGAGCAGTCTATCCTCGGCCCACCCTGGATGATCTCTCCAAGGCCTCCAGGTGATCTGGTCGGAGACGAGGTCGTCAAGTAGTCTCCGGGACGTTGGTAGATCTATCCGCCATTGTGCCCCTCTTCGGAGCCACCAGTAGAAAACTCGGGGCCTCTCCCCATCAATCCCTATCAGTGGGAGCCCTATCGGCCTCCGCACCGCAATGTGCTCCCAGCACCAAACCTGTAGTAGTGATGTCATAACCAGACATCGATCGCCCTTGTATACGACCCCATGAAGGATCCTATACAACCGATAGAGTACAAAGCTCCCCCAAGCAAACCTGTATCCATGGTCTCTCATGTCGTAGACCACATCTGTCAGTACCCATGGTACCCTGCATCCGCTCTGGTGGCACAGCAGAAGTCCACCTACCACCCCAGCCAAAACCCGTGTGAGTCTAGATGCCCTAGGCATCTGGCGCAGTGACTCGATATTCACTCCGCCCTTCTCCAGGGCGAAGCTCGGATCGCCACACAGTCGCATCATCGCGTGGCCCTGATTGGCCATGGGAGTGATCAACCGTCCTTGTATGGGGATCCTCAAAATCCTCCATACATCCTCCAGTGTGGGAGTCATCTCCCTTGTCGGTAACCAAAACATGAAGAACCCGGATACCACCTCTCTGCTAGGGCTGTCAATAGCCCCATATCTGTAGAAACTTGTGGCATCTCTGCCACATGCTGCAAGCCGACCTGAGCTAGCTGATCTCGCTCTGCCTAAGATAGAGCGGCCAAGTCATCCCTCAACCCGTCATATTTCCATTCTCTGCTCTTTAGTAATCCTCTCTGCAACATAAACAAAATCAACAATAAAAATCATTAATAAATCATTAATTAAAAATGCAAGTCAAAATAAGTTCAATTTTATAAATGATGATATCGTCCACAATTGGACGATATCGTCCCAAATTTGAGCAAATTCGTCTCCGATTTCGCATGAGGAAATCGTCCCTTATTTGATGAAATCGTCCCCCTATCGTCGATTTCGCCCTTCGACGAAATCGACGAAATCGAGACGATTTCGTCTCGACGATGTCGATGGCCCAAAAATGGCCGCGATGCTCAAAAATCAATCAAATTTAATCTAAAAAGCATGAAATTCTAAAATTAAGCATTCTAAATCTAGTTTAGACCCTTACCCGTAGCCCGTGTCGGACCTCTGTTGATCTGTGCATTGTCTCAACCATCTTGTCTCCAGAGCTCTAAAAACTAGGAAAATGAACAGTAACAAATGAATTAGGGTTTTACCCTATTTTTCTTAATTTTATTCAAAAACAATTAAAAACATTTTAAAATTTTGCTTTTTCGCGTTTTTACCTCAAACGTTCGATTTGGGTAAAAACACGGAGGGGGCACCATAGTAAGCAGTCGTACGATTCGACCTAGAATCGTCGCCTAAAAATGGGAATAAATTTTTGCTTTCTCGTAGATCGAGAAGAACTCATCTTTAACGCATTTTCTTTGAAAAATTCGCTAAAGAGGGGGCAAAATGTAGCACCCTAAAATTGGCATAGTAAAACCTTAAATAATTACAATTACTCTAGTAAATATTCAAATTCAAATTTTAACCCCCAAAACCGCTTCCAAACCGCCGTTTAACCCGTTTCCTCCTTTCCCGTGCCATTTTTAGAGTTTGTTTTGACCGTTTGACGATATCGTCGCCGATCAGACGATATCGCCTCAGATCGGACGATTTCGTCTGGACTAGGACGTCCAGACGATCTTGTCCCAAAACTAATTTTTCTCAATTAGCCTCTATTCCAACGACGTCTCTAATCCGGGCAGAAGCGTGTCTGCGCTGTTAGAGACCCTCCCCATTGGAGATCTCCCAAATTGGGATGATCTCCAACCTCCTAACCTCCCTCCTAAGCCTATTTAAACTTAGGCCCTCCCCTTAACCTACCCCTGGCTGATATTTCCTGTAACTTGACTTTATACGCACTAAAACATCCCAAATTACTATCTGCACTAGTCCTATCCAAATTTTGTTGCAGGAACCTTAGTATTTTTCAGCCGGAGCAAGCTCAGTTCGTCGTGGACGATCCTGTTCAATTCGAGATGATTTCGCACCGATTCAAGATGATCTCGACTACAGTCTGCATTGGGGGCAATCAGTGCCCAGAGTTTGCATTTTTCTCTTTTCATCTCCTATTCTATTTTGCATCTAGTCAGTTTATTTATTATTTTCTGCTATTCTGCATCTTGGAGTTCACCCATGTAGTCTAATTGCATAATGAAATCATGATTAACTATTAAAACATCGTAATTTACTTGCATTTCTATTCAAGATTATCTGTTAACATCTTTATTGTCATTTTACATCTTTATCCTCTATTAGCATTGCTGCATTTTTTGTATTTTGTGTCTATTTCTCTGTTTGTAGGTCTCTGACGAATTCGTCTGATGAATTCGTCAGATCTCAGACGATCCTGCAGGTCGGAGACGATCCTGTCAAATTCCAGACGATCTGGACTGCTTCAAAAATCAGAATCTCCATCAGACATCCGGATCAGGTATGGCTCTGTAATTTAGCTTTTTCTCTCTATTTTCTATTTAAAATCTATTTTTTGTATTTCATTTAGCTTGCATTTTCATAATAGAACAACTTAGATTCATTTGGCCAAACCTAGGACTCGAATGTTTAAAGATAAAACTGAACACATTAAACACATTCCCAACCTAGGCGTGGAAACTGCCATTCAAACGTTTCCTGGTGAACCCACCATCCGTCGAAAAATCACCATAATACACCTCCCCCGAGAGGCGGGACCTTCGCAAGGCCTCTCAGTCTGAGATACCGCGCCATCCTTTTCCCATTATCCTTTCGGGCATGGATCCTATAGCCTGAAGGTAAGGATGCAAAAAATTTGGAGCGATACACAACTCCCCTAAATATTGGCAATACTAAGGGTGAAATTGTTTTCATAGGAGCATTTTGAGTAGGATTCAGAAGAATAGGGTATTTAAAAGTTCTAACAGGAGGATTATCAACATCATGACCAACAATATCCCTATCATGTTCTCCTTGTTCTGCCATAGGTGCTTTCTCAGCTTTAATTTTTTCAACTAGTTTAGATGGATCAACCCTATAGGTATGTTTAGAAGCAAGTGCCTCTAAGAGCTCTTCTTGCAAAGATCTTGCAATTTCAATTGGTGAAGAAGATTATTCTATTTTAAGTCTTTCAGGAAGTTCATACAAAGGTAGATATTCACCTGATCATGAAGAATGCCTTGGTGGAAAAGAGCCAGTTCTGATAAAACTTCCTCTTTCGTCTCTTGGCCTATGCATTCATGCCTATTTACTAAATAAACTAAACCTCAGGTTTCCAAAAATTGTTTCCTAAAATATGATATTTTTTGGACTTCTAGACCTCTCCTAACAACACCTAAGTATCCCTAGCAATGACGCCAAAAATTATGAGTGTCATTAAATCTTCATCATTTAATAATTATGTGTCAATCCAGGGTGGTGTCCAAGGCTATATACAAAAGCAGGGGTTAACATACTGATGTTTAGTTCATTTAGATCACAGCTTTATTCATGGAACAGTTAGATATTGGGGTGTTTTGGGTCTCCTTTCTTACTCCTAAAAACTAAAACCAAACTCCTACTTATCCTTGCAGAATTGAAATTCACACAATTGCAGGAAAAGCAAATTTGAACTATTGTAGAATTGAAAATGACAAAATTTAATTGACATAATTTAAAATAACAAAATTGAAATCACAAATTAACTATAACAACAATGAAACTTTTTAGAATTGAAACTTCACACCTGCAGAAAATGAAACCTAAGACAATGATGAAATTTAAAGGTTGGTAAGAAAATATTGCAAATATGTAGCAAACTAAATTAACCAGAAATTATCTGATGTAAACTGGAAATACAGACTAGAAATGCTGAAGCTGAAACATAAAATGTTATGCTATAAAATCTATTCTAGATGACTTAACTATAATGTATTCATGTGCCACATGCTAGATGAAGTTTAATTCAATAGTAACTATGTAAAAATCTATCAGATTCCTGCTGATCTACTGCAGCAAGAAATTAGCAGAACTCTGGCAGGAATAATCCCTCTTCTAGGCCTGGAAGTGGCCCTTGCTTCCTAAACCAAAAGAGGGGAATAGTACTTGTTCTACACTATCAAATATTCACACTGAACTCAAAAGTAAACATGAATGACAAATATTGTATTTTTATTTCATTATCAGCATATCAGTAGTGCAGGGGAAGTTTTGCAGACTACCGATCTATTGTAGTACACAATTACAACACTTGGACTGCTCTATCTCCTAGTACCTATATCCTCTTATACTATATTATCCTATCTACTCAACCAAATAGGAGTATTTTATTTATACAATCAACGTACAACAGTGCTCCAATACAAGACTGTTACAACTATTGTAGGAGTGTGTTTCCCAAAAATGCAGGGATCTGATCCATTAAACCTTATCCATTCCAGCTACTGGCTTTATCTAGTGAGGGATAGGTGTTGGAAAGGATAGGGATGTCCATAGAATAGTTGCAATCATCGTTTACTTTCCTTTTACTACAATTAAAGATGCATTTGACCAAATTTATGTCTTCTGCACTTATTTCAGAGCTACTTCGAAATATCAGGTAGTAAAATAGATTTTATATTAATTCATGCTCCAGAAGCGCATGCGAACAGTTGTGATGGTGGAAATAGTCTCCATAATTTCCCAGAATACTGATGCCATATTTTGCATGAGATGGAGTGGACAAAGTCGAATCCATGTTGTATATGTATAGCTGGTTGGAATTTGTATGGAAAAGTTCCTGTTTTCTGCACAGTCAAACTGTTGATAAATTTTTGGTGCCTTTTGGTTATTTAAAATGGTTAAACGATGGGGAAATCTTATAAAAGAAGCACAAAACCAAATAGATAGCAGCACCTTAATATTACAACATTAAATTAATGCAAAATATACTAAATAATACAGCTGAAACAAATTATAAAACATAGATAAACAATCAAAATAGGTCATATGCACTTTATCATTCCAATATGCAAACATCATCATATAATGCATAGTATCACTAAAATTAGTACAAAATCATATCATAAGTGGTTCAAAATATTTTAAAATTTTATCAAAAGTAGTCTTTGTATGAGGCAATGTTCTGCCTCATCACTTCCCACATGCAATAGATGATCATTCCATGATTTAATATATATGAGTATGTCATCGAAGAAGACTAGGATAAATTTGTGAAGGAATGGATGAAACACATGGTTCATGAGGCTTTGGAATGTGTATGTGGCATTAGTGAGACCAAAAGGTATGACCAGGAATTCATAGTGACCTTCATGGGTATGAAAAGCTATTTTGGGAATATATTCTTCCCTAACTCTAATTTGGTGAAACCCCAAACGCAAGTCCAATTTTGTAAAAAAAAATTCACCATGTAGTTCATATAATAAATCATCAATGAAAAGTATAGGGAATTTATCCTTGATGGTGATTTTTTTAAGAGGATGGAAATACAAACACATACACCAAGAATTGTCTTTGCTATGGGCCAGAACTACTGGTGAAGAATAGGGACTAGTGTTGTGACAGATGACTCCATGTTCTAATAGTTCTTGGACAATTTTCTCAATTCCTATTTTTTGAGGTTGGGGATATCGATAAGGATGATCATTAGATGGAATAATTCTTGGAACAAGGTGTATGGCATGGTCATGGGATGTTTTTTGAGGTAGTTCCTTTGGCTCTTGGTTGACCTCATCATAGGTAGCCACAATGTTTTGCAGATATTTTGATTGGATTTTTGGAATATCTTGTGCTTTCTTTTCCATACAATTAACTTGGGCAATGAATCCATAACTACATTTTCTTAATATTTTTTCCATGCTATGGGAACTTACTA
This sequence comes from Wollemia nobilis, assembly GCA_028583015.1. Lineage (NCBI taxonomy): Eukaryota > Viridiplantae > Streptophyta > Pinopsida > Araucariales > Araucariaceae > Wollemia > Wollemia nobilis. Next base: position 2,072,715 of record JAQPPZ010000806.1, read on the forward strand.
TCTTGGATGGAGGTATTGGAATTATTTGGAGGCGAGTGGTCTTCCTATTTGCCTTCCATTCAACAAAGCACTGCTTGTAGTTAAAACCGACCGTGGTGTCCATTTGTTCTAACCATTCAACTCCCAAGATAACTTATGAATTCCCTAAACTCATAACAAAAAGAAAACCACGCCAAGTGTAACTTTACATTTGCAATGAAATTAGATATGTTCTACCTATAAATTGAGCACTTCCCCCATTTGCAATTATAACTTAAAATTTATCTAGATTGGAGGAGTTAATATGTAAGTTTAATGCCTTAGCAATACTTGTGTCAATAAAGTTATGAGTACTTCCTGAATCAATCAATACAATTACCTTCCTTTATCGAATGCATCCTAATACCTTGATTGTATGGTGAGATGATAATCCCATAAGATCATGTACTGAAAGTACCATAGTATCCTCTTCAACTATGACCTCCTCGGGTTCAATTTGGTCTTCGTTTATGGGTAAATCATGTGAGTTGGTATCCTTTATTGCTTCATCTTCCTTGTCAGCATATTTTATTTGAAAGTTCCATCGTGGTACACATGCCTGATATTTTGGATGGTGATTGTGATATTTATAGCAAAAATATATTGATGGTTGATCATTTCTATGAAAAGAGTTGTTGCAGTATTGAGGTCGACCATAGGATTCACGTCATATAGATATCCCAATTTGTACTTTTTTCTCAGCCAACTTGGCAATCCTTATACAAGTTTCTAAAGAGGATGGATCTTGTAGGTCAAATTCAACTTGAATATTCTCTTTTAACCCATTTCTAAAGGTAGATACCACCATATTGGCTAGCAAGTTTCTTGCATAGGAAAGCATACTAGTGAATTCTGAAATATACTCCCTTACAGATCCTGTTTTCTTAAGTGATAACAACCACACCATGTAAGAATATGAGGGTCCTTCATAAAATATTTAAAGGAAATGTGTGGTGAAATCATCCCAGTAGATGATATTTTCATTCTCACATTTGAGTCATACAAACCATTGATAAGCTTCAGTACCGAGTTTGGAGGCAACAAAAGAAACTTTTTCTGAATTGTGAATTTGGTATAAGTCTAAAATGCCTTCCATTTTAGCTATCCAACCACGTGGATATTGACCCTCAAAAGTGGGCATATCAATGCGTGGAAAATTAACATCATTAGGACCTCTTGGTTGTTGGTAAAATTCATCTCTATCTTGGTCCTCATTATGCCTATGTCTATGGAAGTGATTTTGGGTATTATCTTTATGACCTCTTTGTTGTTCATAGACTTCTTCTCCATCCCGATCTTCATTGTTACATTATCTATGGTAGCAATTTGGGTTAGGAGGGGTTGGTTGAATTTTTTTGTCCACTAGTTGGTGCACTAATGTAGTCAATTTGTTCATGCTATATACTAATGTTTACATAGTTGAGGTGTTGGTATTGGGTTTTCCTATTTCCTCACGTGTGAGGTTCTCATGGGAATAAGTAGAAGAAGGATTGGAAGCCATGGTGTTAAGCAGTGGATGATCAGGATCAAAACTATTAATGCATAATGGAGAAGTAAAATGGGTACCTTTGTTTTGTGGAGGTCTTCTGGGTGACTTCAATAGTTTGTTGCTGAAATTATCTTTGCTGGATAATCATCCATTTGGTCCTTTGGTCCACCTCCCGCTCATGCATGTGATAGAGCAAATTTATATTTAAATTCTATAAAAAAATTGGTTAATTTTGGTAAAAAAATTGGTTTATTTTCTGCTTCAACTGTCGCTCCAACTGTGATGCGGATTTTGAATTTTTTTAATGGTTAGATCTCCCAATGACTAGATTTCAATTGAGTTTGTAGTTCCAATGACTAATGGCTAGTTTTAACTGTGACTTCCAATGGCTATGACCCATAGTATGGCTTTCTTATTTTTAGGCTATGCAACTCGACTTGCTTGTGAAGGAATATAATGACGATCTCTAAGGACAAAACGCGATTATACCACTGGACACGTGAGTGAGGAAGACACTAAAGACCATGATAGTGACTACCAAAGTCGTACAATATGAAATAATAGAAATTTGATGCTAGACACGACACCAACTTAGATTCTAGATACAATAAACAATTGGATTGACAATAGTGCTGACGCGACAAGACAACTAAGTTTTAGATGATAGGGAACATCTAACAACTAACAACAGTGCTGACATGACAAGACAATAAAGTTTTAGATGTCAGGGAACAACGACTAGTAACGCAAAAAGATACGAGGAATGGGGATAGCCTTCAAAATATGTACGAAGTATTTTTCTCATGTGGCCGAAGCCACAATAACATATATGATGCATGAAGAATATAAAACCCTTCTAATGTTGGTTTAATGGATTCAATTCTGGTTGTCCATAATAGCACCTTCTATCTACTCATGTGTTATCACCTTCACTAGTAAAATAAAATACTTATTGATGCTTCACACTTGTGATTTCTACGGATACGAACCAGGAGATTGTTTTTTTTTACTTTACAACTATGGATACGAGCAGGGAAACTCCCCAGGCTTATTTGGAGCATTGACAAATATGATACCACATGCAAGGGTATAGGTACCCTTGTTATGCCGAATAATAATATCACAGAACTTAGCAATAATAAATCAACGAATGCTAAAACTAGAACAAAGAATTAATGATGCGAAACAATAATTTATATTTAAATTTGTTCACCTCTTAAGGAGGGTTGGTCCTCGCCACTAGGAGGGCTCAGTCCTCTGTAGAATGCAAGTGATAAATGATATGATAAAAGATAATAAAACTCATTGGAAAGCTACCCTATAAATAATAAATAAAAATATATTTACAACATAGCCGACGACTATCATATTTGGAATGTAACATTTTGAAAGAAAATACCTTTGGCATTAAATAAACACCTTTGGAGCAACACAAGCTACTATTTGAAAATACACTCCACATCGTGATTGGTTGCTTTGATGATTTCCTAGGGAAGGAATCTTCCCAGATGACCAGGTTAATTTGATTGGCTGCTCTATTAGCCAAAATATATGCTACCTTGCTCGCCTTTCTGAACACATGTTGAATTGTGTTAAAGGGGAATTATATGAGGGAAGCTTGACATTACTGGATGATGCTTTGGATGTTCTAGCATCCACTATTGTTGTTCTTAATGTGGCTAACAATATTTAACGAATTTTCTTCAAAAATTATGGGGGTGGTAAAATCCTTGCTAACCTTGATGCTTCTCCATAGAGCCTGAGCTTTAGCGTAGTTGTTAGTCTAGACACCTAATATTTTAGTGAATGCCTTGATGACATTGCCATCATGGTCCCTGATGAATCCTACCACTCTAGCATCCCCATGATTGCCTTTGGATGATCCATCAAAGTTTACCTTAAGCCATCCTAGGGAGGAGGATTCCACTTGGCATTACTTTTGATGCTGGTGGGAATCTAGGTTTTGGAGTACTTGGTCGATACCCCTAGAGTCTTGAACAAGGACTCTAGCCTAGAAATAGGTGTATCTAGAAAAGAAATTAGATTAGCATTTTTAATTGCAAAGCACAATGCTCCGTTGGCCACAACTTTTGGGTCTCTAAGATGGTCGTTGAAGATGCGACTATTACGCTCGAGCCAGATTTACCATATCCTATGGTGCAGTAGGGCTTTCCAAAGGAACTTGAGCATGGGGTTCTGAAAGACAATGGGCCACTGAGTGAATAGGTTAGGAATAGACTTGGGCCACACCCAATTGACATGAAAATTTTTTATCAGGGAGGAGAACACATCGAAGGTAAAGGGGTATTCGAGCAAAATATGTTGGATGGACTCCCATGCCTAAGAGTAGAGATAACATCTATTGGGGATAATGATACCCCTTCTGATTAGATTATTAGTGGTGAGGATACTATTGTGGAATTCAAGCTAGCAAAAATAGGCCACCTTAAGAATGAGATGCTTGAGCTAGATGGTCTTGGTTGTGGTAGGGCTGTTCATGGTGTTGGGTCTTTTTTGTAAAGTTTCTAAAAAAAGAAAAATGGACTTCACAGAGAATTGCCCATAATTGGTGCCTTTCCAAAAAAAATTATCTACCATCTGAGCTTTAGGGATAAATTTTACCCTGAGTACAAAATATAGGGTAGACGTAGTTCTATCTAAAATAAAAATTTTGACTCTAAATGGAGCTGCTTCCACCTATGGCTAGCTTAATTATTAGTAATGAAGTCTACAACTTTAGGTCTGAATCTGTTGTCAGTGAGATGTTTAATTGCTACAATATCAGGATCACTAATGAGAGGCTTGTACCTATCCCAAGGATCATACTAGAAGTCAATGTCCTTACCATCTCCAAGCTATCATTTGATCCCTTGTTGTAGAAGGTATTTGGTTTGGGTTATGGATCATCAAAAATGGGATCCAATGCTGGAAGTCCCTTCGTACCTAAAGGAATGTTGTTGTAGATAGTTCCTCTTGATGATAGAAACCCATTCCAAGTCTGCACTGGTGACCATCTTCAAAGCATTTTTGGCAAGAAGGTCCTGGTTCATCAGGCCGATCCTTTGAAATCCAAGCTCGCCTTTATTTTTTAGAGTGTAAAATTTATCCCAGGCCACAAGATGAAACTTATTCTGATTTTCTATCCTTGCCCAAAGGAAATACTTTTATATTTTTTCTAACGCTTCTCCTATAGTCGTTAGGATTTTGAAAATTGATAGGAAATGCACTAGGATGCTTTGGGGGACTGACCTGACTAGGGTAGCTTTACCAACTTGAGATAGGAGAGTCTCTTTCCAACCTGCCATTTTATTATTAAATCTCTTGGTAACATTGTTCCACATAGACTTGGTTGGTCTCCCATGGAATATTGGGAGGCCAAGATAGGTGGTCGAGAGAACAACAATGGTGCAACCCAGGATGTTCATAATCTTGGCTTGTCGCTTTAGTGGGGTGTTGATGAAGTAAATTTTTCTTTTGGTGAATTTGATTCCTTGCCCTACAACTTCCTCAGATATTGAGGATGGATTTGATGATTTTGGATTTAGAAACAGAGACTATAGTAGCCAACAGGGTTTCATCCACAAACTATTGATCAGTCAAGGAATGGAGATTGGGCGTAGCCTTAATGCTAGTGATCAAACCTTTTGAGCAGGTATCTTTAATAGCCCTTCCAAGGCTCTCAGCCAATATAATAAAAATTATGGGAGAGAGGGGGTCCACTTATCTCAACCCTCTGGTGCTAGGGAAATATCCTACCATCGAGCCATTGATAAGAACTAAAAACCATGATGAGGAGACGCATTGCGAGATCAGCTTAACCCAGTTTTTATGAAAATTGAACTTCAGGAGGAATTTGGCCAAAAAAACCTGGTCCACTCTGTCAAAGGCCTTGTTCATGTCAAGTTTTAGGAAAAAAGTAGATTTGTTGTAGTTATGGACCGAGTGGATAAGTTCATGAATGGTGATGACTCCATCAATAATATTTTGGCCCTTAACAATTTTTCCTTGGAAGGGATCAATAATGGAAGGGAGAATTCCTTTGAGTCTATTGGACATGGCTTTGGATAGGATTTTAAATATGATGTTGCACAAGCTAATGGGCTGATAATCAGATGAGGACTTGGAACTGGGCCCTTTGGGAATAAGAGCAAGGAAGGTGGAATTAACATCCCAAGGGATGGATCTAGAGTGCTAAACTTTAGAGATATATTGGAAAATATTGGGGCCAATGATGTCCTAGTAGGTTTGGAAGAACCTCAGGGGAAATCATCGAGGCTATGGGCTTTATCTGACTACATGGAAAAGAGAGCCTAGTGGATTTTATCAAGGTTTAGAGGACTAACAAGCAAGGCATTCATGGTATTAGAGATGGTTTTGGGGATGTTCTTGAGGAGGGAGTCCATGGCCTGATTGGAGGAAGAGGTATGGAATCCAAGAAGGGATTTGAAATGACAAACTGCTTCTTCCAAGATTTGGTGGATATATGAGGTGAACAAACCATCTTGATTAATGAGACATGTAATCCTGTTAGCTCCACTGTGCTTGAGAGTGGAAATGTGAAAAACTTGGAGTTGGAGTCTCCTTCCTTAAGACATAATTATCTTTATTTTTTGTGCCAAAAAATTTATTCTTTTCATAGGGTATTGTGGTAATCCGATAGCAGAAACCGCTCCTTAGTTCTCAGACTGTCGTCCCCTTGACCCTACTGAAACTGGTTCTCAATCTACTGGAGCCCGTTCTTGATGTTTTTTTTTTTTTTTTTGAATATGTTTTCAAATATTTCTCTTTTCCAGACCTTTAGATTACCTTTGATCACTCGTAATTTTTGATTTACTTGGTTTTTTATAGTCCTAGGTAACCTTTCCCCCCACCACTCGATAATATGATTTTTAAGGTCTAGATGCTAGGTCCATATTGATTCAAAATGGAAAGGGGTTTTGAGCTGAGATCTATTGACAACTTCAAAAATAAGGGGACTATGATCAGACCCAATATTCGGTAGTGCCTACAAGCTGGCATATCCAAATAGGGGAAGTGCTTCCTAGGATAGCAGAAAATGACCAAGTATTTCTTAGATAAGATCTCCGCCCACCCTTCTATTTCTCCAAGTGAACTGGGACCCTCTCAACTAGACATCGATAAGTTTGTTTGTGTCTATAAAATGAGCGAAGTCACCTATGGATTTTGGGTGATCACATCCCACCTCTCTTCTCTGAGGGATGTAATGGGGTATTGAAGTCCCCAGCTAGAATCCAGTGGATGCTGAAAACTTCTCATATGGGTGAGATTATTCCATAGGGTCGATTTGTCCTACGAATTGTTAGGGGCATACACATTCATAAGAACCCAGGAGTGTTGCATGTTATAGTCATGGAAGTAGATGTTGGACATAAGTACTTCACCTAAAATGGCTCTCCCTTCCACCTTGGCTGGGTTTCAGAGACAAAGGAGTCTGCTTGAGGTACCAGAAGTAGGTATAAAGGTGAACTCGTATTTTTTCCCGAATAACATTGGCAAATTTAGGTGACCAATTCTCACCTAACTTGGTTTATTGAATAAGAAAATTAGTGGGATTTGATTCCTTCCACATAACAACATCCAATATTTATTTGGCTGCCCCATTTAACCCTCTCACATTCCAGGAGAGGATTCTCATTTAGAAAATTTGGAGGGTTTTTTGCCCCCTTTGCCTTACTGCGTAGGAGGTTTGGATCTCTTAGTTTCTTCCCTATTGGGCATTTCTAGTTCATGGAATAGGGTTCATTGGCTATGTCTTTTGTTGTGTCTCTGCTCCTCAAGTCAACCCTAGAGGGCCTACCCTTTTTCCTGTCATCTCTCACATATATTTGGGATCTTTTGAAGCTCTGAGTCTATTTAGGTATCCATGCTTATGGGGATTCATGGGAGGATTTGCCACTGTCAGCCTCGATATCATGAAATTTGTATGGGGAGTGGGGTGACCTAGTCCCATTGGGTCGGGAAGATCTGAGCGAGGGTTTGCGTGACTGGGGGGCTTTGGAGGGAGGTCTTTAGGACTCAATACTGGTATCCAGTGGGGAAGTAGGGAATGAGGGTGGGAATGGGAGATAGGTTTTTTGGGGGATATTTGCATTTGGGTGGGGCTGGTTCATTTGGTTTGGAACAAGGATTTCCTCACAAGGGAGCTTCTCATCATAGTTTTTAGCATTAATACCAGAATTACTGAGTAAACTAAACTTATTAGAGGATGTATATAGACTACTTGCCTTACTCATGTCATTAGCTGGAGGAGAGATGGCTTGTTGCTTACCTTTATGATTCTGGCTTTGTCTTGCTTTGATTTTCATCTTCTGGGCTTCTCTATGGGTTGGGTAGAGCAATATCTAGGCACTCTTTAGAGTTAGGTACTGGTTTGGGAGATGCCCTTGTGAATGGTATTTGATGTAAAATGTGGGTTTATTTTTATACTCCAGTGGTTGGCTTCGATAGTAATACCCATAAATCAGGTTAATATGGTCTAGTAGTTGGGTATCCAAGTTGACATTAACACATATGTGGGGCTACATCAACTGTGATTGGGTGTGAGTTACTGGGTCGATAGTAACAAGTTTGCCAATCACTCGAGCTATCCCTTGCAACAAATCCTCATGGAAGAAGTGTGGGGGTAGATTTAGGAGTTAGACCCAAATGGGAGTGCAGTTGATGCTCTAGGATTTCAGGTTGAATTCTGCTCCCCACTTGTAAAGGAAGAGGCTTATTCTTCTGAAGAACCATGGACCCCCTAATAAAATATGATATGCATCTTCTTGTGTGTTGAGACGTATAATGAAGAATCCTATGGATATGGCTAGAATTTCCAGGTAGCCCCTAGTTTTTCACTTTATCGCCAACCAACGATGGAGTGAATCCATATTGGATATTCCTCCTACAAATTTTCCTACAAGGGAAAAGGAATCGATGGTAGCATAATCTTCCATTACTTCCATTGGATAGAAAACATCGTAGCCCTGGGTGATGAAGGTGTGTGGTACTACAGGAAAGGGTTTAGGCTTTCCCTCGAGTGCTTCTAAAAATATTACTGAGTTGGTTTTACAATCGCCCACCTCTATTTTATTTGGAGGATATTTCCCCCCATGAGCTCCATTCCTATCCTTAGGCACCCCCGGAACACTTTTACCTGCTGTTTCACTCCATGTCTCTTGGTCGGTGAATCCATCATTGGTGCTGTTGGTGCACACTTGAGATCCACATCCTGGGAGCTTACTTCCACATTTTTTCTTCCCTCTTGTTCCATAATAAAATTTCAAAAATTTGCTCGTCATCACTCACTGTCACAATACTCCCCTCCCTCGCTTTGTAGAGATATGGCTCTTGAAAGATGAAATATTTTTCCAAAAAAAATCTATCATAATTCTGCAATCCAAAAAATAATCCCCACTTTGCCAGAATTGTTGCTCTGATACCACTTGTTACAAAACTTTATTTTATTTAACATAAATCATTCACCAATATGTAGAAATATCAAATCATTCATCCACAAATAATTATCCACAATAACAATCCATAGTTGATACAAAGATAGATAATATCCTTAAGGTAGAGAAACACCAATAATACTTATTAAAGAAGGAATAACTCCACAAGATCTCCCAAGATGAGAGTACCACTTAAGGAGGGAAAAGTACCATAAGCCACTTCATGAGCAAAGATGATTACATATGATTGATCTCAATGATGATTACAATGACAAATATCTCTTATTTATATATCCATCTTCTAATTATACTTTGGGGAGCCAACTACTAATATAATGAGTGGGAGTTGTTTGTCAGGACCTGCTCGAAAGGAGTCCTTTGCAGAAGCATCCTGGGAAGATGGGATGGATGAGAAACTCTCAAATCTTCTCAGATGAAGATTAATGTCAAAGGGCTCAATAAGACCTCAAAAAGTAGGATGTTGGTAGCTTTTAGAAAAGATCTTCACCCGGATATCCTCTGTATCTAGGAGTCGAAGTTAAGTTTCTCTGCTTGGCACGAGATTTACAATTTAGTCTAGAAGGGATCTGGTTTTATGGCCAGTGAGGCATTGGGGGCCTCCGACGGTCTTCTAATTTTTTGGAACAGTTTCAGAGTGGAAGGTCATGTTATTTTTGCTTCTTCGAGAGTTATAAACGTACTTTTTTGTTGCAAGGAGTCAAATAAGAGAAGGGTTTTGTCTAATGTGTATGCTCCAAATGCCTATGTGGAGAGAAGAAAGTTTTGGGATTTGCTTTTAGATATGCGTAGGATATTTCAATTTGAGGACTGGATGGTCGTTGGAGATTTTAATGCTCCATTATTTCATTTTGAGAAAAAAGGGGGTAATCCTATTGATGATAGAAGTTTACAGGATTTTGCGAATTTTATTTTTGAAGCTGAACCCTGTGATGTGGATATCAAAGGTGCAAAATTCACATGGTGTAATTGTAGGGCTGGAAGTAGTATGATCCTGAGCCACCTCGATAGAGTGCTTGTTTTTGCGAATATTTTTTGGGATGCAAAACTGTCGATCCTTCCTCGAATTGTATCAGACCATAACCCTATTTGGTTGAAAACCCTAGAACTGGTGCCATTTTTTCCTTGTCCTTTCATATTTGAGGCTATGTGGAGCTCCCATGCTGATTTTGAGTCCAAATTGGCGGGGTGGTGGCAGGAGGAGACTGAAGGTCGAGGCCTTTTGAGGCTGACTAATAAACTCAGAAAGGTGCGGGGTGACCTAAAAATGTGGAATAAGACCACGTTTGGTAACATATTTCGTGAGAAGGAGAGGTTGAAGAATCTGATTGGCCAGTTGGAATCAGCCATGGAGGAGGGTGAATGTCCAGAGGATTTGTTGATGGAAGAAAGGATAGTGTTGGCTGACTTTCATAATAGACAAGCCCAAGAGGAACTATTCTAGAAGCAAAAATCTAGGGAATTATGGCTGAAGGAGGGGGACCGAAACTCGCACTTTTTTCATGCTTCCAATTTACATAGGAGAGCTCGTAATCAAATTTCGGGGATTAAATGTAGGAATGGTGATATGGTGACTAACATCAGTGATATTAGAGAGGAGGCGGTGGAGTTTTTCTAGGATCTCCTCTGTGCTACACCAGACCGAGATATTTCTATGGAAGAGGCCATGATTGAAGTTATTCCTAGGAGAGTTTCTAATGAATGGAATCATTGGATTGTCACTCCTTTTTTCGATGAGGAAATCTAGGAGGTTGTTAAAAGGATGGTCCCTATTAAGGCACCCGGGCCTGATGGTTTCCCTCCATTCTTCTTTTAAAAGTATTGGCATATCTATGGAAGAGATGTTTGTGAGGCAATTAGGGATGCTCATTGCAGTAAGTTCATTCCAAAAGTCGCTAATGCTACCTTCCTGGCGCTTATTCCAAAGAAAGAGGTGACTGATTCCTTCATAGATTTTAGACCTATCAGTCTGTGTAATACTGTCTACAAGATACTTGCTAAATCTATGGCCAATAGAATGAAGTTCATGCTTCCAAAAATTATTGACGAAGCTCAGTCTGCATTTGTGTTGGGAAGACAAATTTTAGACGAGGCCATAGTAATTCATGAGCTGCTGCATTCAGTAGCCAAGAGTGGGATATTTGGTTTCTTTTTGAATTTAGATATAAATAAAGCTTATGACAAGGTTGCATGGCCCTTCTTGATCAAAGTCCTCACTAAGTTTGGATTTTGTGACGAATGGATTCATTTAATCTATGCATGTATGTCGTCGGTCTGGTTCTCTGTATTGGTTAATGGGTCACCAATAGGTTTTTTTAGGTCCAGACGAGGGTTAAGACAAGGGGATCCACTTTCCCCATTCTTGTTTATCTTGGTGGCAGAAGCTTTGGGTAGATCGTTCAAATGCAGAAGAGAGGCAATTGGGTTGAAGCCTGCTACCACCTATTACCCAATTTCACACCAAAAATTTATCGATGATACCCTTATTTCTTGCTTGGCTTCGATGAAGGTGGCTAGGGAAGTTTAGAAAGTTCTTGATTGTTATGAGAGGGCAGCAGGGCAACAGATCAGTATGGCTAAGAGTGTTGTATTTTTTATTAATACACAGGCTGATATTCAATGTGAAATAGCTGAGGTCCTTCAGTGTAGAATTGCTAGCTTCCCTTCATCTTACCTGGGCTTGCCTCTCTTTGTTGGGAGAGCCAGGTCTCAGTTATGGGAACCGATGGTGGAGAGGATTCAGCGAAAGTTGGCGGCATGGAAGGGGTCTCTGCTTAGCTAAGCAGGCAAGGCTATTTTGGTTTAGAGTACCCTATAGAGTATACCTATCTATTTTTTGTCATTGCTCCTTGCTCCCCTTAAAGCAGCCTCCAAAATTGAGAAAATTTGTAAATCATTCCTATGGGCAGGCCCGAAACTGAGAGGAAGATTCCATTTTGTGTCATGGGAGTCGGTGTGTAGGAAAAAGGTGGAAGGTGGGTTGAATTTGAAAAGTGTCGAAAATATGAATAAGGCCTTGATAGCAAAATTAGGGTGGAAGTTGGCTTCTGGGACAGGCAAGTTGTGGGGAAGTATTCTGAAGGCGAAATACAAATTTCATTCTTTCCTTGCAGACGTCTTGCCTACAGGTGGATCAGCATTCTGGAACATTTTGATCAAAGTTAGAGACTTTGTAAGTGCCCAGTGCAGATGGGTAATTGGTAATGGTCGGAGGGCCCGGTTTTGGGAAGATGTGTGGCTACATAATCGCCCGCTGAAGAAGGACGTCAAATTTTAGACTTTGATTGCTAATTCAAGGGCATATAATCTTACTTATGTTGCTAAATTTTTGGAATGAAGATATGGTAGGGTGGCATGGGTGTTGGCTCCAGGTTGCTTAAGCAATGAAGGGGATAGGCGGGTATGGGATAGTCTATTCCAAGAGTTGCAATTTTGTGTTTTACGATAGCGAGATGTGGAGGATAGACTGATCTGGTCTCCAAAAAATTTGGGTATTTTTTTAGTAAAGTCGGCATATAGTAGTTTGGGGCAGGTGCAGGATTCGCCCTTTCAATTTCAGTTACTTTGGATCAAACATCTCGCCCCCCGGATAAAAATTTTCTTCTAGTTGGCTGCCCAGAATCGCATTCTTTCTTTGGAAAATCTTTGTAAGCGAGGGTGGCAGTTGGTGAACAAATGTTTTTTATGTGAATCATATTGGGAATCCACTTCCCATATTTTACTCAACTGTAGTTTCAGTAAAGAAATCTTAGGAAGCATTCTTAGTAGGATTGGAGTTGAGTGGGTTTTCCCAGAATCTTTGTATGAGTGCATAGTACAATGGTTCCCTCCCTTTTGGTCTCCTGCCTTAGGCTCTTTTGGCATTTTTTGTTACCTCATGCTATGTGGGAAATCTGGAAAGCTAGAAATTCCAAGGTATTTAAAAATAAGGTGGTCTATTCTAAACCCCTCATTAACCGTATTATTGGTAAGACGGTTGAGAAATGTTAATTGGGCGGCTAAGGTTCTGGATTTACCATAGGCTATGAGGGTAGATGAGATAAGGCTTGAACTATGGTTGGGGTGTGGAAGGACTGATCGCCCACCACCGAATGTCAATCCGAGATAGGGGGTCAATTGGAACGCTCCACCGAAAGGATGGGTTAAGTTGAATTTTGACGGGGCAGCTAAAGGAAGCTTAGGATTGGCTGGCTTAGGTGGGGTGATACGTGATCATTTAGGGATTGTCAGGTTGGTGTATGTGGAGTCATTGGGCAGGAATTCATCTCAAGTGGTGGAGGCAAGAGCGACGTTCTTTGGGATTTCACTGTTGAGAAAATTTAAATTCAAAAAGGCCATTATCGAAGGGGATTCGAGGAACATAGTAAATATGCTTAAGGGAGATTGCCAGATCAGCTGGAATATTATTAATCTTATTAATGAAGGTAGAAGGCTTTGTCAAGAGTTTGAATACTGTCAAGTTGGTCACACATATAGGGAGGGAAATAAGGCAGCGAACGTAATGGCAAATTTAGGAGTCGATCTTCTTGATTACGCGGAATGGTCGAGCGATTTCCTGCAGGCCCTTATTAATTGTGTTAGTTGCAATGGTTTTGATGATAGCAACTGATTGGGTGGACAAATGGGTGAAGGTAGTGGATGCCTAGTATGGATGGGGTCCCCATTGATTGTTTGGCATCTGCTCCAAGTTATATCAGATCAAGGGGATGGAAGGAATGTTTTAGAATATTCTGTCTGGCCGTTAGACTGTTGGGTGGGCAGATTTTTTTCATGGAGCACGTTTTCCAAGGATTTGGGTGCAAAGAAGCCTTGTAGGAATATGATGATTAATGCTGGAGGATTTTATGTCAGACATACCTTTTTCGGGTGGTATTCCTTTCCCCTCTCCAGGTCTCTTCCTCGTGGTATCGAGGTGGTTGATTACGTTGGTAAGCGTTGCTAGGGGGTGGTTTATTGGGAGATGGGGAAGATCACATGGTGGAAGATTTTCAAGGTGCCCAGGAAATGATACAAGTGTATTCAAAGCAATGGGGTGGTGGAGGTGTTGTTCTTTGCTACGTGGATCCTTCCTTTTTGGCCAGGTGGTGGATTTCAAATTGGTTACATGGAAAATTGGATTTTCCATAGGCCATCTGTTTGGTGTCAAGTCCTGGAAGTCTTCTCCCTTTGGACTTTCTTGGATTGTGATATGGTCTGGTGGTGTTTTAATTTGGCCTTCCCTTGTAGTCGATCCAGATAGAATACTTGGTCGAGGGCTAGGTCGTATATTCTGTGTAATTTTTTTATAGTGGCAAAGAAGAAAAGTGTTTCTCATAAGCTTCGACTGCTGGAGATCAAGTAGAGAGTAGTGTGGAGTGCCATGAAAATGGCCATGGATTATACGAAGGAAGCAACCCAGATGGTGGGGGATGTCTTTGCAGATGTTGTTGGTGCATCTTAAAACCAGCTCGGTTTTAGGTGCCCCTTGGCCTGCATTGTATGCCTACTTGTTTGTCGTGCTAGCATTCTTCAATTTTGATGATCCGAGTGGGATCTGTTATGTATTGGCTTATTGCTATGTCCGCTAGTTCCTGGTTTGGTTTTATTTTTTTCATCTTGTAATAGGTTTTTGGGACCCTTTCAAAACACTACTATCTTAATAATAATACCAAAAATATATATGTTATAATATAATATAATATTATAATACAATAAACCTTGGGTTATGTGTGGCCCATACCAATCCTTATACAATATAATAATTTATCCCCAAATATCTATTCATAGGTACCCTAACATGAAATGTTAAGTATCCAATATAAGTATTTAATATTATAATATTATATTAGATGTAATTATCCCACATGCATTGATAAGTGGGAGTGGTGGGTAGTTAGGCATTATAAATAGAGGTAAAGAATCATGGAGAGGATATGAAGAGAATTATATTGTAATTTATCTCAAGTTGAGATATTGTAAGGAGTGGCTTCCTTCCAATAAGGAGCATTGTACGGTGTTGCCCTACCTCAAGGGTTTGATTTATATTTTGAATAAATTGGATTTATATTTGTGTTTCATTATAAAATTGTTATTGTGAGCAATATTTGTAGATGAATGTTGTTATTTTAGTAAATGTGAGTAATATTTTTGTAATAAGAAAGTAGGTTCATAACAAGTGGTATCAGAGTGCTTTCTAGGGTCGTGTTTCGTTGCAAAATCTTAAGTGCCAAAGGATATTCTATAGCTCATGTTTTACTACAGAAGTGTCAATACTAGAGCACTTTCTAGGGCCGTGTTTTGTTATAGAAGCTTTAGTACCAAAGGACATTCCAAGGTCGAGTTCAACTACAAAAGTTTTGGTGCTTAATAAGCACCTGCATTAGGCTAATAACCTCTTGCAGGATTGGGTGTAAGTCCCAACCGCTTAACTAGGGGAAGTACTTGGGCCAATAATTGCCCTAAAACTCATTATGAGGAGTACCCCAGGAACCCCAGAGTAACTGGTTTGAGTGTGTTGCCAGTGAAAAGGGTCAACGACCCCACACCCTGTTAGTAGTATTTTTACCCTATGAGAGTATACAAAGAGTTGTCGTTTAGAGGTAAAATCGTGGTTGGTTTCTCAACAATTATTCCTTAGGGAAATATTGTTGGTAATCAGAGAGTGGTACTCGCTTAGACAACCTTTGTGGCCAGTGAGATTTACCTTAAGCCACTAGGAAGCCAAAGTTTGGGGCCCAGTTCATTGCCAAAATTTTCATAGAAGTGTCATACAACCATCAACAACAACTTCAACAAGAGTCTACAGTTCCACAACTTCAATAGAGCAGACAATTTGTAGTCTACCAACAATATGAAAGTGGTAGTTGTTTAAAAAATAGAGAGAGAGAAGTTTGCAGTTTAATCATAGTAAAAGAAAAAAATAGTTCATAGAGGAAGTTGTTATCAGTGTTAAAAAAAAAAGAGGGTTTGTAGAGTAGCAAATTATAGTTTGGTAGCAGTCCATGGAGTAGCAGTTGCAGTTTGGTAGGAGTGCCAAAATACTTAGTCCGCAATTTGGTAGTAGTTCAAAAAGAAAAAAAGGGTTTGCAATTTGGTAACAATTAAAAAAAAAAAAAAAAGTCTGCAATTTTAAAGTAGTCTAAAAGTGATAGTTTGTTTAAAAAATAGAGAGAGAAGTCCATAGTTTGGTCATAGTCCAAAAAAAATTACAATTTTGAAGGTAGTTTGTTTTAAAAAAAAATCCAAGTTTTGAATTTTTTTGGATTTGAGGTCATGGATTTGCTAATATTCACTGGAAGGAATGATGATGCTAAGGGATGGTGGAGAATTTTTAAATCTTTAAATAATTTTGAATGGAAAGATAAGATTTATAATTCTTTCGATGGGGCAGTTGCATCATGGTTTATAAACTTTTGATTTACCCATCAATATAAATACACATGAGAGGAATTTGAAGATGCATTCTTAATCAGATGGGTGTTTGGAAAAATGATAGTTAAAACCCCGGTTGAACGAATGGATTAAAGAGAGTTAAAAAATTTCAAGTTAGCAAAAGAAAAAGGTAAGGTTGACAGTATACAGATTAAAGGAAGCACAACTTGGATGTCAGATAAGTTGAACCATGTTAAAAAAGGTTTGTGTTTACCAAAATGTATAGAAGAAATAAATAAAATAAATAGGCAGACCAAACACTATGTAGAAGAAATAAACAGGCAAATAATTTGCAAAAACATGGCAAATGAAAAAGAGAAGGATGATAGTATACAAATTGAAGAAAACACCAAAGGTTGTGTGGAAAATTTTGAAAATATGAAGTTGACAGAAGAGGTAAATAGGCTTCAAGAGGAACAAAAAAAATGAATAAATATGATGAAAGAAAAAATGTAGATGACAACATGCAAGTTGAAAGAACCACATTGTTGGTATCAGATAAGTCAAAGAGTGGTCAGAGGGAATTGTTCAATTTTAAAAATTCTATTTTACAGGTTCATGGTTGCATCTAGAAGGAAAATGTTATTATTTCTATAAACCCTAGCAGTAGATACAATGTCATTAATATGTCTTTGGCTAAGAGGTTGCAGGTTCAAACAAAGAAAATAAAAGACATACAACTTGAGGGTACAAATGTTCAAGTTTTTGAAGATTTGAAAATCACCATGGACAAATATATTTTACACTCAAATTTTTATGCTATTGAGATGGATGATGTAGACATTGTTCTTGGTTATCCTTGGTTAAATTCTTTGGGTACTATTAACATTAATATACAAAAGAAGTTCATGAAATTTTGGTACAAGAAAAAGAAAATAACAGTACAAGATATTTCCCAATGTAAAAGGCAAGAATCCAAGGAAAAACAAGAAGTTATAGTAGGGGAACAAGTTGAAAAACCAATAAAAGAATCAAAAGTTGAATCTACAAAAACAATAATAGCCTCAGAAAAAACAATAGCAAAGTTCCAAGAAACTATATCAAAGATCAAAGAAACTCTAAAACAAGTTGAAGAAGAAGCAAAAGAACCTGAAATAGAGGCAAAGGAGGAGGCAGTAGCAAAAATCAAAGAAGAAGCAAAAGTAGAGTTCGAGGATAAACCAAAATATGAGAGCATGACAGAGGAGCATAAAATAAAAGAACAAAATATTGAACAATTAAAGATAACAAAACATCAGGTTAAGGTTGCAGCATATCGCCACCCACACCACCAGGAGCGACAACAATCTTGGAGGCATGGCTTTGGAAAACAATATTATGGTTCTACATGGAATCAGAAGGGCAACAACTATGGCAGTGTTTGGAAAAGAAAGCATAGTGACTTTGGTTTTCAGAGTGGTGCAATAGCATCAAGGAACAAATGGACCCATCATTTGAGTTACCATAGTAGGGCAACAAAAGCGTGGAGCCAACAAAGCAGTCTTGAATACTCAAGTGGCAAATGCAAACAAGTATGGATGAAAAAGAGTGATATTTATTGCCAACAGAAAGATGCTTCCAACACATGGAACCAAAGGATTACTTCTAAAAATTCAAATGGCAGAAGGGCATATCAACATCAACAAAGACCACCACCAATCAAAGTTTCACTGGGATGGATGGATGATCAAGATCGGTACCAGTTCACAACAAAGCTCAGAAGATCATATTGTTTAGTCTCTTCTTATGTTTCGAGGATGAAATATTTTGTAATGGGGATGGAATGTTAAGTACCCAATATAAGAATAGAATGTTAGGTACCCAAGATAAGTATTTAATATTATAATATTGTATAAATATTATAATATTATATTAGATGTAATTATCCCACATGCATTGATAAGTGGGAGTGGTGGGTAGTTAGGCATTATAAATAGAGGTAAAGAATCATGGAGAGGATATGAAGAGAATTATATTGTAATTTATCTCAAGTTGAGATATTGTAAGGAGTGGCTTCCTTCCAATAAGGAGCATTGTACGGTGTTGCCCTACCTCAAGGGTTTGCTTATGTTTTGAATAAATTGGATTTATATTTGTGTTTCATTATAAAAAAATTATTGTGAGCAATATTTGCATATGAATGTTGTTATTTCTAGTAAATGTGAGCAATATTTCTGTAATAAAAAAGCAAGTTCATAACACTAAATTTTAAAATATCTTAATGCTTACCCCCCCTAAAAAAAAAGGTATTTAGGACGCTAGCTCTAGTAATTGGATTATGGTTGGATACACATATTGAACAAACAAAATATTGCATTAGAATATCCCCATATGGCTTATGGTCTTGCGGATGTTAAAATCTAATCTATTTTTTATTGGCTTACTTTAGACTTAGTATAGGTATGATTGCATTTTAGTGGTAGTGGGAAAACTTATTGAGGTTTTCCATTTTCTAGTTATAATAAACATGTTAAATGCAAAAGATGTTGATAAAATCTATGTTAATAAGAAGATTATTTAATATTGGGAATCTTTATTCACATCACCAAATATTTAGACTTTCCAAAATACATTAAGCACATAGTCAAATTTTAGTATACAATATCATCCTAAAAAGCCATGGATAAATATGTTTGAGTAAATAGAGTGCTTGAATAAATGCTATGAATATACATTATAGATTAACAAAAGCAATTAATAAATTTATTACTCTAGGAGAATTTGCATAAACAATAGTTGTCATAGTTATATTAGGATGGAAAATTATGAGGCTTTGTATGGATGATCTTGTAGAAAGAATCCAAGTTGACATCAATTGGAAGACTAAGTCACAATTAGGCCTAAAATGTTGTAATATATGAAATATGAATAAACTCTATTTAAACAATACAATTAATAGGATCATGATAGGCATAGGATTTATACAAATGCTTAAACAATTGAGCATATTTTTAAATAGGTAAAAAAGTCTTTATTAAGGTTTATCTTCATAAGAGATCAATTAAATTTGGAAAGAGTGCAATGTTCACGCTGATTTATGGGTCCTTTTAAAATTTTAAAAAATATAAGACTTGTTGCCCATCTCTTAGTTATGCCACCAAACTTTATCTTGAATTAGCGATAAATATTTTATTGAAACTTGAAATAATAATTATAAAATATTTTAATAATGTGTCATTGTTATATTTGTAGAATTAATTGTGATATGTAATTTGATTCAATGAATATCTATATATGTGTAATTTGGTGAATGTGCTACTAGTGATTGTTCTTATTTATGATGATCTTGTCCTTGTCTTAGATGTTCAAGTTTGTTCTATACTATGAAAGTTTTTATGTATAAATTGAAAAGTCTATATGGTAATATGATGTGATCATATTTTATCAAAAATTTCAAAAATGAGAATGGAGGTAAAGGTGACGCATGAGCTTCAGAAGTACACTATGCATGATGAAGTGGTAGATTACTTACAAGTATACATGGGAGTGGAAATATGCTCACCCCAATGGAATTTTGTTAGGTATTGAGTTGGAATTTGTTATTTTGATGTAAGAGTTGATATGGGAAACTCCAAATTTTAGCAAGTCAGATTGAAATTACTCTCTTTATTATATTTCCACTCTATCCTATGAGAATATGTGTGACATGAATTCTATAAGTGATGTCTTTTAGAAGCAATTTTCATGTGTTTGTTATCTTGTATGTTAGACTTCCTTTTGGGCTTACGAGGAGGCTTGGATAGTAAACCCTCATTTCCTTATAGTGGTACCCAACCAAAGAAGCAATAGAGCAACAACACTATTAGCATGATATTTAAATATATATGCATACTATACATGAGTTTGATTTTTGTTTTAAATGTAACCCCATTCATAACATTTTTTGTATTAAGATGTATATTTGAGATTGGTAACAAAGATGTTATTTGTAGATTGAAACCTATTATATAGGTGTGTGTAATGAACCCAAAATCTAGCTACAAGAAAACACAAGAAATTAAAAAGAATATTTTTTAAAAAACTATGGAGAGGGATTCATAAACCCCTATCAAACACTTGGTTACTATAGTTTAGCTTTCTAAGTTTCCCAAATTACCCAAAGAGTTACATCTCACTTGATACCCTACACCAATATGTCTATGTAGGTATTCCTTGTGTTACTATAAATAAGCTTATGTATCTCATCATTCTTGATGAGCTAAACTTATTACCTTTAGTACAATCAAAGGTATATGCCCATCACCATACCATACACAAATATATCTATGTAGGTATGCTACGTGTATTGCAAGTTAAGCTATCCATCTTATCTTCATAATGAACTTTCTTAACTTTGATGTAATCAATTAGTTTACTTGGTTTACATCTCCCTAAGGGGGTATCAATCCCCTAGGTCCTTTCTATGTTCACTCTAAGATATCTCAATCTCTTAGGTCACTTTCTAGTTTCCCCCTGACATCTCATTTTCTTAGGTTATTATTGTTTGTTTAGCAAGAAGACAAGAATAGTTATATCTATTCAAAAATCAAGAACAAAAACCATGAAGCATACAAGAAGTACTTGAAAAGAAAGTGACATTTAAATGAAGGTAAGCATTAAATAAAAGATAGAGCTAGATAAAAAAGCATAGATTAATCATAACAATAAATTAAAGATACTTTTCTCATCCATTCAATATATTATTACATATATCCAAGTATAGTAAAATATTCATACTTAAAAGAATAAAGTTTTTACATCCATATTCATTTAAGGATTCCCCCTTACAAGTCTAGTCATTGCAATAGTAAATTAAACCGATGCATAGGTTCGAACTACTATCCTTGGTCCTCCTTGTCTTTCCTTCATTCGTTTTAGGGTAGTAGGGGATCAGGGAAACTCATGATTCTATGATAAACATGCCTCTAAGTACATCTACTAGTAACATGAAACTAGTGCATTTACTATTTACTTTACCAAATTGTAACTATACAAATTTAATCAAATCACTCCTTCATCTAATATCTAGTTGATACCATAAAAATCTCCACATTTTTATTTTCACCTCTCATTTGCCCATAGAGATTCATTTCTACAGGTAAAACTAGATCACATGTTTTACTTTAATAAAATATTTCAACCTTTATTCATCATAATCAAAGTCCCATACCTTTAATCATAAATAAACTAGGTTCTTTTATTTCCATAAATCAAATTCCCATTAATTTAATTCATAAAATAAACTATTTTCCTTTATTTCCATAAATCAAAGTCTCATTACTTTAATTCATAAAATAAGCTATTTCCTTTATTTCCATAAATCAAAGTCTCAAACTTTTAATTCATAAAATAAACTCTATTTTCATAAATCAAAGTCTCAAACCTTTAATTCATAAAATAAACCATTTTTATATATTTCCATAAAACAAAGTCCCATTACTTTAATTTAAAAAATAAACCATTTTCCTTTATTTGCATAAATCAAAGTCTCATTACTTTAATTCATAAAATAAACTATTTTCCTTTATTTCCATAAATCAAAGTCCCATTACTTTAATTCATAAAATAAACTATTTTTCTTTATTTCCATAAATCAAAGTCCCATTACTTTAATTCATAAAATAAACTATTTTCCTTTATTTCCATAAATCAAAGTCTCAAAGTTTTAATTCATTAAATAAACTAATTTCCTTTATTTCCATAAATCAAAGTCCCATTACTTTAATTCATAAAATAACTTGTTTTCCTTTATTTCCATAAATCAAAGTCCCATTACTTTAATTCATAAAATAAACTAATTTCCTTTATTTCCATAAATCAAAGTCCCATTACTTTAATTCATAAAATAAACTAATTTCCTTTATTTCCATAAATCAAAGTCTCATTACTTTAATTCATAAAATAACATATTTTCCTTTATTTCCATAAATCAAAGTCCCATTACTTTAATTCATAAAATAAACTATTTTCATTTATTTCCATAAATCAAAGTCCCATTACTTTAATTCATAAAATAACATATTTTCCTTTATTTCTATAAATCAAAGTGCCATTAATTTAATTCATAAAATAACATATTTTCCTTTATTTCCATAAATAAAAGTTTCATTACTTTAATTCATAAAATAAACTAAATTCCTTTATTTTCATAAATCAAACTCCCATTACTTTAATTCATAAAATTAACTAATTTCTTTCATTTTCATAAATCAAAGTCGCATTACTTTAATTCATAAAATAAACTAATTTTCTTTATTTCAATAAATCAAAGTTCCATTACTTTAATTCATAAAATAAACTATTTTCCTTTAATTCATAAAAAAAAAAAACTATTTTCCTTTATTTCCATAAATCAAAGTCTCAAACCTTTCATTATTATTATTATTTTTTTTGGTGGTGGCCACAAGGGGTAAACATACTGTGACCACGAGGGAACCATTACATAACATATCCGCAACATGTGAGGCGAGAGATTTGAACCTGGGCCTCTCAGCAACTAGAGAGGTTTAACTACCCACTTGCTCTCCAACTCCTCTACATGGGCGGATAAACCTTTCATTATTTAAATAAGCTATACTTATTTTATTTTATAAACTTTTTTTCAACAAAGACCTTCTAGTCTTCCCCTTTTCCCAATTCAAAAATGCAGAGGGAACTATTAAACAAAATCCATTAAACAAGAGATTTTGACCCAAACTGAATTGTTGTAGAGGTTAAATATTAGCAAACAATCTATGCTCCAAGGGAAAGAGAAATCTCCCAACATCCTAGATGACATATGCGCAAGAGGTACCGAATGAAAGGTTTGAGAGAGAAACCAGCCTGTGGTCAAAAATAGGGAGACTTATACTCAAACCCTAAGCTACGCGGTGCTTCACAGATCCTCTAGCAGTGGTTGAAAATGAACACAACAAAGGTACTCAGGTGGTCAGCACAACAAAGAGGTCTAGGGATTACATCTAGCAAGTGGATTCCAAACTTGAACAACATCGAATTAGGTAGGGAATAGGACCAAATGAAGACAACCAATGCTCCCACGATGCTCTAAAAGAAGTGGTGTAGTGTAACTTCCACAACTTGAAAAAATAGGAATAGCACAAAACCAAATGTGGTTTATCAATGACAAGAGTTGACCAACTACTATTGCACAAGGTGGGTGATGAACACACCAACAACCTTCAGCTAGGTAACATCTACAGTTCAAGGTACTTAAGGTTGTAGCACCAACCATCATAACTCTAGCTAGACAATGCTCAATAGTACCACACTCAAGTGACATCACTATGATTACATGATTAAGACACTACTAATATGTAGTATTTAGGTGTCTGAGTTGATTTCAATCAAAGAATTAGAGCCAACAACTGATGGTTGGTCCAAAGGGGGTTCCAAGATCCAAAGGAAATAAAAGAAACAACTAATCTATGGATTTCAAGCAAAGGACAATGCTAAAACTCAACTCAATTTCATTAATAGTTCAAAGGGGTTGATATACTTATATCAACTTGTGTACTCCTTCGAAATAGATGAGCTTGTTTCTTTGCAAACACTATCCATGTGAACATCTCCTTCTCCTAGATATTCGTAGCTCTCCTTCATTGTTCTCCTTCTCCTATATATTCGTAGCTCTCCTTCGTTGTTCTCCTTCTCCCATCATGTCTGATTTCTCTCTTTCCTTTTTTATGTTTCTTAAGGGATGAAACGCTTGTTTAATGCTTTCCCTGCCCCTGTCTAGTCCACACATTACTTCCTATATACCTACCATTACTCCCCCTCATCTCTCTAGTAGTAGGATAGGATTTTTTCCCTTTAAAAAAATTATTCTTTCCTCTTTTTGAAGTTGACCATAAATGAGGTTCTCCTCCTCTGGTTCGCAGGAAACTTCTACACTACCAACGGATGAGCTCGCACGTCCCCTCACTAGATTTTATGGAAGACCTTATTAATTAAATAAAAAACTTCTATTATTATTCAAATTAATATTTCATTACTTATTTAAATGAAATTCAATTATCATTTAAACTAAGGTTTCTAAATGAAATTCTATTATTATTAAAATAAATATTTCATTACTTATTTAAATAAAATTCAATTATTTTTTGGTATAAGGTAGAGGTGGTTATAAGGTCCACAAACCTTTTACAAAGTCAAAATGGGCTGGTTCTAGCATCAAGCCCGTATAATCAAAATACAAAATGGATCTTTCTAAGACTCACATTAAGCCATACTTAGAGTCCACAGGCCCTATACTTGTCGCTTGACTATTCAGATAAAACAAAAACCAAACAACACCTAGCACTTACTAACACTAGGTTGCCGGACCGTACACTTGTCACCTCCCAGTGCCCCAAGCAAATGGGATGCCTTTTCTCGCCTAATTCCATCTCGTCGGATTACTCATCATCAGCCCCTCCGATCTCCCCGATGCTCTAACAGTTTGATCTTAGCTCTTCTCTAGCACCCAACACCAATAGTTCTTGAGGGAAGTTATCCTTCCAAATTTGCATCTCCCCAACAGAAACTGCAATATTTGCCATTAGATCCGCTGCCTGGTTCCCTTCTCTAAAGGTGTGTTGGATTCGGGCATTAACCAAATGAGATTTATGAATCTTTGCTTCTAGGATAAGCTCCAATATGGTCCAACTGGGGTCTTTATCCTCCTTAATTGCCTTGATTATATTAAGCTAATCCCCTTCAAAGATAACTTCCTTATAACCCTCAAGTCCGGCAATTCTCATTGCCTCGCATGCGAGCTCGGGCTTCGCAAAATGATTTGTTTGAGTTCCCAAAGGCTCGAGAAAGGCAAGGACCACTTTTCCTTCCTCATTTCTCAAAACTCCTCCTCGCTCCCCGCAGCCCCGGATTTCCTTTAGCCGCCCCGTCAAAATTAAACTTAACCCACTTTTGTGTGGGGGGTATCCACTTGACACCATCCCGTGGGTTGGTTGTAATGTCTAGGTCCTGGAAGTTCCTCTCCCCAGCTCCGCAAAATCCTCCTTTCCCTTAGAGACATGGTCTCATTTTTGAAGAAGAAAGTTTTCCAGCTTTCTTTCAAAGCTCGATTATTTTATTACCACATAACCTCGGATCTTTCTTACGTCCTTTAAATACTCTCTTATTTCTCTCATTCCATATCCCCCATAAAAAATGGGGTAAGCCGAGCTTCCAGAGCCAAGTCAAAAGCTTTGCCCTAAGGGGGAAGCCCACCGTATGCGTAAGTCGACATGCTATTTGGACAGACCCAATCTATATGAAATTTGGACAGATCATTTGGAAGACTCGTACAAGAAAAATCACAAGTTAGAAATATATGACTTACGTATTCTATTGCTTTCTCACACAAGATACATCGATTGATGAATTGGAAACCTCTCCTTTGCAGATTATCTCGTTGTCGGATCTTATTTTGAACTCGCCAACCAAAAGAAGAAAGCTATTTTTGGGGTTAAATTATTTAACCAAATAACGAAGTCTGAGTCCAACCATTGAATCCCGAGTGGATTAACTTATAGGCAGCTTTTACTGAATAGATCCCACTTGTAGTTTTGCCCCAAATCGCCTTGTCTCTTCCTCCCCAGGAATGATCAGGAACACCCTTAAAGCATCATTGAGTTTGGTTAGGGCCACCTTCTCTTGCTCGACAGATTATGAACTCGTGATTTTCTTCCAAGAAGAAGTTTCCGTGCTACAAGCAATAAAATCCCCTACTTTTCCTCCCATTTCCTTCGAAAGTTTATGTTGGAGGACCCGAAGGTCTAAGTTATCTTTCGTAGGGGCCTCTTCCAACCACGGGTCTTTCCAAAAGTCCACTTGTCTTCCATTACCAATTCTCCATCCGATGCCTTTCCCCGACTACCTCCCGACATTCGAGCAAACAATTCCAAAAATAGGATCCTCTAGGAAGATTATCGCCTTTCAGAAGTCCCGATTATTTCCCGATATATTTTGCCTTAAGAAGTTTTACCCATCCCAATTGATCATTATTGATAAATCTCCATACCCGTTTGCCAATCGTAGCTTGATTCAATTCTTTCATTCTCTTTAACCCCGTGCCCCCCGATCCTTGCTTGCACACACCCGATTCCATGCTACCAACGAAATTCTCTTTCTCTCCTCCGAACCCCGACCACAAGAAGTTGCGTTGAATTAGCTCCAATGTAGCTCGGACCTTTGCAGCATTCTAAATAGAGACATGCAAGAAATTGGAATGCTCAGTAAAGTAGTTTGAACTAATAAGGCTTTTCTCGCGGAGCCGAGAAGGCTGCCCTTCCACCCTCGCTAACTTTTTGGAGATCCTGTCAATGACCGAGTTCCACAATGTAGCCTTCATTCTTCCTTCGAACATAGGCATACCTAGATAAGTTGCCGGTAGAAGCTCCTTTCCACAACCGAAGAGGTTAGCTATTCTTTCCTCCCTCCCACCAGGCGTGTTAAAGAAATAGATGCTACTCTTCTTATAGTTTATGTACCGTCCTGCTTCTGTCTCATACTTGGTTAGAATTCTCTTCAACTTCCTAGCTTGAGGCACCGAGGCTTTGGACACAATGATTGTATCATCCACAAACCGTTGGTGAGACACTGGCCCTCGCCGTTGAGGCCGGTTTAAAACCTTCCAATTGACCATCTGCCACCGCTGCTGAAATGTTCCTACCCAATGCTTCCGCTAAAATAATAAACAAGTATGGAGACAAAGGATCTCCTTGTCGCAACCCCCTTTCACTCTTAAAGTAACCGGAGGGTGACCCATTCACCATGACAAAAAATCTTGTAGTAGAGATACAACTAAAAATCAACTTAATCCACTCGGGACAGAAACCAAACTTACCCAAAATCTTGGTGAGGAACCGCCATGAGACCCGGTCGTAGGCTTTATTCATATCAAGCTTTAGTAACATACCTGCTTCCTTACTAGTCACCATTGAATGAATAACCTCATGAATTGTGATGATACCATCCAATATTTGTCGCCCTTTCACAAAGCCACCTTGGTTCATATCAATGATGAAAGGAAGGATAACCTTCAACCTATTGGCGATTGTTTTTGTGAGAATCTTCATCGTAGTGTTACATAAACCGATAGGGCGAAACTCGGAAAATTCCATTGCTCCCACTAGTTTAGGGATGAGAACTAAAAAAGTAGCATTAACTCCTTCTCGGGGATTTCCATGTCCTTTTGAGCCTCAATTATAGCTTCCACTACATCATTGCCTAGGATATCCCAAAACTTCCGGGAAGAAAGTCGCAGGGAAGCCATCCGGTCCCGGGGAGTCGTTACCATCCATGTCAAAAACGACCTTCTTGATTTCCTCCTTTGTGAAAGGACTAAGTAAGAATCCATTAAGATTATCGCCACGAGGGGTGGAATGGCTGCCAACAGAGAGTCCTCTTCTTCAATAGTCGGATTTACATCTTCTAGCAACGATTTAAAGTACTCAACCGCTTCCCTCCTTATGTCTTCCATATCTTTGGTGTTAGACCCATCGGCCATCTTGATCTCCTTAATTTTGTTAGTACTCCCGTGGCGAAGAGTAGAGACATGGAAGAACTTTGTATTTCTGTCACCCTCCTTTAACCAACGCAGCCTGGATTTCTCGCCTCCAAAAGGTTTCTTCAAATCCTAGCATCGTGTGGTATTCGGCCAACAGCCTCCCTCTCCCGGTTTCTCGGATCCTCTCGTAAGTCGCTCCGACTTCAACTTCTCCCCGTAGTTCATTGATCTTGTCTTTTAGTTCTGCCTTTTTAACAAAAATATTGCCAAAGGAAGTTTTGTTCCACTCTCTAATGTTAGCCTTCACATTCCTTAGTTTACATGCCACTTGGGCCGGTTTCGAACCATTATACTTTTTGTCCCACCATTGGGCAACCGGATCCTTGAGATCCCGATGTTGGAACCACATAAGTTCGAATCGAAAGGGTCTCATGTATCTTTTCTTAGAGTCCTCCCCTCGCTTCCCACGTAACTGGGCTGTGATCGGACCCGATTCTTGGGAGTGCCGTTAATGAAGAGTCCCCAAACCTCTCCAGGCATTCTTGAGAAAGAAGAAACCTATCTAATCTTATCTGAATTTGGTTTTCCTTCAATCTTTTGTTAGACCATGTATAGGAGAATCTACGCAGGTCCACATCCATCACCTCATGTTGCTCAACAAAATCTCTAAACTCGTAGATATCAGCAGTTATTCTTTGAGAGCCCCCCAATTTATCTACAGGATTAAGGTAGCAATTGAAATCCCCCGCCACAATCCAAGGGTAGTTGGGGACCGTCTCCCTCAATTCAGCTAGCTGACTCCAAAGAACCCTTCTCAATCCCTGTCTAATTGGAGCATATACATTCGTTAAGATCCACTCTTCCCGTGTGGTTTTATCCACACATAAGAGACAAATAAACCAACTAGACATCGGAATCACTCTACTATCAATCACATTATTGTTCCACATAACCAACAACCCTCCCGCTGTTCCAGTGGCCTCTTGGCCTACTACTTCAACTTCTCGCCAAGTCCTATTCTTAAAAGGAATAACTCTACTCTCCTCCATTTTAGTTTCTTGCAATAAAATCATATCCGGTTTGTGTTCTTGTCTAAGAGCATACAAAGCTCTTATTTTTGTAGGATTACTCCCACGAATATTCCATGAAAGGATCTTCATTTATGGGCTTTGGATCCTCGAGCCTTCGCCCCAAAGAGCAAAACTGCTTGAGTGCCATCGCCCACTCCTCGCTCTCGCTTCTTTCTCGCCTTAAGGCAGCATTGCTAGGTTTCCCCCTTCCTACCGAACCATATCCCCATACATCCGCTCTAGGTTGAAGTTCCTTGGGATTCACTTGGCTTCTAGTAACCATCTTGGGTAGGTCAGCCTTGGTATTTGGGGTAACAATCTGCTTTCCAGGTTAACCGGTCTTTTTGACGATGGAGATGATTCCGTGCTCTTAGCTTCTTGATTAGTAGATTCTTTTTTCCCCGCTTTGGGGTTACACCGATCTTGGTGGTTCACCTCTTCCTCCCGAGTATCCTTGCCTCGTATTATTAGTTTCCTCGCTCCTTCCTCTCGATTTTTCTCCTCTAAATCCTTCTCTTGAGTCTCCTCTACCTCGAATTCCACTTCTTGGCTGTCCATCCGATCTCCCTTCAAATGATTTAATGCATCAAAACTGTTCTCCACCGGGATGTTGATCTCCTTGGAATTTCTTCCCATAAATTCCTCTCGAAGACATGGGACCACTTCCACCGAGCCTCCATAGGCCTCCCGTATCACCCAATCAAACTTACTTGCCCTGTGGCGTTGATCTATGGGGTTCTTTCCTTTGTGATTTGGCTCGAGGCTTGTCGTAACATCTTAGGAGCAAAGTTGAGCTTGAGGGTTCCCATCAAAGGGACCAGCTCCCCCGTGAGAGGGTTTCGGGGCATAGGAATTTTTGGGAGGAGGGTTAAAACGTTGCCTCTTGCTTACAATAGGGCGAACAGGGTCTCTGATATTCGGATTTCGAGCTCCACGTCCTTGAGGCCCAAGTTGGGTAGGAATGGAGATCTACGGGGGAGGGATATTATTCTGGGTTTGAGGATCAGTATTTT
This sequence comes from Wollemia nobilis, assembly GCA_028583015.1. NCBI lineage: Eukaryota > Viridiplantae > Streptophyta > Pinopsida > Araucariales > Araucariaceae > Wollemia > Wollemia nobilis. The sequence goes on from JAQPPZ010000806.1 coordinate 2,102,633, forward strand.
GGAGTGGGGGCTGGTTCTTGGAAATGCAGTGGATACCCTGGTGCCCTACCTTCCCACAAACACTACACTTAAAAGACATATTTTCATATTCAAATACCTGAGTATGAAGGCCAAACATAGACGACAAAATAATGGATTTAGGGAGCTCTTTACTCAAGTCCGCCAACACACACATGCGAGCAGACAGGAGTCTTGTTTTGCTCAAGGTTGCAGGATCAATAGCTATTAGTTCTCCAATCTCTGTAGCTATCCCAACCAATATTTGTCCGCTCCAAAAAGCAGAGGTAATCCCGGCATCTTAACCCAAATAGGAGCCAAATCCAAAACCGAGTCTGGGGGTTGAAATCGGGGGACCAACGCTTCAGATACAAGCCCCTTTTCCCAAAAAACCAAGGACCTCCTTGGAGAGTCCTTTCCATGTCCTTTTCACATTGAAATGTCACCAAAAGAAAACTCTTGGGTAAAGCCTTAATCATCATACCGGCCCTTGGCTGCCATTTTTGGATGGCCCATCTCCTTATGACTTCCATGTCCGGCCTCACCCCCATAAATTTAGCCACCAAAGATGTTCTGCCCTCCATAGCCACATGCCGAGCTAAGGAATCTGGGACGTGCAACCTACCATTGACAGATTTTAGATTAAAACAAGAGTCGGATAATTTTTGCTTACCGCGAAGAGCATTAAGATATGAAGGTCTCCAGCTGCTGTGTTTCTCTTTGTCTCCTTCTTGGGTCTTCCTTTGATCCCGACGCATAGAGTCCCGGGTCCCCCTCGTAGAAATCTTCAACCGCATCCGCCCAACGCCCTTGGACCGGTTCCAATAGAACTTCCTTGTCCACATCCTCCGCCTGGGGGCTTGCTATCTCGCCAGAGCCCCCACCTGCCGCGTCTGCTGATCTGCCCTTTGAAGTCCCACACCTAGGGTTTGATGCCCCTAGACCTCTCGCTCCTCCTCCTTGCTGCTCCATCCGTCACAACTTCAAATAAAATTCAATTATCATCTAAACTAAGGTTTCTAAATAAAATTTTATTATTATTAAAATAAATATTTCATGACTTATTTAAATGAAATTCAATTATGAATCCTAATCTCAATGGCTTCAATAGGTCTTCAACAAATCTCAATGTTATCAATCCTAGTCAACAACCTGTGTTCCTTTGGGTGCCCATCTTGAACCCGAAGTTAGATGCATTGACATGGAGCACGGGTAATCAAATCATATTCAAGAAGTATTTCCAAGTCCCCTATAAAATCAAGGCTTAAAGTAAGTTCGAGGAGAAGCAAATTTACTTCCAAGTTAGCAACCTCCATTCCCAAAGCAATGGCATGATTCATTTTCAAACCTCTAGTATTATTGGGGATGCGGTTGCAGCCATCTATTTTGAAGTATTGACAATGATAAATATTCAATTTCATAGGTTTCCATGGTTCACAAGGACCAAAGAAATGGTGAGTTTGGATTCAATAAAATTTATTGTCATGATCGTAATTTCCCTCATCAAATAAATAACACTAATAGAGCCCTAATTGCCCAGTCTATCACGATATATGGCTTTAATACCCATTATCCAAACATGGATGATTCACAAGATTTTTTAGTTCATGTAATTCCTCCTTACCAAGATAGAAGGAAGATTTTTTTATGGCCTAGTATCACCAACAAAAATCTATTTGCCATACCTGAAAAAGTCATATTTTCTAACAACGTGGTAAACTATAATGTGTCTCATGTTAAGTATATTTTCATTGATGAAATTATCAAAATTAGTCATTAAGTCCTAAATACATTGATCACAATACAAATGAATCATCATTACTCTTACAAGGCCACCCAGAGCTCTAATTTCAAACTTTGGAGTAATACGTGTTCCAAGTCTGGTGGTATGTGTGTGTGGCTTAAATTTCTCTTAAGAAACTCCCAAGTCCTTCTCATCCCAAAGCTGCCTGAAACCTATAATATAATTTCTTCCCTGTTTGCCCATGTTTACCTCTCTATCAATATGGCCCTGGTTGAACCTAACACCCTGAACATGGATCTTGATGTTGAAGTGTTTTTCAAGAACCATGGCTTCATGGCATTTCTAGGAAAATCTGGTGGCATTGATGATGAAGTTACCCAAGACTTCATCAAATCTTGGAATTATGGGCAGGTAGTTATTAAAGGATTGAAATTCAAGGTCACTACGGCCTTACTTGCTGAGATAACAGAGCTTCATAATGACAATTTCAAGCTCCACCGAGACAACCACAACATCTAGGAAGAATTGAAGCATTTCACAAAGGAAAGAAACTAGTTAGAGATCAAAGGGGAATTGTTAGAAATGAATTACCGAAGCCATGGAATAGAGTTTTGAATATTGTGATGCAATACTATACAATGGATAAGGTTGAAAAACCGCTAAGAAGTTTCTATTTGGCATTCCTAAATCATCTTAGGGATGTCAAAGACATCAATGTACTTGAATATTTCAAAAGCTCTATTGAGGTCTCTATTGAGGGAGTCATAAATGGGTCCACTCATCATGTCAAGCACCAAGATATTTTCTTGATTATGTACAAATGCATATTACAGAAATCTGCATTGAATATGTCTTTCAATGACACTATTTCTATATTTAAATAAGAGGAGAAGACATAGGTCGATAAATTAATGAATAGTCATAGCTCTAGCAACCGACGCTGCTCTCCCAGATCCTCAACTTCAAAAATAAAGAGTATAGGTAAAATCATGGATCCCTTTAACAATTTTTCAACTATGACTGAGAGCATCGATCCTCAAATTGATCAACCTCTAAAGGATGCCACTATTATGTCCAAAGCCAAATGCAATCCTTCAGCAATTTTCACTGAAATATTTATGAAGCCCATTGTAAGACCAATACAAGCCTATAATACATAATTTGTATGTCTAAGGTGATAACTTCCAGCCATAATGACTCTTTCAAACCTATCAGTCATGGAGAAGGAAGCTCAAATAAAATGACAGATTAACCCTCTTGGGTGTCATGTTTTTTTCTTCTCTGTTGTGAACATCTTGGTTTGGTTTCCTCTTTCTTGTTGTGTGGATTGTCTCAGGTTTTGGTTATTTATCCTTTCTTATTTGTGTTACCCTTGTTATTTTTTTCTTGTGGTCAAAAAATTTGTTTTCCACCCTTGTTCATCTTGTAAAAGGTTTAGGGACCCTTTCAAAACCCTTTCCACTAATAGAAAAAAATGAAATTCAATTATCATTTAAACAAGTACCTTGTATACATATATATAAATGCAAAGGGTTCTATTATCAGTCATTAACATCATGCTACTCTTTTAAAATATTTAAGCAATACAAGGAGTTTTAAAATGTAGCCAAATTATTCACATTTCCTCAAATTTAGTGATGCAGCAAAGTGATAAAGTAAAATATAACCAATTAGTGCAACAAGCAAAGAGGGAATAATTCCATCAACCCAATCACCCATCTTAACCTAAGAATTTATGATAGCTACTAGGCTATCAAAGGCTCTAGGTGGCTAGCTAATTGATGATTATCCCTAACCGATAATGCATACCTATATGAAGGTATCCATCCATGTTACCCCCGAGTTGCCTTAGTCATCACTTCCCCAACCTCAAGTACCCTATTTATGGTGGATGATTCTACCTCTTCCACCCATGAGTGTACCTGATTCTGCATATTAATAATATGTCAGTAGTACCATGTTCTTCCAAAATAAACTAAACATCGCATAGTTGTTCATTTACATAAAACTAAGCATCAAAACATCATTAGTCAATACATAGTTTTTCCATGCCATAAAGCCTACCAGGGAGGGTCATGACATCCTACCCCCTAGGACTAAACACCGTCCTAGGTGTTTCCTATTTTACAAAAATAAAAATTATTACATTATATTTTCAAACAAGAAGGAAAAATGTTTTTGCATGTCCTCCACTTTTTCCAAGTGGTATTTCTTTCAAAAAAATGGTCCCATTGGACCTTACATTGTTCAAGAGTTTGGTTATGCATAGACTTAGAATGAAACTCAAGAATATTTACTAGCATCACTTCAATAGCCTTCGGGTTTGCCATTTGTAATTTAGAAACATCCCACACATGTTCAGGGTCAGCAACATATTTTCTAAGTAGGGATATGTGGAAGGTGTCATGGATCTTTGACAAGTTAGGTGGTAAAGCAAGTCAGTATGCAATCGAGCTAATCTTCTCAGTGATCTCAAAGGGTCCCACAAATCGAGGATCCAACTTTATGGATTTGATAGCACTCTTCTTTGGCTTAACCCTTAAGAACACTTTATCTCCTACAAAGTACTCTCTTGGAGTCCTTTTCAGATCAACATAACTTTTCTATCGATCAATGACTTCTTTCAGCCTTTGCTTGATTACCTTCAACTGATCCTCCATTTCTATGACCATATCTAGCCCAATTACAACTCGATCTTCTAGGTTATCCCAAGATAATGGTATTCTACACTTTTGGCCATACAAGGCATCGAAAGGAGACATCCCTAAAGAGGAATGATGTCCATTATTGTAGGTGAACTCCACAAGGTGTAGATAGTCTTCCCAATGAGACTTTTGATCCATGTAGTACATGTGGAGCATATCCTCTAGTACTTGGTTTACCCTTTCTATTTGACCATCTATCTCAGGATGGTATGCCGAGATCATATTCAATTTTATGCCTATTGCACGATGTAGGGCTTTCTAGAATTCAGAAGTAAATATGGAATCCCTATCTGAAATGATTATTTTAGGAAACCCATGCAATCGAAATATCTCTTTGGTAAATTTGTTAGCCACTACTTGAGCATCATCCTTGATGTTCATTAGTATGAAATGTGCAACCTTAGTCAATATGTTGACTATTACAAGGATTGCATCATGTTGATACCTGGTCTTAGGTAAACCTACTATAAAATCCATAGATATAACCTACCATTTTTGTGTAGGTACATCATGTGGATACAATTTTCCTATAGGATGCTTGCATTTAACCTTAACCTTTTGACATTCAAGGCACCGAGCAATAAAATTGATGATATCCTTCTTCATTCTTGTCCAGAAGAAGGTTCTTTTCATGTTTTCCCTCATTTTGGCCCTCAGGTGAGCAGAATAAGGGGATCTATGGGCTTCTTGCATTATTAACTTCCTTAAATTACCCATTTTTGGTATGATGATTCTACATTTGTAGCACAAAAGGTCATCATTCATGCTAAATTCCTTATTACCCTTAGGGTCTCTACTCAACTTAGACCAAATTTCCTTGCAATACTCATCTTGAGATTGCTCTTCCCTCACTTGATCCATTAGATCCATGTGACTTATGGTTATGGCTGCTATGTGCTTCCTTCTACTTAAGGCATCAACAACCTTATTCTCTTTTCCCTTTATATACTCAATATCAAAGTTATATTCAATGAGAAACTTGACCCATATTCTCTGTCTTGCATTGAGTATAGGTTGGGTGAATATATACCTCATACTTTGATGGTCAATTTTTAACTCAAAGGGCCTTCCTACCAAGTAGTGGTGCCAAAATTTTAGAGTGTGCACCACTGCAGCTAGATCTAAATCATGCGTAGCATAATTAATTTCATGCTTCTTAAGCTTCCTTGAAGTGTATGCTACTACTGAATCATCTTGAGAGAGTACTCCTCCTAACCCTTCTAGTGATGCATCCGTGCATACTGAAAAGTTCCCTTGAGGGTCTAGAATTTTCAATATTGGTGTTGTAGTGAGTTTATGTTTTAGCAATGCAAAGGCAACTTCACACTTTTTTGACCACTTGAATTCCTTTCCCTTTTTCTAGAGGTTAGTTATTGCTATTGCAATCTTGGAGTAATCCTTTATATAATGTCTATAGTAGCCCATCATCCCCATGAAGCTTCACACTTCTATCACATTGGTAGGGGGTGGCCAATTTAGAATGGCTTCAATTTTCTTTGGATCTACAACAATTCCTTCTACTGATATAATATGCCCAAGATATCGTACCTCCGAGACATAGAAATCACTTTTTGCTAGATTTCCATAGAGTTGGTTCTCCCTTAGCAACTCTAACATGATCTTGAGATGTTTATCGTGCTCCTCCTTGTCTCGAGAGTATATTAAGATATCATCTAAAAATATGAGGACAAACTGATCTAGATGCCTCCTAAACACACTATTCATTAGATTCATGAATGTAGTTGGGGTGTTAGTTAGTCCAAAGGGTAGGACTGTAAACTCATAATGCCCATACCTAGTTTTGAATGTTATTTTGTGAGTGTCCTCCTCATGTATTCTTAATTGATGATACCCTGATTTTAGATCAATCTTTGTGAATATTGTGGCATATCTCAGTTGGTCGAACAAATATTTTATTCTAGGTAAAGGATATCGATTCTTGATTGTAGCCTTATTAAGCATCCTGTAATCAATACACAACCTTAATGAACCATATTTCTTTTTCACAAATAAAATTAGTGCACCCCAAGGTGACACACTTGGTTTTATCAATCCCTTTTCTAATAGCCCTTGTAGTTGTACCTTTAATTCCTGCATCTCAATAGGATTCATCCTATATGGAGATCTATGGATAGGTTCTACTCTTGGCATAAGTTCAATGGTAAAATCAAATTCTTGCACAAGGGGAAGTCCAGGTAAATCCTCAGGAAATACATCCTTAAAGTCCTACAAAATTGGGTGTTTCTCCAACACTTCTCTCTTTTGATCTTCTCCAACTTCATTGAGTTTCACAACATAGACTATCCCTCCCTTCTTGAGGGATTTCTTCAACTGCATAGCTAATAGCATCTAGGGTTTGAATACCCCCTGCTCACTATGAATTCTTAGTATTTCCTTACCTTTTTCTAAATACTCCATCCATATATCTTGGAAATTGATCAAGGCTTTATGGGCCTGTAACCAATCCATCCCTAAGATCACATCAAAAGCATGAAGTGGAGCTACATACAAACAAACTTTAGTGGTACCACTAGTTAGAGTAATATCTGCCATTGGAAAACATTGGTTTACTGAGTAGGTTTACCTAGAACCATACTCGACCTTCCATCCTTGGGCCAAATATCTTGGCCTTTCTGGCATATCCCTTACTAAACTAGAAGAAATAAAACTAAGAAAATAATTCTAACTAAAGTTAAAACATTTCTTAGAGGGGAGAAGAGTATTTACATTCCTAGATCAATGGCATGGATGCTCGATTCTAATCTTGATTTCCTACTACCACCTGTATTCTAGGGTTTGTCTCTTTAGCCTGAATGCTTGGTATTGCTTTTATTGGGTAATTTATTGCATAATGAGGGCCTCCACATCGATAGCATCCTTACTCAGGGTGTTGTTTTCCCTAATTTCCCTTATTTGAGGTTATTCTATCTGTTCTTTCCTCAAGGTTGAGTGAGTTTTGGAGGTTGGTCCTTTTGTCCACTTAATTCTATTTTATTGGGATATTTTATTGCATAGTGTGGCCCTCCACATATGTGGAAACCTTATTTGGGACCTTCATGGTCTTTTTGAATTTGTTTTGCAACTTGTTCTACTTGGGATGCCTTTAGTTGACTTTGACCTTTCCCATAACTTGGTTTGGCTATACTTTTCTTCAGTTGGGTGGGTTTGAGTTGGCTTATCCATCCCTTATGTTGACCTCTCCACTCTAAATAACCAACACTTTCCCTTTTTCCTTGGGGTTGTCGATATTTCTTTGTCAAATATACAAAATAGGAATCATTCAACTACTTATGTTGTATTATTTGTTCTCTTTACTAGTCTATTAGCTCCCCCTACTATTCTATTTGTTCTTGTAACACTGTAGCGATGGTGATGAGGTTTTCCACCTCTTTGCTTAAGTCTATCAAACCCCTTTATTGGATCCTTTCCTTAGCATCATCCTTACAGTGCTGCCTATTTATGCAAGTAATATTTCCTCCTCTCATATTGGTTGCCATCTAACCTAATGCTAACCAATAAAGAGGATTAGTTTTTAAGCTTCACCTTGAATTGAACTACTAATACAATCCAAATATAGAATTATCTTGCTAAAATATTTTAAAATATGGCTAGGGTGGTGTCTCAAGGTCATGATGTAGCTTCACTACCAAAGTTCATACTTACTATAAGTAAGGTATCATAACATTTCAATCACCCTTGGGGTTAATCCCCATTAGATTCTAGCAAGCAAGGGATTCTAGGTCTTCTCGAATTTAGCTTAAAACTTAAGCAAGCCTTCATAGAAAGACATCCAAATATCTAAAATACATTAAGAAGCTCTATACCCTCATACCTAGAGCTCTGATACCAAATGTAATGACCCCAAAATCTAGCTACAAGAAAACACAAGAAAATAAAAGATTTTTTTTAAAACTACGAAGAGGGATTCATAAACCCCTATCCAACACTTGGTTACTATAGTTTAGCTTACTAAGTTTCCCAACTTACCCAAAGAGTTACATCTCACTCAATACCCTACACAAGTCCATCTGTGTAGGCATTCTTTGTGTTACCACAAATAAGCTTATCTATCTCATCATTCTTGATGAGCTAAACTTATCACCTTTAGTATAGTCGAAGGTATACGCCCATCACCATACCATACACAAGTCTATCTGTGTAGGTATGCTATGCATATTTTGAGTTAAGCTATCCATATCGTCTTCACAATGAGATATCTTAACTCCAATGTAATAAATCAGTTTACTTAGTTTCCATTCTCCCTAAGGGGGTCTCAATCCCCTAGGTCCTTTCTATGTTCACCCTAAGAGGTCTCAATCTCTTAGGTCACTTTCTAGTTTCACCCTAAGATCTCATTTTCTTAGGTTATTTTTGTTTGTTTAGCAAGAAGACAAGAATATCTATATCTACTCAACAATCAAGAACAAAAATCCATAAAGCATACAAGAAGTACTTGAAAAGGAAACAACATTTAAATGAAGGTAAGCATTAAATAAAAGAGAAATCTAGATAACAAAGCATAGATAAATCATAATAGTAAATTAAATATACATTTCTCATTCATTCAATAAATTATTACATATATCCAAGTATGGTAAAACCTCCATACTTATGAAAGAATAAAGTAATACATCCATTTTCATTTAAGGATTACCCCTTACAAGTCTAATCTAATATGAGCATAAATAAATTATTGCAATAGTAAATCAAACCGGTGCATAGTTTCCAACTACTATCTTTGGTCCTCCTTGTCTTTCCATCGTCTATTTGAGGGTAGTAGGGGATCAGGGCAACTCATGGTTTTATGATGGACATGCCTCTAAATGCATCTACTAGTAACATGAAACTAGTGCATTTACTCTTTACTTTGCCAAATTGCAACTATACAAATTTAATCAAAGCACTCATCCATCTACTATCTAGTTGATATCATAAAAATCTCCTCATTTTTATTTTCACCTCTCATTTTCCCATAGAGAGTCATTTCAACAGGTACAACTAGATCACAGGTTTTACTTTAATCAAAATATTTCAACCTTTATTCATCATAATCAAAGTCCCATACCTTTAATCATCAAATAAACTAGGTTTCCTTTATTTCCATAAATCAAAGCTCCATTACTTTAATTCATAAAATAAACTATTTTTCTTTATTTCCATAAATCAAAGTCCCATTACTTTAATTCATAAAATAAACTATTTTCCTTTATTTCCATAAATCAAAGTCCCATTACTTTAATTCATAAAATAAACTATTTTCTTTATTTTCATAAATCAAAGTCTCATTACTTTAATTCATAAAATAAACTATTTTCCTTTATTTCCATAAATCAAAGTCTCATACCTTTAATTCATAAAATAAAATAATTTCCTTCATTTCCATAAATCAAAGTCCCATTACTTTAATTCATAAAATAAATCATTTTTCTTTATTTTCATAAATCAAAGTTCCATTACTTTAATTCATAAAATAAACTATTTATCTTAATTTCCATAAATCAAATTCTCAAACCTTTAAAATAAACTAATTTTCTTTATTGCCATAACTCAAAGTCTCATTACTTTAATTTATAAAATAACCTATTTTCCTTTATTTCCATAAATCAAAGTCCCATTACTTTAATTCATAAAATAAACTATTTTCATTTATTTCCATAAATCAAAGTCCCATTACTTTAATTCCTAAAATACCCTATTTTATTTTATTTCCATAAATCAAAGTTTCATTACTTTAATTCATAAAATAAACTAAATTCCTTTATTTTCATAAATCAAACTCCCATTACTTTAATTCATAAAATTAACTAATTTCTTTCATTTTCATAAATCAAAGTCCCATTACTTTAATTCATAAAATAAACTATTTTCCTTTAATTCCATAATCAAAGTCCCATTACTTTAATTCATAAAATAAAAAAAATTCCTTTATTTCCATAAATCAAAGTCCCATTACTTTAATTCATAAAATAAACTAATTTCCTTTATTTCCATAAATCAAAGTCTCAAACCTTTCATTATTTAAATAAGCTATACTTCTTTTATTTTATAAACCTTTGTTCAACAAAGACCTTCTAATATTCCCTTTTTTCCAATTCAAAAATGCAAAGGGAACTATTAAACAAAATCCATTAAAGAAGAGATTTCGACCCAAACTAAATCATTGCAAAGGTTAAATATTAGCAAAAAATCTATGCTCCTAGGGAAAGAGAAATCTTCTAATGTCCTAGATGATGTATGTGTAGGAGGGATCGAATGAAATATTCGAGAGAGAAACCAACCTGCGGTCAACAAGGAGGAGACTTCTACTCAAATCCTAAGCTACATGGTGCTTCATAGACCCTTCAGCGGTAGTTCAAAATGAACATGATACAGGCACTCAGGTAAACACTCAGGGTGTCAGCACAGCCAAGAAGTCCAGGGGTTACATCCAACCAGTGGGTTCTAAAATTGAGCAACAACAAATTAGGAAGGGAATAGGAAAAAATGAATATATCCAGTGCTCCCATAAAAATATAAATGGAGTGGAGCAGTGTAACTACCACAATTTGACAAAATAGGTATAACACAAAATCGAATACGATTTTCCAATGACAAGAGTTGACCAGCTACTACTGCACAAGGTGAACGATAAACATGCCAACAACCTTCAATAGGTGACATATACAGTCCAAGGTTCTTAAGGATATAACACCGACTATCATAACTCTGTTCAGATAAAACTTAGTAGTGTCATGCTCAAACAATATCTCTACGATTACACGACTAAGATACTGCTAATATGCAACAATAAGATGACTAAGTTGGTTTCAGCAAAAGACTTAGAGCTAACAACTCATGGTGGGTTAGAGGGGGTTCCAATATCCAAAGGAAATAAAAGAAACAACCAAACTATGGATTCCAAACAAGGACAATGCTAAAACCTAACTCAGTTTCATTAACAGTTCAAGGGGGTTGATATACTTGTACCAACTTGCACACTCTTTTGAAATGGATGGACTTGTTTCTCTACAAACGCTATCCATGCAAACATATCCTCCTGGATATTCATAGCTCTCCTTCATAGTTCTCCTTCTCCCATTGCGTTTGATCTCTCCCTTTCCTTTTTTATCTTTCTTAAGGGATGGAGCACTCATTCATTGCTCTCCCTCCCTTTGTCCAATCCACACATTACTTCCTATTTGCCTCTCAATCCTCACCCTCATCTCTCTGGCAGTAGGATAGGATTTTTCCCTTTAAAAAATCATTCTTTCCTCTTTTCTAAGTCGATCATAAATGAGGTTCTCCTCCTCTAGTCAATAGAAAATTTTTACACTACCAACATATGAGCTCGCACGTCCCCTCACTAGATTTTATGGGAGACCTTCTTAATTAAATGAACAACTTCTATTATTATTTAAATTATGAATTCATTACTTATTTAAATGAAATTCAATTATTATTTAAAGTAAGGTTTCTAAATGAAATTCTATTATTATTCAAATAAATATTTCATTATTTATTTAAATGAAATTCAATTATCATTTAAACTAAGGTTTCTAAATGAAATTATATTATTATTAAAATAAAGATTTCATTACTTATTTAAATGAAATTCAATTATCATTTAAACTAAGGTTTCTAAATGAAATTCTATTATTATTTAAAATAAAGATTTCATTACTTATTTAAATGAAATTCAATTATCATTTAAAATAAGGTTTCTAAATGCAATTCTATTATTGTTAAAATAAATAATTTCAATAATTATTTAAATAAAATTTAATTATCATTTAAAGAAGTACCTTATATACATATATATAAATACAAAGGATTCTTTTACCAATCATTAACATCATCCTACTCTTTTAAAAGATTTAAGCAACACAAGGAGTTTTAAAAGGCAGCCAAATTATGCAAATTTTCTCAAATTTTGTGATACAACAAAGTAATAAAGTAAAATACAACCAATTATATGCAACAAGCAAAGAGGGAATCTTTCCATCAACCTAGTCATCCATATTAGCTTGAGAATTTACGATAGCTGTTAGGCTATCAATTGAGGCTCCAGGTGGTTAGCTAATTGACAATTATCTCTAATCAATAATGCATACCTATATGAAGGTATCCATCTATGTTACCCCCTAGTTACCTTAGTCATCACTTCCCCAACCTTAAGTACCTCATTTTTGGTTGATGATTCTACCTCTTCCATCCACAAGTGTACCTGATCCTGCATATTAACAATCAAACTAGACATCACACAGCTAGTCATTTGCACAAAACTAAGCATTAAAACATCATTAGTCAATACATAATGTTCCATACCATAAAGCCTACCAAGGAGGGTCATGAAAGTGTGAGTACTTGAAGAAAATAATGTGTAATATATTTTGTACAATATTATGAGAAATATATTTACTAGTTATTAGTTTGTAAAAGTAAAAAAATTATTTAATTTATCTTTGAAAGAATAGAGGGAATGCTTACACAAAAAAATATTTTTGTAATATCCCTTTCAGAGAAGTATTTCATTTTGAGTTGATAAAATTATATCAAAATAAATAATAACATAAAATATGCAAAGTGTATAAGATAAAATAGATTTGGGATAAATCTTATATTAGTTTCTTAAAACTTTAAGAAAATATATATATATATATATATATATATTATTTATTATTTTTTTGGTAAATTAAAGTTTATATTTACAAGAACGAGTTTTGAAAGGGACCCAAAACCTTATTACAAAATTAACAAGTGCTAGATGTCAGAACTAAATCCAAATAGGAAAAGACCCATAAAATGCTAAAATACAAAAGCATGCACAAAAAGGCTAAAGTAGTAATAGAAAGGAAAAAGAAACCAAAAAAATAGGGTTCCCTTAAACAAAACCAAAGAAAAAGAAACTAGAAAGAAAGTAGCAGGAGCATCAAAATTCCTTGAGCTAAATGTCCCTTATTAGCCTTTGTTGTCTCCAATACCATATCATTCTATACAAATAACTCCATAGCATCAACTATACTTGTGGAAAACTGGTTGATATTTGTTTTCTTGTATCTTGTACCAAATTGACAAATGCAAGAGTCATTCACTAAATTAAATCTTCCGCTCTCCAAATTTGTCTTGAATGACTATATCATCTCCAGATTTATCTTGAATAACTATTATTTATTTTTAATTATACAAACAAAATAATAAAAAATCATTATATAATATTAACCAAAGAAGGACCCCAATAGAAGCCACATATAACTTATTAAAAAACATTAACCAAATAAAACATTAAAACAATAGAATAATTATATTTAACTTTCAAATAAAATATTTATTTATTTATTGTCATATATATTAATAAAATTATATATACATATAGAACATTACATAAAAAATTTAAAAATAGTTTTAAAACTCGTCGTGAAACAAATCAAAATGTGCTCCAAGTGCCCCTAAGGGCTAGGTGGATTGGTACTTGTTGTCTAGCCAACTGCATGTGTGATATGCCTCCTTTGGATCCATGTATTGATTTCTTATCTAGAGCACCCAAGCCTTCAACATTAAACCCACTTAAATATTGGATTTTAAATGTATGTATCAATGGAGTGTAAGATATTAACATGTTGGATAGCTTGAGAAATTAAACTAGCAAGTGGAATTATATCTACATCACAAGTAAAAGGAAGGTTTTGAAAAAGGCTGTTAATGGTATTATTGTCTATTATAATAAAATTATATTATGTTGAATTGAGAATAAAACAAATTAGATTTTATATTTTGAACACTATTAGATATAGTTTGTTAAAAATTACTTTACATTTTATTTGTGATATACATAAGAATAAGCAACATCTTCATCGGAAAGCTACCATTGTAATCACCTAAAGGCAATGGATTTTAAATGTATGTATCAATGGAGTGTAAGATATTAACATGTTGGATGGTTTGACAAAGTTAAATACCTTAAAGGGAAATTAAACTAACAAGTGGGATAATATCTACATCACAAGTAAAAGGAAGGTTTTGAAAAATGTTGTTAATGGTATTATTGCGTATTATAATAAAAGTGTATTATGTTGAATTGAGAGTAAAACACGTTAGATTTTATATGTTGAACACTAGATATAAAGGATTAACTTGGAGTTTGTTAAAAAACTACTTTACATTTTAATTTTTTTTTTTATATATATACATAAATATAGACAACATCTCCATCTAAAAGTTACCATTACAACCACCTTATATTTTAAAATTATTGATTCATAAATTGAAATTATACTCTTTGCAATGAATATCTAATATAAAATCAAATTTTTGGTTTTCCAATTATTACATAATTTTTTTAGTTTAATTGTTTTTGAATTATTATCATTTTTTATTGCTAAATAACTGTCCAAAATTAAACTACCTTTTTAAAAAAAATTAATTTAATTATTTTAAAATTTTATTAAATAAATTTATTATCTAAAAATATGATTCCCAAATTTTAATATCATCTACCAATAATAGAAACCATTTGTTAATTCATGCAAAACATATCCAAAACATGTTGTAATCTAGTCAAGATTGATGAAGAAAAGGGCAATTTGCACCTTAAGACAATGTTTTTAATTAAATATTTTTATACAAGTATAGTTGATCATTTTATTTTTATAATAATTTATTTTTTTATGAGTACTTACTCTCTCATACACTCACACACGCCACTGTTTGAACCTTAGACCTCCTGAAAAAAAAGCCAAATCTCAAACCATCCCAAACTTTATTTACGTTTTTTATACAAATGTTTATTTCAAATGAATATACATATAATACACTTGTGTTTCATTTTAATATCTATTCTTTATTTTTTTAATAGTTATTCTCAAAATAAAACCTTGATATTTGTAGCTTGTAACTTTTGCCCATGTGATCTGCATTTAACTTGGCATAATGTCGAGGTAAGTGTAAGTGCATCATGCATATGACTTGGCATAATGTTGAGGTAAGTGCATTATGAATATGAAAGTGAAAAAACCATTATGCATATGAAAGTAAAAAAACCTTAGAGTTATTTTTTGAAATTTTGAATAGAGTTTTAAGATTTAAATTATATGGAGTAGAGTTGTAAATTGTTTTGTTAATTGTATTATGGTTGGACAATACTATATTAAATAGAAAATATTTTTTATTAAGGTCATCTCATATAACTTGTTTTGCGGATGTTAAAAATTTTATTATTTAAAAAAAATACATTTAAAAAAAATAGTATAATAGTTAAGGGTAAAAGAGTAAAAAAGTTTTAAGGTTTGAATTTTAGAAGGGTAGAATTATACATCATGTTTTGCTAACCAAAGTTTAATGGAATAATCTTGAGTAAATAACATATTTTATAAGAATCGTCTTATATAACATATGGTACATTACCATTACTTTATATATATATATATATGAAGTAATGGTGGCACAACTGTGACCATGCTTGCTTCCTCTATGTGATTCAAACTTAGGTAGCTTGAATGATAGTCCAAGGACATACCATTGAGGTGTCTCAACATGGACAAGAAGAATAAGTTATTAAATAAAGGGTAAAAGAGTAAAATTACTTTATCATTAGATTCAAATATATATATATATATATATATATATATATATATATATATATATATATATATATATATATATATATATATATATATATATATATATATTTAAAGAATGGTGGTACAATCGGGGCCACATTTTATTCCTCTCTATAATTCAAACATGGGTAGTTTGATGATAGTCCAACAATATACCACTAGGGTGTCTCAACATGAACAAGAATAATAATTAAATAAAAAAATATAAAAGAGCAAAATAATTGAAGAACATGTGCTTATACTGAGAGGGGGGGTGAACAGTATAACATAATTTTTTTTTCCAAATAGAAGCATCAGCATTAATGAAACCATAAACATCACACAAAACATTACACACATAAGAGACACCATTTTAACGTGGTTCACCCAATGTGGGCTACCTCCATAGAGAAAATATTTTACTAAAACTTTCTCAATCAATCTCTTGGGAATCCTTCCCAAATTACAATGTTTATGGACTTCTATCCAAAGGAGATGTTGATCCCCTAATATCAAGTTCATGGATCTCTTCCATAAGAGAACTCTTTTCCCTTCTGCTCTGACTAGTGATCTTCTAGAAGACTTTGTCTCTATGTTGCACTGACTGGTGGATCTCTCTCCACTTGAAGACTTCTCACTCAGATATTGTCTTCAATTATCTTGGTTGCTGGATCTCTATCCATTGAGACTCTGTCATCTATACTATGTCACCTCCAAATCTCTGTATAAATACTATACCAAAAATAGTTTAGTCGATCTAGCACAGTTCTGATCAATCTCTTGCACTAAACACAGTATAGTAAATCTAGTACAATTATGCTCAATAGGTTCTCTCAAAACCTGCTCAAATATGCTCAACAAGTTCACACAAAACCTGTCTAAATCTAATCAATAGGTTCACACAAAACCTATCTAAATATGCTCAAAAAATCCTCTCTAGGACTTGCTCAAATATGCTCAATAAGTCCTCTCTTGGACTTGCTCAAATCTGCTCAATAAGTCCTCTCTTGGACTTGCTCAAATCTGCTCAATAAGTCCTCTCTTGGACTTGCTCAAATTTGCTTAGCAAGATTTCACAAAATCTTAACTCAAAATAGTCCACAAGCCTTCTCAAAGACTTGTCTCAAATATTCTTAACAAGCTCACACAGAACTTGTTCAATCTCATAGAATCATAAAGAGAATTGTTAGAGACTCAATATGTTCTATACTCAAAGTACAATCAATATCTCAATTCAATCTCATAGAAGCATAAAGAGAATTTTTAGAGACTCTATATGTTCTATACTCAAATACCAATCTCAACTTAATAGAAGCATAAAGAGAATTTTTAGAGACTCAATGTGTCATACTCTTAAATCTCAATATCAACTCAAATCAATATCATAGAAGCATAAAGAGAATTTTTAGAGACTCTATATTTTCTATACTCAAATCCCAATCTCAACTCAATAGAAGCATAAAAATAATTGTTAGAGACTCAATATGTCCTATTATTCAATCTCAATCTCAACTCAAATCAGAATATAGAATAGTTTGTTTTATGGAACTTGAACAACTATTTCACACATTCACTTGACTAGGCTTAACCAACTCAACTCAACCAATCACATCAAGGAACAACCCTTTCTCACAAACCCTTGTTCAAGCATGTATCAACCAACTCAAAATATTTCCAACAATTCTTTATCTCAAATCTCACATAAAAATGATACTCGTGTTCTTTTCTAGATCATGTTCAAGTTCATTTCATCATCAATGGGCTTCAACAACAATGCTAATGAAACAAGGTTTAATTACAACTCACAAATAAGAAAACCTTGAAGCATTCAACCAACCATCTTCACAAAGAAAACTTCAATTAATCCTTTTCACTCCAATGATATTTCATAAATCAACCACCACAAAAAATCAATAGGAGAATGTGCCCATACATTTTTTATGCCAATAAGTTATTCACAAAATCTGCCACACTTAATCACAACTTTCCTTTTCAATATTAATAAGGGTTAGTGGTCTTTTAAATAATCACAATAAAAGCATAACTTAGTTTACACCCTTTTCACTCCAACTTCATAAACACATCCACCAAAGTCTCTTTTAATAAAAATCCTTATTAAGAATAACCACAATAAATCTCTCAAAATCACTTTAACAACAACTCCTTATTCCTCCTAAAATCAATTCTCCATTTCCATCAAAATAAAACATAAATCAAATATGCTTTTGCAACAATAATCACAACCCTAATGATAAAATTTAATTTCCATTAAATACCTTATAACTCCAAAATTTAGGGCTAATAAAAATCATTAAAGGCAAAAACATAAATACCTCTCAAGGGGATTTGAACCCCCGTCTGCCACACACCGCGAGTGTCTTAGCCGTGACTAAGATTCCAACTGATCCAAAGTGCTCATTGGAAAAGCAAAGGGCAAAAGGGCCTTTAATATTCATTCGCCTATTGCAAAGGACAAAGCGCCAAAGCGCTTCCCACACACTGTCGTCAAGGGGATTCAATCCCTAATATTTGTGCTACCCATAGTCTTAGCAAAATCGATACGCCAATGCGCCATGCCTCATACCACATTTGAGATTTCCAAATTGCTACGCTTTCTTCATTTCTTCCTTTTCAATAATTTGCACGAGATCTTTCAAATTCCAAGGCAATTAACACACGAGAGGAAGGATGATTATTTGGTTTAATTGCCACCCCTTTATATAGTGTTTAATAACACTTTGAAGACATTGATAGAAATATTAAAATTGTATTTGCGTGATGATGTCGACAGGAAACTTTCTATTTAAATTTGAATTTAAATTTTAAATTATTAAAATTTAAACCAAACATTAAAACTCAAATAACTCCATCACAGGGGCACCTTTTTTGACAAAACAAAAGCCCAACATGGGTTTTAAGGAAAAGCAAGATCAAATCTACTGTCCATGATTTTAAATAAAACCTTTTATTTTCCTTGCCTTGGTTTTCACAAAAACCCTTCATAAATCCTTTTGACATTTATTGCTCTATTGACATCAATGACAACATTTCAGCTTAGGGACTCAAAATGTCCAACAATCTTCCCGTTTGTCATTGATGGCAACCCAAATCCTTTTACTGAATTTTGACCTTCTTTTCTACTCCCCCTAGTGCTTTGCTCCCCCTGAATCAATGCTTTCTTAGGTATCAAATCTCTCCTTATATCCAAAAACTCTCCCCATAATACACAAATCTCTCCTCCTTTGACATCAATGGCAAAGGGTCACCTTTGGGGCTCAGGAATAAGAAATAATCCTCTTAGCTTAGCCCCTCACCCAGCTCCACATGAGGTGGTTAATTCTGGGGTGGGAGCATTTCTACTCCTCGAAAGAATTGTTCTCTGCCTTTGTCTTTTCATTTTTATTTTTGTTGAATTCTCTCACTGTTTCTTTCCGAGTCATCATCCCTATTTCTATTCATGTTCTTGTTCTCATCCATGTTCTTGTTGTACCTATTCTTGTTCTCATTATTGTTTTCATACATGTTCCTGTTCTTGTACCTATTCTTGTTCTCATTCTTTTTTGAGTCTCTTTTCTTTTCTGATTCTATGTTCCTATTCATCTTCTTGTTTTTGTTCATGTTCATATTCCAGTTCCTGTTCATACCTATTTCTAGAATATTTTCTCTACACCATCTTGTTATGTGACCATCATTATTGCACTTATAACACTTAATGTTATTATTCCTTGGATGTGCAATAGTCTTAGGATTTCTCCTGGTGAATCCATATCCTCTTCTATCATGAATCCTATAATTTATTGCCTTCTGACCAAACTCATTACATGAATAATAATATCCTTGGAAAATTTGTTCTCTTCCATATACCTGTCTTTCATGTGTCCTGCACTGTGAAGCGATGTGCCCAAACTTGTGACATGAGAAGCATATCTCATTGAATCTTCCTTGCCTAGACCTCATTGGTCTCTTATTTTGATTGTTGTTCCATATGTATCTTCTTTGCCCAGTGTCCCTGTTGGACTCACTGTAATCTGACTCATCCTTAGAAGTTTCACTTTCACTTACATCTGATAATCCCTCTTCTGAAGTATCTTCTTTTGATGTTGTTTCTTCTTCTTCAAGACTTGAAGTAGACTTTGCCTTTTCTTTTTTCTTTCCAAAACCTAGACCTGTTGAACATGATGTTCTTTGTTGTCCATGAATGAACTTATCCAAGTTCTTAGAGCTATTTTTTAAAATCTTCATCTTGATCTTGGAGTCCTGTAAATATTTCTTTAGAGTAGCCATTTCTTGTGCTAACTTCTCACATTCCAATATTTTTGCTTCTAAATTTTCTTTGAACTTACTTGCCTTGGCCTTTGACTTCTCTAAGTCCTCTATGAGCAATAATCTTTCTTCATCACATTCTTGAAACTGACTTTCAAGCTTAGAGTGTTGCTTTCTTACCTTCTTCATTGTGTCAAGAGCATATATAAGTTCACCTTTGAGATCATAACCATTCTCTATTGAGTAGTCCTATATTTGTTTGCCTTTGTCCATATCATTTCTTTCTTTTGACTTGCTTTCTATAGGATCACTCAATTATTTATCTTCCAAAACCATTAGAAGATTCTCATTTGGACCCAATATTATGTGTTGATATCGATCCTCATTCTCTTTGGATAAATGACATTTTTCCCTCTTGATCTCATTGAGTACATAAATATTTATTTCTCTTATAGCACTTGCTACCAGTTTTACAGTTTTAGACTTTATTACTTCACATCAATCTTGATGAAAGGTTACCATATGACCTTGATCATAGAGTTGACTAATGCTCAAGAGATTGTGTTTCAAGCCTTCCACATATAGAACATTTTAAGATTTTGCTTTCCCATTGCCTATACTTAGAGTTCCTTTTCCGCTGATTTTTGTTGAACCATTGTCCCCAAAGTTTACTGACCCTCTATTTCCTTCTTTCAAAGTTATAAATTTTTCTTTTTCTCCTTTCATGTGTCTAGAGCACCCACTATCCAAAAACCATTTCTCTTCTTTATCCTGAGCATGCAATGTTATTTGAACTAGCAAAGATTTTAGTTTTCTTTTTCCTTTTTCTTCTTTCCTAGTAGTTTGAGTTGTGGTCTTTCTACTAGACTTAGAATTTTCTAGATTGCATATTCTAGCTATATACCCAAAGTTATTACATTTGTAGCACTCAAAATCATCATCCATATATGATACAAGAGAATCCATACTACTACTATCATAGTCTCTATTAATGCAATGCACAACTTTATGACCATATTTATTGCAAGAGAAACAATGTCCATGGAAGAAATTTTGTAACCTATTTTGATGAGGACTCAATCTGGTATTATTTTCTTTGTGATCTTATTTTCTGGAGATATGGTGGGGTACCTTATTTTTGCTTGATGTTTCTGCCTCTTCCTGACTTAATCTCTTGTTTATTTCAGTTTTGCATTTTAACATAACTATTTATGCTGCCACTCTTTCAAGTCCTGCTTCTTTGGCTTCCAACATATCTCTTAATTGATGTTCAATTTCTCTTATTTCTTTTACTTCCATTTCGAGTTCTATTAGCCTTTGCAAAAGCTCAATTATTATTGATTCAAAATCTCAAATTTGTTCCCTTAGTTGTGCATTCTCTTCTTGAATCCTTTCAAGATCTTGGAGACACTTGGAGAGCACTTATTCAAAGTCTATACTTTCTTCACTCCCTGAGCACATGTGTGATACTGATGGATGCATCTCCAAGTTGTTAAACTCTTTGTGGAGAGACCGACTCTGATACCAATTAAAGAACATGTGCTTATACTAAGAGGGGGGTGAACATTATAACATAAAAATTTATCCCAAATAGAAGCATAAACATTAATGAAACCATAAACATCACACACATAAGAAATACCATTTTAACGTGGTTCACCCAATGTGGGCTACCTCCATAGAGAAAATCTTTTACTAAAACTTTCTCAATCAATATCTTGGGAATCCTTCTCAAATTACAATGTTTATGGACTTCTATCCAAAGGAGATGATGATCCCCTAATCTCAAGTTTGTGGATATATTCCATGGGAGAACTCTTTCCCCTTCTACTCTGGCTAGTGATCTTCTAGAATACTTTGTCTCTATGCTACACTGACTAGTGGATCTCTCTCCACTTGAAGACTTCTCACTCAGATATTGTCTTCAATTGTCCTTGTTGTTGGATCTCTATCCACTAAGAATCTGTCCTCTATACTTTGTCACCTCCAAATCTCTGTCTCAACACAATTTAGTTGGTTTAGCATATTTTTGCTCAATCTCTTGCACTAAACACAGTACAGTCAGTCTAGTACAATTTTGCTCAATAGGTTCTCTCAGAACCTGCTCAAATTTTCTCAATAGGTTCACATAAAACCTATCTAAATATAATCAACAGTTTCACATAAAACCTAGCTAAATCTACTCAACAGGTTCACACAAAACCTATCTAAATCTGCTCAAAAAATCCTCTCTAGGACTTGCTCAAATCTGCTCAATAAGTCCTCTCTTGGACTTGCTCAAATCTGCTCAATAAGTCCTCTCTTGGACTTGCTCAAATCTACTCAATAAGTCCTCTCTTGGACTTGCTCAAATCTTCTCAATAAGTCCTCTCTTGGACTTGCTCAAATTTTTTTAGCAAGATTTCATAAAAGCTTAACTCAAAACATTCCACAAGCCTTCTCAAAGACTTGTCTCAAATCTGCTTAACAAGCTCATACATAACTTGTTCAATATCATAGAATTATAAAGAGAATTGTTAGAGACTCAATATGTTCTATACTCAAAGTACAATCAATATCTCAATTCAATATCATAGAAGCATAAAGAGAATTACTAGAGACTCTATATGTTCTATACTCAAATCCCAATATCAACTTAATAGAAGCATAAAGAGAATTGTTAGAGACTCAATATGTCCTATTATTAAATCTCAATCTCAACTCAAATCAATCTCATAGAAGCATAAAGAGAATTGTTAGAGACTTTATATGTTCTATACTCAAATACCAATCTCAACTCAATATAAGCATAAAGAGAATTGTTAGAGACTCAATATGTCCTATTCTTCAATCTCAATCTCAACTCAAATCAGAATATAGAATAGTTTATTTTATGGAACTTGAACAACCATTTCACACATCCACTTGACTAGGCTTAACCAACTCAACTCAACCAATCATAGCAAGGAACAACCCTTTCTCACAAACCCTTGTTCAAGCATGTATCAACCAACTCAAAATGTTTCTAACAATGCTTTATCTCAAATCTCACATAACAATGATACTCATGTTCTTTTCTAGATCATGTTCAAGTTCATTTCATCATCAATGGGCTTCAACAAAAATGCTAATAAAACAAGGTTTAATTACAACACATAAATAAAAAAACCTTGAAGCATTCAACCAACCATATTCACAAAGGAAAATTCAATTAATCCTTTTCACTCCAATGATATTTTAGAAATCAACCACCACAAAAAATCAATAGGAGAATGTGCCCATACATTTTTGATGCCAGTAAGTTATTCACAAAATCTGCCACACTTAATCACAACTTTCCTTTTCAATATTAATAAGGGTTAGTGGTCTTTTAAATAATCACAATAAAAGCATAACTTAGTTTACACCCTTTTCACTCCAACTTCAAAACACATCCACCAAAGTCTATTTTAATAAAAACCCTAATTAAGAATAACCCAAAATAAATCTCTCAAAATCACTTTAACAACTCCTTATTTCTCTTAAAATCAATTATCCATTTCCATAAAAATAAAACATAAATCAAATATGCTTTTACAATAATAATCACAGCCCTAATGATAAAATTTAATTCCCATTAAATACCTTATAACTCCAAACTTTAGGGCTAATAAAAATTATTAAAGGCAAAAACGTAAATAATCTCAAGGGGATTTGAACCCTCATTCACCACACACTGTGAGCGTCTTAGCCATGGCTAAGATTCCAACTGAGCCAAAGTGCTCATTGGAAAAGCAAAGGGCAAAAGGGCCTTTAATCTTCCTCTGCCTGTCGCAAAGGAAAAAGTGCTAAAGTGCTTCCCACACACTGTCATCAAGGGGATTCGATCCCTGATATTTGCACTGCCCATAGTCTTAGAAAAAATGATACACCAATGCGTTATACCTCATATCACGTTTGAGATTTCCAAATCATTGTTCTTTCTTCGCTGCTTCCTTTTTAAAAATTTGCATGAGCTCTTTCGAATTCCAAGGCAATTAACACACGAGAGGAAGTATGATTATTTGATTTAATTGTCACCCCTTTATATAGTGTTTAATAACACTTTCAATACATCGGAGGAAATATTAAAATTGTATTTGCATGATGACGTCAACGGGAAAATTTCCATTTAAATTTGAATTTAAATTTTAAATAATTAAAATTTAAACCAAACATTAAAACTCAAATAACTCCATCACTAGGGCACCTTTTTCGATGAAACGAAAGCCCAACGTGGGTTTTAAGAAAAACCCATATCAAATATGTTGTCCATGGTTTTAAATAAATCCTTTTATTTTCACTGCCTTGGTTTTGACAAAAAACCTTCATAGATCCTTTTGACATTTATTGCTCTATTGACATCAATGACAACATTTTAGCTTAGGGACTCAAAATGTCCAACAATAATTTATTTTTTATTTTTTAATATACAGAGGAATCAATAACATGATTGGGTGCTGCCATTATAAACCCTAGCCCATACTAGGGTGTCTCAACATGAACAAGAAAAATAAGTTATTAAAAAAAAGGATAAAAAAGAAAAATAGTTTATTTTTAATTTTTTAATACATAGAGGAATAAATTAGATGTTACCACTATAAACCCTAGCCAGTTGGATTAGACAAAGTCAACATAACACTTGATATTTCAAGGTATTAAACTCAGACAACTAACGAACAAACACTCCCACTACCATTCAGCCTATCCCCTTCTAAGTATGTCATGGTTTGAACCTTAGACCCCAAAGAAAGACCAAAGCCCTAACCATTAGGTTGTCCTTGTCAAACAGAAGATAAAAGTAGTTTAATGTTCGTATTCTATGATACTAAGGTTGTACACCATATTTTGCTAAGCAAAGGTTGATTGGATAATCATACATTAGGTAATGCTAAAAACTATTTTAGCTTTAAGTAGAGAATAATGTAGTTTTTGTAGAACTAAGCGTGACATTGAGAGGGGGGTGAATCAATGTGTATTAAAAATTTAATCCAACTATGAAATCAAATTTAAAAAAAAAAATCACACAAACATGCATCACATAACACCAGATTTATAGTGGAAACCCGATGTGGGAAAACCACCGTGCCAATGGACTGTTTGGACTCCCATCCAAATCCAGCCTCAAAAATGTTTGGTCTTTACAATATTTAGCACCAAATTCAGGGAATGGCACCAACCAACCTAGACTTTAGCAACACCAACTGCAAGAAGCATCGACCCCGATCACCAAGCACCCACTCGACAAAAACAAAAATTGTAATAGAAAATTTGATCTTCGTTCCAAAAGACCCTGAGTGGTCTAGCCCATTGCTTCTCTCTA
Source organism: Wollemia nobilis (assembly GCA_028583015.1). NCBI lineage: Eukaryota > Viridiplantae > Streptophyta > Pinopsida > Araucariales > Araucariaceae > Wollemia > Wollemia nobilis. The sequence continues at coordinate 2,128,235 of JAQPPZ010000806.1, forward strand.
CACATCCACTATGACTAATCTCATCTGATCTGAATCTCTATCTCACACCCTTCTCTGTACTCACGCTGACTCCTTTTAATTTTTTTTTGTAATTCCTTTAACTTCCAACACTTCAACTTCCTAACAAATTTCAAGTTGTAAGATGACCGTTTCAGCATTCAATAACGTCTCCCTTAGGATACATAATGTTCTTCTAGATTTTAAAATTTTGCATGTTCTGGAAAAGAACGGAAAAAAAAGGAGTTACGGATCAAAATTTATGACCTTTTTAAATTTTATTTTTATTTTAGAGAGGCATTTTGTCAAACAGTTCACGGAAAAAGTGTTGTGTACATTACTCGTTCTCACACTTGGAGGCCTCGAAATTACTTCGACCAAAAATAAAGGATGTTCAAATCGATGATTTATACGTGAAACAACACTTACACAACATATTAGGCAACAAGAAAATATGAATTTGAGTATTCGAGCACAAAAGCACTTGGCTGCCCAAAACTGGAAAAAGTGCTATGGAGGCATTTTACAACTGCTTCCGTTTCTTCCTCGGGTCTCTGTTCAGGCTGAAATTTAAAATATAAGCTCTTTGTATATCATAATACCTCTAGTAAAACTTTTGAATTTTTATTCCTCACATATTGCTTAATATGCCTCCGAAAAAGTGGCCTTTGACGCTGATTTTACACCTGTCACATAAACTGCAAAAAGTGCTTCAGAGACATTTTGCAGTGCTCACCGTTTCTTCCTCCAGACTCTGTTTGGGCTAAAATTTAAAAATTAATCTCTTAGTATATCCAGATACCTCTAGTAAATAATTTGAGGTCCAATTGCTCATGGATTGCTTAATATTCCTCTCATAAAGTGACCTTCGATGCAGATTTTACAACTGTAGTTTCATGACCAACAATGCACCGACAAAGCAACCGGTCGTTCCAACACTGCAACCACACTTGATAATGATAAAAAAACCTCCAAATAGTATCTAGGGCTATCCAACACATTCCATTGACATTTTTCCACTTTGACAACTTCCTTTTTTGCTACTTTGACAACTTCCTAATGATTTTTGCAACTTTTGCAAATTTGCACGAACATGTAACAACTTCACCTGAACATCACAAATATTCTCATAAGAATTGAACACAACTTTACATACTCTGAATAACCTCTACAAAATTGTCCACTGTATCAACCTGTCCATCTGAGTGTGTTGACAACAAAGACAATATTGTTGCTGCACCTTGCTCAACAATCTCCCCCTTTGGAATTGTTGGCAACACACGCACAGTTTCTTGTAACTCTTCTCCCTATTTGACAACAAGACCAAAGGTCTACTGCAAACTCCCCCTGAGTCCATGCACAACATTCTCAGGCAAAAATTATTACACTTAGCAAAAATCACAAATATGAGCAAAAAGATAAACAAAGACACAAATGCTCCCCCTGAGAATGTGACCTCGATAGCTAGTCAATGCTTGGGAAGTGTGACCACTCCCAATTTCTTGTGAAGGTACTCAAAGAATTCATTGGGCAATGGTTTGTTGAAGATGTCTTCTACTTGCTCTATTTTTGGAACAAAATCCAACTTAACCTCACCTTCCGTAACTTTCTCCTTCAAAAAATGGTACCAGATAGCAATATGTTTTGTGCGAGAATGCATAACTAGATTCTTTGAGATATTGATTACACTTGTATTATCACACATGATCGAGATGGGCTCACTAAAATTTATTCCAATATCCTTAAAAGTTTATTTCATCCAAAGTACCTGTGTACAACATGATGTCACTGCAATATACTCTGCCTCTACTGTGGATAATGAGACTGACTCCTACTTTTTGTTATGCCACGCAACAATATTATCACCAAGATAGAATGCACCTCCACTGGTACTCTTCCTGTCATCTACACATCCTATCCAATCTACATCTGAATATGCAATAAGGGTGAAGTCCTTACCTTTCGGATACCATAACCCATACTCCATAGTACCCTTGAGGTATCAAAAAATCCTCTTTATGACTGTCACATGAGTCTCCTTGGGACTAGCATGAAATTGTGCTACCATGCATACTGCCTGCAAAATATCTAGGCTAGTAGTTTTTAAGTACAGTAAGCTCCCAATCATGGATATGTACCTAGTTTGATCAACGGGTGGAGATTTGTCATCCTTTCTCAACTTGCAACCTGTCATCATGGGAGTGCTAACTGACTTGCAATCCTCCATTGTGAACTTTTTCAGCATCTATTTTACATATTTGATTTGAGAAATAAATATGCCCTTCTCCTTTTGATTAACTTGCAATATGAGAAAATATGAAAGTTCACCAATCATTGACATTTCAAACTCTTTATGCATCTTATTTGTAAAATATTTACACAACTCATATTTGATGTTGCCAAATATGATATCATCTATGTATATAACAACAACAATATGATGACCATTTTATGTTTTGACATATAAATTATTGTCCACCATACCTTTCTTGAACCCTTGCTAAGTAAGATAATTGTCTAGCCTTGCATACCATACCCGAGTTATCTATTTTAAGCCATATAATGCTTTCTTCAACTTGCAAACCAATTTGGGATCATAACCAAGTTGAAAACCATATGGTTGCTCAATATAAACCTCTTCTTCAAGTTTCCCATTCAAAAATACTGATTTCACATCCATTTGATAAAATTTGAAATTCTTGTGAACTGCTAAAGCAAGAAACATTCTAATTGCCTCTAGTCTGGCCATAGGTGCAAAGGTTTACTCAAAGTCAACACCTTCAACTTGCGCATACCCTTTGCATACCAATATTGCTTTGTTCCTGACTAATTGTCCGTCTTCATTATATTTATTTTGAAAGACCCATTTAGTACCGATTACATTTTTATTTGTGGGTCCTGGTACTAACTCCCAAGTCTTGTTTTCTTGATCTGATCTAATTATTAATTTATTGCCTTTACCCAACTTTCATCTTTGCTTGCTTCGGCAACATTTTTGGGCTCAATGCTAGATAGTAAAGAGTAGTTACTTACTAATCTTCTTCTTGTCTGAACACCAACGGTGGGGTCTCCAATTATTTGCTCTCTAGGATGATCTTCTACGCGACTACCTATTTTGAATTTCTTGTTTTCTTCCAATTCTGAATCACTTTTCGAATCCTCTAAGTCAATTCTTGATTTATTTTCCGTTTTCTCTTCCTCATATCCTTCAATGACCTCTTCATAAATTGGGTAGTTCTCTTCATAGCTAATTACTCATTCCCTTCCTTCATCAACTTTAACATCAGCACTTTCCACAATTTTTCTTAGCCTCTTGTTGTAACATTTATAAGCTTTGTTTTTTGATGAATAGCCAAGAAAAATGCCTTCATCCACTCTATCTTCAAACTTACCAAGGTTTTCTTCAGTTATTTTGATGTAACACTTGCTACAAAAAACTTTAAAATATCTTGCTATTGCCTTTTTACCAAACCACAACTCATAAGGAGTTTTTCTTTCATGCATCCTCAACATGCACCTATTTTGGATGTATACCGCAGTATTGACTACCTCTTTCCAAAATCTGTCTGCGACTTTGCTCTCAGTAAACATAGTTTGTGCCATTTACTACACTATCATGTTCTTTCTTTCTACCACACCATTATGCTGAGGTGTCCTGGTTGCTGATAACTGTCTCCTGATGCTATATTTTCAGAATACTTTGTGAAATCCTCTGAAATGAACTCTCCTCATTTGTTTGACCTTAAATATTTAATCCTTTTTCTTGTTTGATTCTCAACCTAATTTTTGAAAACCTTGAACATCTCAAAAGCTTCTGATTTATGCTTAAAAAACAATACCCATATCATCCTAAAATAGTCATCTATACACAACATGAAATATTTGTCACCGTTTATGCTTTGCGTTCTCATGGGTCCACATAAATCAGTATGTACTAGTTCCAAAGGTTTCCTCGTGTAGTAATATTTTGTTTTAAATGAGACTCTAGTTTGCTTCCCTTTTTGACATGAAGCACAAATGCTATTTGATGGTTTGCCAATGGTGGGAATATCTCTCACTACTTTCTTTGAACTGATTTTTACTAGATTATCAAAAATGATATGACCAAGCCTCTTGTGCCACAACCAATTCTCTTCTTCCTATACAATCAAGCAAGCTCCTTCTGAAGTCTCTGAGAGAGTGGACATATTGCTAGATGTCCTTGATCCAACTGTTATCAACTCCCCACTATTTGCCTTTTTGATTTCACAACCCTGCTTATTAAATATCACATCTTGACCTCTGTCACAAATCAAACTTACGCTCAACAAGTTATGCTTTAGACCAACCACAAATAAGACTTCTTCTGATCTAATTTTTTCATCACTAATATTAACTGAACCTCTGCCAACTATCTTAGCTCCATCATTTTTTTCGAATTTCACTGAACCACCTTCATATTGCTGCAACTTCTCAAATTTTTGTTTGTCACATGTCATATGACTGGAGCATCCACTATCAAGTATCCATGGTGCGGATTTATTTTGTGCTTTAAATTTTGTTTGTATGATTAAGTATTCCTTCTCTTCCTTAGGTTGCTCTTTTTCTTTCCACTCTGGTTTGATTACATTTTTGGGCTCTTGTTTTGAATTTTCTTTTTCAGTAGCTTGTGCATGCTTTTTGGGAAATTTTCTATTTTATCTTATTCCATTTGGTTGAAATTTTCTTCCCTAAAATTTATTTAATGTAAATGTACTTCTACAATTTATTGTAATATGCCCAAAGTTATGACTGTTATAACAATCTACTGCATAATCCATCAAAGGTGAAAAAACATTTCTACTGGCAAAATTCCTAGGTCCTACATTATACTTACAATCTGAAATATTATGTCCATAACCATTGCATTTAAAATAGTAACCAAAAAATGGATTATTGAACCTGGGTGGTGGTATTTTCCATGTTGTAGGAGCCATAAATCTTCTTCTTCTTTGATGCGTGACATTGGTGAAACCATCATTATCAATTCTCCTTTCTTGCCTTGCATTATTGCTTTCCTTTGCATGATTCATTTTTGCTTGATTAACTTGTTTCTTTTCTTCATTCTTTGTGGATTCTTCATTTATGGACTTTGATCCATTTGATGATTCTCCTTCATCAAAATCCAAATCAAATTTTATGCCTGTAGTCTTCTGGTTCTTTATAATATTATCCAGCTTCATAGAACTCTCTTCACATTTGTGATAAGAGCTAATTTTCTTATTCATCTCTTCTAGTTGCATCCTTAAACCAACAACCTCTTATTCTAACTTGCTGCAATAATCTATTTTCATGGTTATTTGCACTTCGAGATCTTCTGAGATCTTCTTGGATTTTTCTATCTAAATTTTCAAACTTGTTATTATTTCATTTGCATCCTCAAGTTTTCTTGAAATTTTCTTATTCCTTTTTCTTTCTGCCTTCAATTCATCCAAAGTTGCAATTAGTTCCTCTTCCAAATTCACTTCTGCATCAATTTCTTCTTCATCACATTCTTGTTCTTTTTCTGGTTTTTCTTCTTTGAATTCCATGAAAAGAGCTTCACCTGTTTCTTTTTCAAAATCCTCATTGGAGCTGTATTTTGATGAACTGACATTCTTGGAGATGAAACTTTTCTTATTGAAGTTACCTTTTCTAAAATTTGTTTTTTTCTTGTAGCCACTTCTTTCTCTATGCGATCTTTCATCACTTCTATTCTTCTCATTAAGTGGACATTTAGCTACAAAATGTCCAATGCCTCCACAGTTGAAACATTTAAACGGTAACTTTCCTCTGTATTTTACTTTTCCCCTTCTTAGTTTTCGAACAAAGTTTGCTTCCATTTCATCTGATGTTTCTTCTTCCTTGGATTCTTGTTTTGATTTCATATTTTTTTGGACTTTAAAAGAAGCTTCTCTATCGATGGGTTTATATTTTCCTATTCTCATCTCATATGCAGTCAAAGAGCCATGCATCTCATCCATACTAAAAGAATTCAGATCTTTAGCTTCTTCTATAGCTGAAACTTTAGAATCAAACCTTTGAGGAAGAGATCTTAATACCTTTTTGATGATTACCGGGTCTTTGATTTCCACTCCAAGTCCTCTGGTAGCATTAATGACTTCATTAACTCTTAGCATATATACCTCTATATTCTCATCCTCATTCATTTTCAATCCTTCAAACTGAGCTTGATGTGTTTGTAACTTGGCCTCCTTGATCTTATCATCTCTTTCATGAATGCTCTTCAGTTTGTCCCATATTTCCTTTGTCATTTTACAACCCATAATATTTACCAGTTTGCTATCCACTAATCCACACATGATAGCATTCTTTTCTTTTGATTCATTCTCAAATAGTTTCTTACCAACAACATCGGTTGGAGAAGTGGTGGGTATTGTGTATCCACTGTCTATTGAATTCCAAATGTCGTATCCCAAAGCACAAAGATATGTTTGCATCCTGAGTCTCTAAAATGTGTAATTAGTTCTGTCAAATAATGGTGCTTCGTTTGATGAGAACCCTTCACCACCTGCCATTGTGTCACTTCCAAGATCACCCTAGCCGGTTAAGTCTGTTCAAGAACCTCTCTCTGATACCAATTGTAGAACTAAGCATGACATTGAGAGGGGGGTGAATCAGTGTGTATTAAAAATTTAATCCAACTATGAAATAAAATCAAAACAAGCAATCACACAAATATGCATCACATAACACTAGATTTATAGTGGAAACCCGATGTGGGAAAACCACTATGCTAATGGACTGTTTAGACTCCCATCCAAATATAACCTCAAAAATGTCTGGTATTTACAATATTTTTGTAGCACCAACTACAAGGAATGGCACCAACCAACCCAAACTTTAGCAGCACCAACTGTAAGGAGAATCGACCCTGATCACCAAACACCCACTCAACAAAAATAAAAAATGTAGTAGAAAATCTGATATCCATTCCAAAAGACCCTGAGTGGTCTAGCTCATTGCTTCTCTCTACACATCCACTCTGAATAATATCATATGATCTGAATCTCTATCTCACACCCTTATATGTACTCACACTGACTCCTTTTAAAAATATTTTTACAATTCCTTTAACTTCCAACACTTCAACTTCCTAATAAATTTCAAGCTGCAAGATGACTATTTCATCATTCAATAGCGTCTCCCTTAGGAGACATAATGTTCTTCTAGATTTTAAAATTTTACACGTGCTAGAAAAAATAACGAACAAAAAAGGAGTTACGGATCAAAATTTATGACCTTTTTAAATTTCACTTTTATTTTGGAGAGGCCTTTTGTCAAACAATTCACGAACAAAGTGTTGTGCACATTACTCGTTCTCACACTTGGAGGACTCGAAATTACTCCAACCAAAAATCAAAGATGTTCAATTGGATGATATATACGTGAAACAACACTTAAATGACACATTCAACAACAAGAAAATATGAATTTTATTATTCGAGCGCAAAAGCACTTGGCTTCCCAAAACTAGAAAAAGTGCTACGGAGGCATTTTGCAACTGCTACCGTTTCTTCCTCGGGTATCCGTTCAAGATGAAATTTAAAACATAAGCTCTATGTATATCATACTACCTTCAGTAAAAATTTAAAATTTTTGATCACATATTTCTTAATATACCTCCGACAAAGTGGCCTTTGATGCTGATTTTACACGTCACATAAACTGCACAAAATGCTCCAGAGCCATTTTGCAAAGCTCACCGTTTCTTCCTCCAAAATTCGTTTGGGCTGAAATTTAAAACTTAAGCTCTCAGTATATCCAGATACCTCCAGTAAAAAAATTGAGGTACAATTCCTCATGGATTTCTTAATATGCCTCCCGTAAAGTGACCTCCGACGCATATTTTACAGTTGTAGTTTCATGACCAACAATGCACCGGCAAAGCAACCGGTCGTTACAACACTGCAACCACAATTTATAATGATAAAAAAACCTCCAAATAGTATCTTGGCCTGTCCAAAACATTCTATTGACATTTTGCCACTTTGACAACTTCCTTTTTTGCTACTTTGACAACTTCCTGACGATTTTTACAACTTTTACAAATTTGCACGAACAACCTATAACAACTTCACCTGAACATCACAAACATTCTCATAAGCATTGAACACAACTTTACATACTCTGAACAACCTCTGAATAATTATCCACTACATCAACCTATCCATCTGAGTGTGTTGACAACAATGATAATACTATTGCTGCACCTTGCTCAATAGTTTTTAGCATCCACAAAGCCACAACCAAAATACAAACCTTGGATTTTTATTGAAAGTGTTAAATTATCTAAGATTAAACTACTCAAATTATCCTTTTTTTTGTTACTTTTACTAATAAAATTAGATAGTGATTATATTTAAGAACAAATTCTTAACTAATTGAAAGGATATCTATATATATAAGAAAAATAATCTAATATTTTTAGATTAAATGGATGAAGATAGAGGCCAAATATTCTAATGGTAGTTAGATAATGTAGTGAAATGAATTTTAATTTAATTAGCCACAATTTTTAGTTATATTGTATGAAAAATAAGGAGAAATATTTAACATTAGATAAGTTTGAAATATAAGGATTATGGTCGAGTTGAGAGAATTGCTTTTTTCAAGGTGTTACGATGCCGCATGCTTAAGGTTTTGTGTAGGGTTTGGTCGGTTGAAAGCGCTAAGCTCCACGTCGCTAGGCCTCCACCACCTTGGTGGTTGGTTTTCTTTTAAGATGGTCGTTGGGCATTCAGCGACTTCGTCTCCTATCGAAGTTGCTGGACTTAGCTATGGCATGCAACAAGGAACCGAGGAAGTTCATCTTGAAGGTCTTCCATGAGGTATGGCTCTGGTGCCCGATGTTACTATTCCATTAGATGATTTCAATCAATCTTGTAGCTGGTTAGAGAGTAATACACTTATTGGCTATTTCTTGGGTCGAATCCCCAATGAGTCGCTAATCCATAGTTGGATTCAACATTACTGGACTCCTCATGGCATTGAGGTTGATGGAATTCAAAACCTGACCAAAGGGTTATTTTTGTTTCGTTTCTCTGCTCCTGAGCATGTGCATGCAGTTTTTGACCATGGCCCCTGGTATGTGCGTAACTCTCTGTTAGTTTTCCAACCCTAGACCCGAGAATTTTCTATTGAAGAGGGTGCATCCCTTGAGGTGCCAGTGTGGGTTGAGCTCCCTGGCCTACCACCGGCTCTTTGGCCTTTCTTGGAAACCCTAGTTGCCCCGTTAGGCCATTTTGTGTGCATTGAGAATCCACGGTTTTTTGGTGCTCATCCCTTTCGAAGGGTTTGTGTGAAAATTGATCTCTCTAAGGATCTCAGGGATCATCTCACCATTAGTGTTGGGGATGTATCCTTTGTTCAAAAGCTGGTTTATATTAACCTGTCGAACACTTGCTTTCGTTGTCAATCGACAGCACATATGATTAAATATTTCCCGCTCATGGAGGGGCGTTTCAAGCATAATAAAGTCACGACCAACCCTCCAAGCTCTGCGCCTACACTGCCATCTCGGGCTGCTCAAGGTGAGCAAAGACCCACGCATAATGGTTCGCAGGACTCCTAGACTACTGTTACCAAAAGAAATCGTCCCATCAAACCCTTTGTTAAACCCACTGGTCAGAGGATGGCTCCTCTGGTGCATGCACCCAAAGATAAGATGGCCATGCACGTTGCTGCACCGATGCCCCTCCACAGGCCATCCGTTGTGGCAGAGAATGAGGGTCTTCAGGTTAATTTACAAGCTGCCCTTGAGAAGGCATGGGCGAGAAGGTCTCGCAGTCCCAACAGTGACAAACGACCTTATACCTTGTTTTTGGAAGGAAACCACGATCGATTCCTCTCAAACACTTACTCCTCGCTTGGGGATTTAGGTGCTTCTGAGGTTATTGAAGGTGATATGCAGCTTGACAGTTCCTCATGATATTTCTATCATGGAATGTCAGAGGTTTGACGGACCCAGTCCGTAAGTACTTGGTCCATAGTGAGATTGATAAGCTTTGTCGTCAGCATGGCAGGTTTGATTTTCTTTGTTTGCAGGAAGTTAAGATCTCTGCTTTTAACTTACAATGCGCATGTTCCTTTATTTGGCTTGGCAGCCAATTTTATTCTACTAATCATGTTGTAGGTCGAGGTGGAGCTGTCACTTTTGTGGCTCCCACCTGGCAATCCCATATGGTTACTTGGGGGTGGACCCTTCTAATCAGGTTGTGTGGACCCTTTTTGAAGTTGATGGACATTCTTTTGGAATTGTAAATGTGTATGCCTCCAATCATGCCCCTGACCGATGTGCTCTCTGGCGGTGGTTGGCTTTGTCCTTACCCTCCGCTGTCTGGTTGCTCTGTGGTGATTTCAATATGATTGAGACAACTTTTGATAAAGTGGGCCGCCTCCCTATGCGATGGTGTGCTGGGGAACGAGAAGCTTGGTTTTTTCTAAAAAACAAATTAGGGCTTTTTGACCCCAATGCTTGTTCTTCCTCCAAAGACTTCTCGCACTCACTTTGGTTTTCCTGGTCCAATTTTCAAAGTGGGGATGATCGTATTTTAAAGCGGCTTGATAGAGCAATGCTTACGGATCACTTTGGGTTCAGTTTTTAGACCATTGTGCCATCCACTCCTCCGATGGTGGCTCTTGTTGGTTCTACGGTGTCGGATCATGTGCCCATTATTTTTAACATCTCTTCGAGCACATTGCCAGCCAAGACCTTTTCTTCTCAGTTTTTCCTAAATATCTCTTTCCTTCAGCATCCTGCTTCTATTGCTCATATTATTAGGGTTTGGAACCTGGTTCCTCGGCCATCTGGGAATACGGGTTGGATTTCTTGGTGGAATGATGCCATTGCTCGCACAACCACCTTGCTTCATGCTCTTGGGGTCAAGCTTGCTCAATTGCGTAAGCAAAATAATCTAGCACTGAAGCGAGAGTTTGCCAAAGCATCTGTTAGGCTTGATGCTTCACCTCTCAGTGTCAATCTGCAATAGTATGTTGCAATCCTTCGACATGAGCTTAAGAAGGCTGAGCTATATGAGGCCAGAGGTGCTCAGATCCGTGCCCGTATGCACTGGCTCAAAGTCGGAGATAGAGTCTCCAAGGAGTTCTTTCAGAGACTCAGACCGCCTAGGCAAGCGGTTCAATTCAAAGCCATTATGGATAATGGCGAAAGGCTTTCAGAGTTTCCTGACATTTCTAAGGCATTTTTTCACCACTATCAACAGGTCTTTGTTGCCCAACATCTCTTGGCTGAGAGACAACAAGCGTTGGAGGAATGTTGCTCGGTGGTTCCCAATAAGCTATCACCCTCCCAGAATGAAGCTTGTGATAAACCTCTTTCATTAGATGATCTTGTTGAGGCTTTATCTCACATGGCTAATGACAAAGCGCCAGGCCTGGATGGTTTTCCTTGTGAATTTTATAAAGCTTTGTGGGATATGGTTGGCCCTGATCTTCTACGGGTTTATCAGGAAGCCATGTCCACTGGTTCCTTAGGATCACTTATCAACAGAGGCAACATCAAATTCATTCCTAAGCCTGGTGATCCTGAGGTGATCACCAACTGGAGGCCTATCACTCTATTGAATGTCAGCTATAAAATTATTGCTAAAGCCCTTGCTCTTAGACTTCGGCCTCTGCTTCCTCTTATTGTGAGGCATGAGCAAACAGGCTTTATTCGTAATCGCTATATTCTGGATAATGTCCTCGCAGTTTGGGAAGGTATGGAATGGGCACGACAATCTCAGCAAGCGACGATGTTTATTAAAATTGACTTTGAAAAAGCATATGATAGAATAGAATGGCACTTTATTCTATCAATGCTTACAACACTTGGGTTTGGTCCTGGCTTTGTCCAATCTGTGAAGATGTTGTTTACAGATGCTTCAGCGGTTCTCACGCTGAATGGTGTGCAAACAGAGCGCATTGGTCTATTCAGATCTGTTCACCAGGGGTGTCCTCTTGCCCCCTCCCTCTATGTGCTTGCAGCTGAAGCTTTTGGGTACCTTCTCACCCGCAAAGCATCACAAGGACTGGTTAAGGGTATTTCCCTACCAGGAGGGCAAGGGCAACTCATCAATGGCCACTTTGCGGATGATTATTTTTTAACACTCATTGAAGATGAAGTGTCTATCACATAGGCTCTTTCCAGCCTGGATGTGTTTTGCAAAGCCTCCGGTTCTAGCATTCAGTGGAGGAAGACTGCTTGCTATAGACAATCCTCCCTTCCCCTTCCACCCTGGCTTGAGCAATACCAATGGAGGTGGATTCAATCTGGGGAGATGTTCAAATTTTTGGGCATTCCCTTTGCTTTTCAGAGCACCCCATCTCAGCTTTGGGAGTATGTAGTGCAAAGAGTGGAGAACAAGCTCACTTACTGGATCACCAAGAAGTTGTCCCTTGCAGGTAAATTCCAAATCTGCTCTAAAATTCTTGCCAGTACTCATGTTTATTACTCCTCCTGCTGGGTTCCTTCTCAAGCTTGTTATAAGAAGCTGGAAAAGCTTCTACGAGATTTTTTATGGGCTAATTCTTCTCAGAAACATGGCTTCCATAGAGTAGCTTGGGAATTCTGTTGCCTTGCTAAAAAGTCATGAGGGTTGGGGTTGTTTAACTGCTTTCGTCAAGGGCTGGCTCTCAGCGCTAAATGGATTATCAGAACTCTTAAAGGGGATGAAGCTTGGAAAGTTTTGATTAGGAACTGTGTGGCATCAGGGCTACCCAATGGCAAGAAATGTTGGAAGGGATTGGATTTACCTTCCATTATTGTAGCCCCTATTTCTTTTAAAATTGTTGGGTCCTTTGTGACTCAAAGTATTTGGTGAGCTTGGGAGTCAATCAAGCCCTGGCTCCATTGGAAAGGAGTTGGTCGCCACTGGGGGGCAGCTATTGCTGATTTGAATGTTTGGTGGTCCCCTGTGGTTCAGTATCAGGGACAACCACTCGCTCAAGTTCAATGGATTCATGCTAACAAGTTTTTTAAAAAGGGCATTGTGTCCCTTTCTAATTTTTATTGCAGGCAGACTAGGGATTGGATCCCTTGGGAGCTTTTTCAACAATAGTATGTGTTAAAGCCCATAGATAAAGACACGTATGATGTGGTTATCAATTGTACCCCCTTTTCCCTTTGGCCTAAGCTTGGTCAGGTTATTCAACAACCTTGGTGGAAAGAGTGGGAATGGTATAAACATGTCCCTCTACTTAATTACATGACTAAGCAGGGTTACAGCTGGCTTTCGCCCAATCTACCCATGGTGCCAAAGCTCAATGGGCGCTGGGATTTGTTCTCTTCCAAATCCAGATGGAGAGCCCACTTTCAGATCACTTGGGCACCTTATATTGAACCTAAGCAGACCTCTTTTACCTAGAGTATGTTGTTTCAGGGGCTGCCGCTTGGCCACAGGCTTAAGCACTTGGGAATTGCCACTCCCACTTGCCCTTTCTATGGGGAAGAAGAATCAACCTTGCATATTTTTTGGAATTGTAGCAGAGCAAGGATGGCCTGGGAGTGGATGGAGTCCTTTTTTCGACCATTTTTGCATGCTCCTTTAACTTGGCTTCACAATCTGTTGGGAGATACGCCAGAATTTTCTCAACCTCTGTTAGAATTCTGGAACATTTTTAGAATTAGCATTCTATTTCATACATGGAAAACCAGAAATGAGATAGTTTTTGCAGATAAAACTCCCTCTGTTATTTTTTCTCTTTCAGATAAGCTGATGGTATTTCATGATGCCTGGTTACAGATTCAGGTGCAAGCTAATAAGGTTGCAATGGAACTCAATCATTTGCAGGAGCTGATTGACTATTGGGGTAATGCACCATGTGCTGTGAGCAGAGTCCCCCCAGAGAATGAACAACATACCCATTCCAGATCCAGACAACGCCATCACCCACCATCGAATAGCCGGGATCGACCAACTTCTAGGGCTCGCTCTCACCCATATGACAGAGCATGCGCAGAGATTGTTGCTCTCAAACTCTGCACAATAGTTTTCCGCTTGGGGTGATCGCCCTCAACATGATCCTTTGCGCAGTATGGATGGTTGGGGAGCTCGCCAGGGATGGGGAACTCCTCCACATTCTTCTGGCCAGGTTGGTTCCTCGAAGGGTGGTGAAGGTGACGCTAGTACTGGATGGAGCACAAGCACTACTAGTGAGGTGGTTGTATGGAACACCCCCATTGAGGCTCCCATGAGTCCTACTCATCAGCTTGCTCCTGAGATGCATGCCAAGATGCCAGGGTCGGGTTGGAACAATTAATGGTTGTTGTGATCTATTTTTAGTTTTGTAGTTAAGCCCGCCTTTTTGTAGTTTTCTGGCGGTGATATTTTGAACTTTGTCTTGGTTGTCTTCTCAATCGGTTTGCTTGGGGTGTGATGTGTCAGTTGAACTTTCTCCTGGCTGTCTTTTCAACCGGTTTGGCTCGTGCTTGGGGTGTGATGTGTCAGTCCACCCACTTTTGTATGTTTAGGCTTTGTATTTAATATAATGCTTTTTCATTCAAAAAATATAAGGATTATTAAGTCAAAAATTAGAGTAGTGGCTAAAAATTTAGAATAATATAATTAATTAAAAAATAAAAATAAAAATAAATTTTAATTGGTAAATGGAAATAAAATAGGTCTTATTCATTATGATATTATAATGGTATTATAAAAACTTGGTAACTATGCATGTATAACTTGCAAGGTTCAAACTTTCTTGAAATTCAAGAATTTAATCATGTCATTTGATAAATAAAAATATAAATATAAATATAAACATTGGATATATAGGGGAGTTGGTTACATTCACACTATTTTTAGTAACTGCCAAGTGCAGGTTTCAAACCACAAGGGCTGCTCCAAAAAAATCTATACCACTTCATTATTTATAATTCGATGTGAAGAGGACCATAAATCGCTCAGGATTTGTACCATCATCGTTGATATGGCATGCACTCAGAGGATTCAGAGCAGACCACTAACCTTGCAAATATGCATACCCCCAAGGTTTGAACCTAGGTCTCTTCTTGGTAAGTGCCTAGCTAGATAAACAATTACCAATCCACCTAGCCCTTGGGGGCAACTAATTATTAATTTTTGGAGATAATAAATTGAGGGTGATTTAGATAGAATATTTAGAAATACAGTGGCACAGGTTATGACATTTGTGAGCTAGGTTTACAATAGATAATAGAAGCTTTAAAAATAAGGGTTGTGGAATCTATGAGATAGGGTTGAAGTGGAGAATAAAATCTCTAGAAACACGATGTCATGAACTATAGCTCATATTTGTGTTATATCATAGAAAAAATATAAGTTTTTTAATTTACGAGCTAGGGTTGTAGTGGAAAATAAAAGCTTTAAAAACATAGTGACATAGGTTGTGACTCATATCTATGTTATATCATAGAACATAGACTATGACTTATGCAAGCTAGGGTTGCAATGAAGAACAAAATCTTTAGAAATATAGTGACAATGGCTATGACACTTGTGAGATAGGGTTGCAATGGAGAACACAAGCTTTGGAAATATAGTGGTATGGACTATGACATCTACGAGCTAGAGTTGCAATGAAGAATATAAGATTTAGAAATATAATGGCACATGCTACGACATCTATGAGCTAGGGTTGCAATGGAGAATATAATATTTAAAAATAAAGGTTATAACATTTGTTATCTAGGGTTGTAGTGGAGAAAGGAAGTTATAGAAACATGATGATATGAACTACAACTCATATTTGTGTTATATCATAGACTATGCATAGGTTGTAATATTTGCAAGATAGGAATGTAGTGGAGAACAAAAGCTCCAAAAATATGATCACACAGGTTATGGATCATCTTTGTGTTATATCATAGAAAATACATGGGCTATGATATATGAGATCTACGGGTGTAGTGGAGAACAAAAGATCCAAAAATATGATGACACAAACAATAGCTCTTGTTTGTATTATATCATAGAACATGTATGAGCTGCAACATCTGCAATCTAGGGTTGTAGTAGAGAATAAAAGATTTGAAACATGGGTTGCAATGGAAAGTAGAAACTTTGAAATCATGGTGACACGGGTTGTAGAATCTATGAGATAGGGTTGAAATGGATAATAAAAGCTCTAGAAACACAGTGGCATGGGCTACAAAAATTGTGAGCTAGAGTTTTAGTGGAGAACATAAGCTCCAAAAAGATAATGTGATTGTAGATTGATATGGAGTTTTTGATTATGAAGAGGAAGTGGAGGAAGCCAAGAAAAGAAGTTCTAACTTCCAAATGACAACATGCTATTATTAGGGTCATTAATAGTATCAGGGATGGATCATCATCCTAGAAGTATGGCAGAGGGTAATGGTCGATATTTAGGGAAAAAATAGCAATTGCTTGCACTCAAGAAAATGAGTCTCTCATCATTGGGCTTTGGTCAACAAAGCTAAGAAGGAGAGGGGATGATGGAAATTTTAAAAATAATTTAGTAGGAACTCTCAACCAATGCAAACTTAGCCCATTGATCACTAACAATGGCAAGCTAACTAAGTTGATGATGAATGAAGAAGATGTAATGGACTATAGTGAAAAGCCTAAGGAATATACAAAGACCTCAATTTTTTTCTCTAAGAACTTTTTGACTTGTGGCATAAGGGGGACAAAGAACATGGACTTTACTCAGACCCATGCCTGATGATCCATTCAACTTCAAATTTTAAACCTAGGGTATATAAGAGGGGCAATGAAGAAAGGAAATTACTACCAAATAAACTAGAGGAAACATTGAGAGGTAGTTTAGCCAAATTGTGAGACAAATAAACTAAGTAGAAAAGAGAGAAAAACAAAAACATTGTAGAAAATTATGAAAGAGAATGTTGTAGGTGAGGATTTAATGCTAAAGCATGTTTTATTGCTAAAGGAAAATGCTTTGGTAGGAATATTTATGGGCCACTCCATGAAACAAAAAACTCTATGAGAATGAATCAAGGTTAATTGGTTGGAATTTTAGGGCTATACTCCATTTCATTTTATGACAAAGGGTTGGATTTTTTTTGTCTTCCAAAAGGTAGAAGATGGTAGAATCATAAAAAATGAAATATGGAGTTGAGGGCTTAATGTTTTGAATCTAAAGTTATGAACTCTTAGGTTTGATCCACACTCTGATAAAAATAATACCCATCCTATTTGGGTCAATCTACCCTCTTTGTCCCTTAAATTTTTTTGTCCCCTTTTTCTAGAGTGATTTGCGGAGCGGAGCGATTTTTGGGATTCCTGTGGTTAGTGGGTGGTTGGTGGGTGTGGGTGGTTTAGCCCACGGTGTTGTGCCCATTGTAATTCTAATACCACATAGTGGTTTAGGGTTGGAGGAGTTTCCTTTATATTTATTGTAATGTCCCATTTTTGGGCAAGAAAGAGAATAATAATATCAAGGAGGTGTGGCTCTTGTTTTTCTAGAGTAGCCCATATCGGGTGAACCAGGGTAAATATTGTGTGTTCTATGTGCATTGTGTGGTGTCATTTTCTTCTAAGTTGTTTATTTCTACTTTATTTCTAGAATAATTTTCTCTAAATATCTTCACAAAGAAGATATTATTCCTAGATATTGAAGGAAGCTTCTCAAATTTCTTTGAATCAACTCTTATCTACAATAAAATATTAGAATATGATAATACAAATTATTCAAATCTATAAATAATGAACTTCACTAGTTTATTTTTCAAACTAGTGGAATCAATGTTGAGTCCTAGTCTTCACAAGTTTTTCTACAACTCTGTGGAAAGACTCTAGCCAAAAAGAAATTTCAAAAATTATTAAAATGAGATTTCCTATCTCCTCTCAATCTCTCTTATGGGTCTCTCTATCTCTTATTAATATACCTTGTGCTCTGATACCATTATTGGCTTTTTAAGCTATATATATAATGAAATAATTACCATAAGGTACAAAATGAGCATGCAATATTAAATATATGAAAAATGCAATATACTAAGCATGTAAATATCATGAGAAACTTCTACAACTACTCAAAAATATACCATTAATGAAATCTCATGAAAATAGTACATTGCTCTAAAATGGAGGTCTCAAACACTCCATATTACAAACATGCTCTACATTGTATCTACTACTACTCTACCTTGTGCACACAAAGTTTATTCTTCTTCTATTCTATGACTCATGTACACATGGACAACATGCACATTTACATCATTGCACATTCTAATAATATTGTGCATTTATTACATTGTATAAAGTAAATACTCAAATCCTAATATAAGACAAACTTCTAATATAAACATGTACCCATGGTGGTACATTAGCATGTAAAAAATAATATAATATATTCCAACATGCCCTTATAGCCTTGTTTGCTATGGGTACTCCATTTACAATAGTTGTAGTCCCTTCTCCATTCCATTCAAGCTAATGTGTGATTGAGCAGAGCTTTGAGATGATTTTTTGCTCTCCATTAACAAGTAACACTTTCCATAGGGATATCTATTCTTCATTATGTTCAAGGATTTTTGGGCACTTGTACATTTTCTCTTCCATTATAAATTTATTGGGTTCTAATTCTTCTATTGTTGGGAGGAATGATATGGATATCATGGGATAAGTATAGGTTTAAGTTCCTAGGTTCAATAAAACCTTAGGTTAGGACTTAGTCTTAAGTCTTATTTTTAATTTTATGAATAAATTGTAATGTGAGACTTTGTTGCTCACATAGAACTTGGCCAACATATTCTAGATAAATAGTTGGTAAGCTTCTAGATAAGGGTTAGTTAGTAGGTTGTTAGAACAAACCCTAAAATAAGTAGATGATCAACTTATCCTCCATGTTTTGAGGATCTACGAATGTAATTTGTGCTTATTTAAGCACCTATTTTCAAATGCAAATCATCTTAGATAAAATTCTATACAAGTTTTCATATTCAATCTTATAGTCCCATGAACTTAAATATAATATTAGCCTTATATAGGATAGAAGCAACTTTTCTAGGTTAAAATTCACATAAAATATTGCATGAGTCAACCTAGTTCCTACTTTTGTAGCTGAATCCATTGCTATGGAAGATTTGATGGCCCTAGCAATTCCTACCAAAATTTTTGTGTTCCTAAAATCAAGTGGTAAACCTGAAAGTCTTACCCAAACATGGCTTGTATTCATGACTTCTTTGAAAGGACCAAAAGATATATCCTATTTCTTAAGTGTTAGACCCCTTCTCCCATAAAAACATGGCCTCTAAAGCATGACATGCATAAAATCCTCAAGGTTTTGGAAAAAAAATAGTATAAATCCATTTTGTATGGCTACCATCTCAATAGGGTTTTAGATTTCCATTTCTCAACCACCCACTTCCTGATTGAATCCACATTTTATCTATATGCCCAACAAATATACCAACCAAACTATTGTACCTTCAATCAGTCTTATGGTCAATAGATGTGGATGCGCAAGAAGATCGTATCACCCTCTTCAATAAGAAAAATGGAAAATTTCTCTTGTGAGGGTCCTAGGCCCTAGACAATATTCTTCTAAGATTGATCTCTACCTATAGGTTGGGATCCCTGATAAACCCCCTAATCATAGTTGGAGATTCTATTTTCTCATAACAAAAAAATTTAAAAAACCCATGGGTAAATCTAGCTTCCCTACCACACACCAGTAGGGTTTGAATATTTATCTAAGGTACTCATACAGTCATAGCTCTAAAAACCCTAGCTCTAAAAAACCTCCACAATTGTAGCTTTGAAAGCTCTCTAAAATCATAACTCCAAAAACTCTAGCTTTGAAAACATTCATAGTTGCACCTTCAAAAGCTCTCCATATTTATAGATTTGAAAGCTCTCCATAGTTGTAGCTCCAAAAACCCTAGCTCTCCATAGTCATAGCTCTGAAAACCCTATCTCTAAAATCCTTCATGGTTGTAGCTATGAAAGCTCCTCATAGTTGTAGCTCCAAAAAACCTAGCTCTCCATAGTCATAACTCTGAAAACCCTAGCTCTAATAAAACCTTCATAATTGTAGCTCTAAAAGCTCTCCACAGTTGCAGCTATGAAATATCTCCATAATCATAACTCTAAAAACATTAGCTCTCCACAATAACAACTTCAAAAACCCTAGCTATAAAAAATTGCTAGGATCTCACTATTAAAAATAAGCACACTCACACAAAATACTGAAAAATAACTCAAATACATCAAATAACTCAATAACACTATGCAAAAATTAAATGCAAAAATGGAATAATATCACAATAACACAGAATTGCAGGCCTCGTCAAGGGGGAAACCTTCTTCAATATTTCATTAGCTTGCAAAAATATGAATTCGTACATGGCTTCATATCTTTTAAAAAAAACTTCATGCAACCCTACCTAAAGGCTCAAGAGTTGGCTTACATGCAAAATGCCACTCAAGCTAGAATATCCTACCTACCATCGGTTACAATATTGATAAAAATGGTTACATGATATGGCACCACTTGGCTAAGCACCATACTTGCCACATACATTAAAAAGTATTACAAAATAATATTATAATGGGATCCCCTACATTGGGAGTGGGTCATTACATAAATAGATGAAAATTACAAAATGGTGTTAGGATAGGATCCTAACATGTCCTTACCCTTCCAAAAGCTTTGTCCTCAAAGATAAAAATGAGGGGACTAGTGCTAGAGCTGATGGAGAGACTCACATGTAGCATGTTCTGGCTAGAGCCCGCACCACTAAACAAGAACATCTATGATGGTACGGTTGCTGAGAGTGTAAGTTCAATGATCCAACAATTTTTTAGGTTCGAGTAAGATGGAACCTTCCTCATCAAATTATGGTAATGTTGATTGAACCTGTACCTATGTGCCCATAAATTTTTTGAGAGAGGAAACATAGAAAATAGGATGGAGCTTGGAGGTGGGCAGAAAATCCAATTTGTAAGCAATGGAACCAATCTGTTGAAGAACTTGGTAGGGTCCATAGTATTTTATAGCAAGTTTTTGGCACCGATGGAGTTGTAGATATGATTATTTGGACATATGCAGGTGAAGGAATACCATATCACCCACATAAAAGCTACACTCATAACAATGTTGGCCAGCTTGTTGTCACATCCTATTTTGGCCCAAGTCCAAATTCTGCTTCATCTAAAAAAGAACATTGATATGTTGACTGATAGTAGTATCGACTGCTTGGACCTTAGAGTTACCTAGGATGTATGAAGAATGCATGAGTGGAGGGCACCCATAAATGGCCTCAAAAGGGATGATTTTGGTTGTTGTATGATAGGAAGTGTTGTACCACCATTCGACCAAAGGAAGCCACTTTGCCCATTGAGTAGGATGATCTGATGCAAAGCAATGAAGATAGGTCTCCAAATATTTGTTGACAATCTTAGTTTAACCATTCATTTGTGGATGATAGACCGAACTCATTTGTAGCTAAGTTCCCTATAACTTAAACAATTCTTACCAAAAATGACTAGTGAAGGTTGGGTCTTTATTAGACAGAATGGAGGTGGGCATACCATGAAGGTGAAAAAGAGAATAGAGAAATGTTTGGGCAATGGTAGAGGCTGTGTAAGGATGGCCAAGGGAATAAAAATGATCATACTTTGAAAGGTGATCCACTACCATAAGAATAATAGACTTACTACCAAATTTAGGTAACCCTTCTATAAAATCCATGAAAATATCAGTCCAAACCTAATATGGAATGGGCAAGGGTTGAAGAGTACTCGAAGAACGTACTATTTCACCTTTCATCTATTGACAGGTATCACAAGTTGCTACAAAATCATATATGTCCTATTTCATACCTTTCTAGAAGAATGTGTGCTTGAGGCATTCATATGTTTTAAGAAATCCTGAATGGCCTGAAGATGGAGCAATATGTAGTTCCTTCATGAAAATATCATGGAGTGGGGATGTGCGAGGAAGAACAAGGAGTTGGCGATAATGCAGGTCATGGCCATTCCAATTATATATTGGGAATGAAGTAGGATAATCATGGAGTGAGGCCACCAAAGCTTACAAGTCTGCATCTTGAAGTACCTCATATCGTAAGGAATCTATCCATTGAGGAATAGTGAGTAAATGACACATAACATACTGAGGGCCTCAAATTGGTGAGAGAGCATCAACCACAAGATTCTCTTTGCCCTTCTTATAGGTAATATCATAATAATATCCCATGAGTTTAGAAACCTATTTTTGTTGTTTTGGGGTAGCAACATGTTGTTCTAAGAAGTATTTGAGACTCTAATGGTCTGTTTTAATTGAGAAATGATACCCAATGAGATATGGTCACCAATGGGTTACAACATGTAAGATTGCCAACATCTCCTTGGCATATGTAGATTTTCCCAAGTTATGATCAGAGAGTACCTTACTAGTGAAAGCCAAGGGTCTCCCTTCCTGCATAAACACTACCCCGATGCCATGACCGAAAGCATCACTTTTAATGATGAAAGGCTTGGAAAAATTTGGCATGGCTAAAATTGGAGTTGTGGTCATAGCATGCTTCAATTCAAGGAAGGCTTGGTCAGTGGGCCCTGTCTAAGTAAAAGAGTTCTTCTTTAACATGGATGTGAGGGGGGATGCTATTTTACTATAATTACAAATAAATTTGTGGTAGTAATCTGCAAGCCCTAAGAATCCTCGAAGTCCCTTGAGAGTGTGAGTTTTTGGCTAGTTTTGAACTATCTAAATCTTCTTGGGGTCGAAATTGATGCCATCATTGGATATAATGTGTCCTAGATACTCCACTTTAGTTAGACCAAAGGAAAACTTGGACCACTTAGAAAAAATTTGACGTTGTGCCAACAAGTGTAATGTATGATCCACATGGATAAGGTGTGTTTCCCATGAGTGGCTATAAACTAAGATAATATCATCAAATAAAACCAAGATGAACTTCCACAAGAGAGGGAAAAATATGTTGTTCATCAGGCTTTGAAATGTGGAAGGATCATTTGTCAGACCAAATAGCATTACCAAGAACTCATAGTGATCTTCATGAGTACGAAATGCAGTTTTGGGAATATCCTCATCCTTGAGCCTGATTTGATGGTAGACAAAATAAAGGTCTAACCTGGATAAGTACATAGATCCATGTAATCCATCTAGCAATTCATCCACTATCGTAATGGGAAATTTATCCTTTATGGTATTTTTTTTGAGCTCACAGCAGTCTATACATAATCATCACAAGCCATATTTCTTGTGAACTAGTAAAATTGGAGAAGAGTAAGGGTTGGTATTGGGTTGAATGACACCATATTTGAGCAATTATTGTACCATATTCTCAATTTTATACTTGAGAGCATGAGGATATCGATACGGTCTAATTTTAGGTGGTGCATTACCTGGTAGTAGTGGAATAGCATGGTCATGTGAGCGATGAGGCAACAGGGTAGTTGGTTCTGAAAAAATGCCATCATGCTTGGTCAGAACAAGTTGCAAATCCATTGGAATTTGATCCACTATGGAAGTGCTTGGTTGAATTGAAAATATTTGTGCAATGACCCCACGAGATGAATTCTTCAACAATTTATCCATACGATTGGAACTGATAATTTGGGAAGGGCCTATTTTAGCACCCTGGAGGGTGTGTGTTTGTCCATGTTGTGAAAACTGCAACTATAGTTCTACAAAGTTCCAGGAGATAGTTCCAAAGGTGCTCAACCATTGAGATTCCAACACAATGTCACATCCTCCCAATTGGAGGGCAAACATGTCTTGCTTGAGTTAATATCCCCCATATTTATTTTAACCTTATGACATTTACCTTTACAAGGTAAAGTGCCTCCATTTGCCACCATGAATTCAAATGAATTGCATGTGTGTATATAGCAATTGGCCTGCATAAAAACTCGAGGATCAATAAAGTTGTGTGTATTGCCTAAATCAATAAGAATAGTAAGGTGTCGGCCTTTGAAAAAACCCACAACTTTCATGGTTTGTGGAGTGGTAATCCTAGCAAGAGAATGGACAAATTTTTTTGCTTGAGGTTCTTGGATTTCCTCTTCCTGTTGAGTTGGTGCTTCAGTTGTGTCTCTCTCCTCATCACTATGGTCACTGCTATCGGGTTCCTATGCATCTATTAAGAATAATATCTTATTTGCACATCTATACCTCTTCAAAAAAAAATTATCACAATTATAACATAGCCTTTGGGTGCGACATGCATCCATTTCATCTATAGTCAGTCGCTTAGGAGTAGGAGGTTTATTATTAGTATTATTTTAGAACCAAGGAGGAAAGGGAGGTCGAGCTTGAGAAAATCATAGTGTTTGCCATTGAGATGAGAGTTTAGATTCAGCCAATTGAGCTAAACTGATAGCCTCCATCATGGTTTATGGTTTAAACATCTTGACTTCAGCTTGGAGATCATATTTCAACCCACTCATGAAACAACTCATAAAAATCCCTCATTCAAGCCCTTGGTTTTATTTACCAACTTCTCAAATTTTGTCTGGTAATCATGAATTGTGGTTGTTTGTTTCAACTTTGTCAATGCTCCTATAAAGTCTTCATAGTCACTAGGGCCAAATTGGGTGAGTAATTAGGACTCAAAATTCTCCCAAGATAGATCAAGGGTAGTGGCTCGTAGCCATTGGAACTAGTGTAAGGCATCGGATTCTAAGTTGAAGAAATCCATATGAACTCGATGATATATAGGGACATTTTGGAGTCTAAAAATTTGATCAACCCAACATTACCACCCATCGACATCCTTTCCACTGAACTTAGGGAAGTCCAATTTAGGAATTTTTGTAGTTTGGATCATGATCATAGTGAGTGTTTTTTGTTTCCCTTCTTCGATATTTTATTTCCCTTCGATGATCTCATTCAGAGTTTTTAGCTGGGTGTTCAGATGTGAGAGTACCTTGTAATTTGTTTTCCACCTTTGTAAGTTGTTCTACCAAGCAGATTCTAGTGGCATCATAATCCGTTCGAAGCTCTTGAATATCTCCTCTTATGGTGAGGTTTGTAGTGGTTAATTAATCAAGGGATTTTTGCATGTCATCCAATATTGTGGTAAGTTCTAGCTCCTTGTGTTGTCCACAAGTGCCCCCCACCATTATGGGCCCTCTTTTACTAAGTTACTAAAAATAGATGTGGGGTTTCAAGAGTTACTATTTTTAGTAAGGCATCCAAAAAAGTTCTTGGGTATGGTATATCAAAAGAATCATCTCAAAAAAATAGGCACAATGAGCCATATCCTACAACACTGATTTTAGGCACCCCTGACTTTTTTTATTTTTTATATATTTCTATTTTGATGAGTCGAAGGGTGTTGTCAGTTTCTGATTTGGATTTATGGTTCAAAATTTGGAGTTTAGGATGAACTGTCTCTAACCTATAGTCTACCCCTTGACCATACTATCACTATTGATGAGTTTCATTGAGTCTCATCATTTAATATCAATGATTTATCAATCCGGGGTGGTGTCCAAGGTTGTCTACGATAGAAAGTTAGGGTAGAGTGCAATTCAATAATTAAAATTTCAAGCATTTATTGGTGAAACATATTTTGGTTTAGCCTTTTGGTGTCACACTAAACCTAGTCTACATAATGGAAACTAAAATAAATTACAGCAATTGAAAACTAAATCTAAATTGCAGAATTTAACAATTAACTACAATTGCAAGAATTGGAAATGGCTGAATTAAAATCTAATCTACTTTTGCAGAATTGAAATAACAGAAGTGAAATTGCTAAATTGAAATGATGCTAAAATAAAACCTATGCTAAAAACACCTGTCAATATCATGCCACAAAAGGTCATAAATATTCTGCTATAGGAATTGATAGTAAAATGAAATCTGCTGAAATTGAAAGTAGTTGAAACATAAAAGCAAAGAACATGAAAACCAAAGGAAATATGGAAACAAATATTTAATCTAATTTGTCAGCTAACACACACACATTAGCTATACAAAAACATAATGAAGAAAACATAAATAATAGAATACAAAATTAAAATAAAAAATTGAAATCTAGCAAATAATCTATTAATTCTGCTGCAACAAAATTACAGATTAAAACTTGCCATAAAAATCCTCCTTCTAGATTGGAAAGTGGGCACATATTTCCTGATCTATAATGTGGTGTAAAAAAACTCATTAACTAATTAACACTCAGAACATAAATTGACAAAAAGACTGCACTTTTATTCATGTCAAAACATGCTGAAAACTGTTAGAGATAATTGTTGTATAGTCCTATTTGCTGCTGCTACTACTCTTCTCTATTCTAATTCCTACCTAGCTCAAACAAGAAGGGAGTTATACTTTTATAGATGAATAATATCTATTTACAAATATAAAATACACTATTCCTATCCTGCAGATCAAATCCTATTATGCTTCAACATTTCCTGGTTTTATCCTAGAAGAGGATCAATTGATATTTTTCCATGAATGGTGGCTTTTGGACGACAAGGATGGTAAAGACAACTGGGGGATATTTTCCCTTAACCTTCTCAACCTTATTTCCCTTTTTCCACTATCAAAAAATAGTCAAAAAGTCAAAAAGTACTTTCTATTGTCAATCCGAAGATAACTGGCTCAATCCGAAGAAACTGCATTCTATCAATTCGAAGATGTCTAGTCAATTCTAAGCTCTTCGGATTGACTAACTGTGTGGTATTTAGGTGATATCAGCTACTTTTTTTAGGTGGGTTATCTCTCAAGAACTTATTGCAATAGCTTTTATCCTTCTCTATGTGTGAATTTCATGTCTTGCGATTCATTGGTAGCTGGCTGGAATTTACATGGTAAACTGCTACATTTTCCAAATTTGCTACACAGTTGTAAAATGTTGGCATTTCTTGCAAGTTCAACAAATTATAACATGGGAAAATAATTCAAATATCAACTTTAATAAGTACATCAAGTTTCTACCAAATTTATACTCTTTATTCACCAAGTAACCATGCTAAAATAGTGCAACAGTGCTGCACAATTATCCTTGCTTTGTTATACCCTATTGCTTCCTATTTAGACCATGTGGGAATGCTTTGAAATAGGTCATATGTCTTCTATAGTCCTTCTAAACTTATTCCATTCATTTCCTCATGCTTTGCTTGACAAATTCAAGGTGCTCCTATAAAGTGACAACTTGTTGATTTTTATATGGTTGTTTTTTGCAGATTTCCAGATTTAGAACAGTCCTAATAATTTGGCTTCAATGTGGACTTCAAACAAGTTTAAGGGCAAGAAAACATTCATAAACCATTGTGAAGTTAATGGATATCAGCATACCACATTTGGCTATTTGAAATGCATATTTTCATTTGCTACTTAATCAAGCAAAAGTAGTCACAAAATACTAAAAATAGTCAAAAATAGAGATATAATGCTCTTAACATAAAATCATGCAAACACTTAACAAATATATATTCTAATCAACTATTTGGCATTTATCTTAATAATATGGCAGTTTTTATATGTCAAACATAGTGTAAAAATGAGGCATTTTCAGGCCTCATCAACTATCCTATCTCTTCCTCTATAACATGTACTGTGGTTATTGACATGATTCCTGTTACTAACCTTGGGTATTCTCTGACACTGATAATACTATTTTTGAAACTGGAGGTCTATAATTTTGGACTGTTATAGAGGGCTATTACTATCGACTTGACTATCACTGTTACTGACCAGACTATTTCTGTCACTATCCTAACTATTATGTCTTTGACCACGGGCTATCGTAGACACTTGTAAAATTTATCCTAACTATTGGTGCATGCAATTTTATTTTTTGTGATAAGGAATGCCTATTTTGTATGCTAACTTTTGGGGTTGTGAATGCAAGATAATAGAACAGATATGGTGTTGATTTGTAGGTGAAAGTTATGTTTTGGAGAACCATGGTACTCTAAGTAAGGGAGTATGTAATACCCATAGACTCTCTGTTATACCGTAATGATGAACAATAGTGCTCGAACCAATATTATTGGCCACTATCCAAGGAGGATCCCACACATACCCTTGAGCACACTATCTGCCTCTTTGATAATATGGGAGGGTGATCGTTTGGTATGCTGTGTCACATAGACTATGGATAATACAAGGTAAAAAACCTTCCTAATGGATAATTTTTATTTAAACCAAGATTGTCTCACGATACACCTGAAGATACATCAGAGCTCAAGTGGGTGCACGAGTGTTGTCTAAGACCTAGGTATTGATGCCTGATCAAACCTCACTTCACTAGATGATTTATGGACTATATATCTTAGTCAATAATGATAGATCCTTCGTGATATTTTAAAACCCTCAACACAAGGTTTCTAACCCACACAACTACTGAAAAAGAAACTATATTTTTTGTGTTTTCTATTTTTTTGGCCAAAAAAAATAGATTGTATTTTTTTTTAATTTTTTAATAAAGGAAAAAATAGAAACAAAAAACACAAGGAAAATTATACCTAACAGGCAAAATGGATGGCAGAAATCATCTTAGTTGTAGCAGAACTCGGCCCTAGAAAGTGCTCTGATACCACTTGTTAGGATCTCACTATTAAAAATAAGCACACTTACACAAAATACTGAAAAAAGAACTCAAATGCATCAAATAACTCAATAACACTATGCAAAAATTAAATGCAAAAATAAAACAATCTCACAATAACACATAATCATAGGCCTCTTCGATGGGGCAACCTCCTTCAATATTTTATTAGCTTGCAAAAATATGAATTCGTACATGGCTTCATATATTTAAAAGAAAAACTTCATGCAACCTTACCTAAAGGCTCAAGATTTGTCTTACATGCAAAATGCCACTCGAGCTAGAATTTCCTACCTACCATCGGTTACAATCTTGATAAAAATGGTTACATGAGATGGCACCACTTGGCTAAGCACCATACTTGCCACATACATTACAAAGTATTACAAAATAATATTATAATGGGATCCCCCACATTGGGAGTGGGTCATTACATAAGTAAATGAGAATTACAAAATGGTGTTAGGATAGGATCCTAACAAAACCCTTCATAGTTGCAACTCTAAAAGATCTCCACAATCGTAGCTCTAAAACCTTAGCTCTCCACAATTGTAGGTTCAAAAATCCTAGCTCTAAAAAAACCTTCATAGTTGCAGCTCTAAAAGCTCTCCATAGTTGTAGCTTTGAAATCTTTCCATAGTTGTAGCTCCAAAAGCTCTTTATAGTCACAACTTTGAAAATCCTAGCTTTGAAAAACCTTCAAAATTGTAGCTCCAAAAGTTCTCCATAATCATAGCTCTAAATACCCTAGCTCTCCATAGTCGTAGCTCCAAAAACCCTAGCTCTGAAAAAACTTCATAGTTGCAGCTCTAAAAGCTCTCAAAAATTGCAGCTCTAAAAGCTCTCCATAGTCACACTCCAACATCACTTATTAGTATAAAATAGATTTATTTATTAAGGTATATTGCTAGGTCTTATAGAAAGTCATTGAAAAACATCTTTAGCATTTTTTTTGTATTTATTTTTATTATAATAGTACTATTATTTTTTTGAAATTTTATTTACTGCAGTATTGTCTTAGTTTCTAAACTTATATTGTATTTCAAATCTTTTACTTCAATAACTAGCTTATTTTATTAATGTCAAAATTGTATATTACAAACTACATAAGACATGAACATAGATGTTTAATATACAAACATATATACACATTTAATTAGATAGTTTAATGTCCTCTAATTTAGTCCCATAAACTATATAGCCTCACAATAGATGTTAGGAATCCTTATATATTAAAATATTATAAAATTATAAACAACAGTCCATTAAAAATAGTAAACTATAGTTAGCGTTGGAAAATTTAAATAGAAAAAAAAACTTAGTTTGAATAAGTTTTTGTATTTAAAAAATGAGCACTTTCAACTAACTTGTAGGTGTTAGAGTGTCTCATCCTCCTAATATGGTACATAGGGAAACTAACTTTCTTAGTTGTTGGGTAGGATAGAGGTAAGCCATGTTGGCCACTAGTTTTGATTCCCTTCTATCACCCAATATGTCATATTTCTATCATCCTTGCTTGTTATTTTTGCTTGATAAATTTTACAAAAATATAAAATAAGGATAAAGGTGTGATTAAGGGATGTATTTATATGTCTCACAAAGTGCATGCCTTGATTATCAACAATGTTGTAATTACCAATTTAAGTGGCAATAATTATCAATAATTAGATTTTAGAGTTTTTGATATATGATCCACATCCTAGTGTGTTTTCATACTTTGGGTTAAAACAATGTATCATTTTGATTAATGTTTATGATTTTATAGATCTAATAAGGTTGACCTCAAAAGAGAAAAGTATTTCTTTCATTTTCTATAAATACCCATTTCATTCTCTTATTTTAGTGACCAGTTATGAAAATATTATTTTCGTTCAACAATCTTGTCTTCATTCTTATTTTTTATCTACTTTCATCGTAGTATACAATCTCTTTTCACTTGATTTGTCTCTCTTATTATTATAGGTATGACTAAAGCCATTGATTGTTAGTTTGCTACCCTCTATAGAGGAGGGCAACACACTCTACTAGGTTTTGTAGGTCAAGAATAAAATTGCTTGAGAAATAATTTCAAAGGCAACTCAATTCCCTTGCATTGATCATAAGTGTGTCCCTTATTATTATGATGATACCATAAACAATGTAGAATAGGTATGAGTGTTCTCATGCTTATTACTGCAATATTATGGATATTATGATCCTTATCATCCTAGGGAAATAAGTATGGGATTTTTAGCATTAGGATGAAATCTATATATGCTTTGTTTATCATATTCATGGAGTAAGATTTATCATTCTTATTCATTAATTTTTTTATTTGATTAAGATAGTTTTAGCTTAGCTATTGCATGTTTTCTTATCTTATATTTGCTTTACTATATTGGCTAGAGTATTTTGGTATATCTTGTATTAATATATGTAATTGTATGAGATATCCCATTTTTTATAAACATTTTGGCAAACCTAACTTGAATTCAATTTTTAAATTTATGAGATAAGGAATCATAGATGGCCAATAAATTACAAATAGGGATAGACACACTCACTCTTGTGTCCCTATTCAATTTCGTGTCTACATTGTTTCACTTCGATGATAAAGGAAGTTTTCTGAAAAAGTCTATATTTTATGCTTAGGTTTATGTAATGGCTCCAATATAGCCACATTGGCTATCTTTGTTTTTATTTCGCTCGAGCCCTAGGTTTATATAGTCATCCCTTGAGCATTAGGGTTAGGGTAATGATTGCTTTAGTCTATAAATAAGAAGAGTTAGATGGTAGTTGAGATCATTTTTAATATTCAATTCTTAATTGCATATGCTATGCATATGAGAGTTCACCCTCTATAAGTGGCCAAGGGATTTGCATTGATTTGATTATAGATTTGATATTTGCATATTGTATTTGCTAGCAATTGAATCTAATTTATTGTTATCATGGGGTATTGTTAATTTTGCATTATTGGACTATTACTACTATTGTTGTAATAATTGATTTTTCTTGATCATCGAAGTATATCTCATGTCTATTCAATGCTAGATCAAGAAATAATTCATTTAAGCATTAATCCATACTCCTCTATAATGGTGATGGTACAATTCAAGGATAACTCATGGTATATGTATCCTTATTTTCATCCTCTCAACAATATCACTATTAAAGATAAGTTTCCTATTTCTAATATAGATTATTTATTGGATGAATTGCATGGTGCTAGATACTTTATAAAATTATACTTGCATTTTGTGTTTCATCAATAGGGATATAGAAGAGGATACTCCTAAGACTACTTTTCTTACACATGAGGGTCATTATAAATTAGTAGTCATACCTTTTGATCTCACTAATGCTCCTTCCACTTTCCAAAGTCTCATGAATACTATATTTTTTACTTTCCTTCACAAATTTGTCTTGGTATTCTTTGATGATATCTTAATTTATAGCAAGTCCTACGCGGATCATCTAGTTCATGTTGACAAAGTTCTTAACCTATTACAAAGGACAAAATATTTCATTAAAATGTCAAAATGTTTAGTTGGGATCCAAAGGTGGAATACTTAGGATATATAGTATGTCAAGAAGGAGTTAAGGTAGATACTAACAAGATCAAATCTATGCAAGATAGGCCCTTCCCTAAATCCCTTAAACAACTTTATGGATTTTTATGACTCATAGACTACTACAAAAAAATGATCCACAAAAATAAAAAATTGTTGCTCCTCTCACTACTCTCATTAAAAAGTACACCTTTATTTGGTCTAAAGCTACATCTCAAGCTTTCCAATCCCTATAAGAAGCTATGTGTATCACTCCTATTTTGGACACCCATGATTTTAGAAAATATTTTATCATTGAGTATGATGCTTCTAGCATAGGTATTGGATTTGTTTTTATGTAAGATGGACAAACATTAGACTTTGAAAGTAAGCAAAGTTTAGGAAAGAATCTAGGATTGTCCACATTCTCATTGTCCACTTATGAGAATGAAATGTTAGCTATTCAACATGTCATTATGAATGGAGGTCTTATTTGTTAGGGAATCACTTCATCATCAAGATTGATTATATCAACCTTAAGCATTTTTGATAGCATTATCTGCTATACCCTATTAAAAATAAATGGATGACCAAACTCTGGGGGTATGATTTTGTTATTGAATACAAGAAATTAAAGGAGAATGTAGTGGATGATATATTGTCTCATAAATATGAGGATGTTTTTTTTGTTTTTGTCAATGCCATATCAATTCCTCTTTCGTAATGGTTTTCAAAAATTTAGAAGGATTGGATTTAAAATTCAATACTATGTGGATCATTTAGGGCATGGAGGTAAGGTCATCATTGAATTCATATTTCTCATATACTAATGGAGTGCTTCATGATCATTTGTATCTTCCTTATTCTTTGGTTATTAAGTAAAATTGTTACATACCAAACCTAGCCGTCGGCTAGGTATTCCACGTGTAAACAATTCATATATATATAGATTAGATAATTATTAAATTTTATCATCTTATCTTTTATTTTGATTTTCACTGCGTATTCGCATAATTGCCTCAACGGTGGGATCTGCCCTCCTAGTGGCCTGGTTCCTTTACAAAATAATCTTTAGTTGTTTTATGTTATATTCTGCTTTGCTTATTCACTATTGCATTGATAATTTATTGAGATACCCATGTTAAGCAAGGGAAGTAAGGGAAACCTTACCAAGTGGTATCAGTTTCCATCACCGGTCCTGAAGAATCCGTAGGCATCCACCGCATTTCGCAGACATCTACATTCCAGTTTACAAGCGTTCCACAGGCGTACTCCAGTTTACAAGCGTTTCGTAGGCATCCATGGGGCATTTCCAGTTTTAATCCATCGGTAGCAAGATAAAGCTTGTCGACAGCCATGAAATATTAAATCGCGTCACGCAGGAGAGAACGCGAGCTTAAACCACGAAAAGAAACACCAAAATTGCCAAAAATTCGATGAAAAATCATGTCAGTTCCTTTCGAGGTCGCGGCCAATCAAATCACGTTAAAATCACGTATTATACGCCAAGGCTAAGGTTGTTTATTAAATTTAATTCGTGACGTCATCGCGGATATATATTTTTTTTCGGGCGTCTCCATTTATCCCACACTGAAGGTGTGGATTCCGTGATACCATTTAAAAATAGAAACACCATCAGTTAGTGTTGTGGCCTTGGTCACATGCCCGCCTCCTCATGTTTGTCTTCGATTTCCTTGCTGTTAGTTGTCGCGTCTATTTTTGTCGTGTCCTCGTTCGTCCTCGTTTGCTATCAATTTTTAGTTCCCCCGTTCCTCATTGTCATGTCCTCATTCGTTGTCAGTCGATCCGTTCCTCGTAGTCATTCTGTTCCTCGTTGTCAGTTCCTCCACTCCTCACGGTCGATCGGTCCGTTCTCCTCTGTCGTGTCCTCGTTCGTTGTCCGTCGTTCCGCTCCTTAATGTCCATGTCCTCACTATCAGTCTGTCGGTTAATCACGTCCTATTGCTGTTAGTTTGTCGGTCAGTCTGCGTCCCACGTCCGGTCGTGTCGATCAGTTTGTCATGTCAGTAGTGTCCTATCGTTGCCAATCGAGGTCAGGTGAGTTACATTAAATTCAGTGAAGTCAAGGGGCAGCGCTACCTTAAATTCTGCGTCGTAGTTGGCGCGACAGTTGAAGCGAAACACACAAATTTTGGCAATTCATCAAATTATTATTGCAGAAGGGAAGCCCAATTTTTTTTTTTTTAAAGTGCATGACCAAACAGTGGACCAAAGGACCTGACGGTCGACTATCAAGCTCGGAGACGACCAATAACAATGCAAGAAGACCTCATCGAAGCCCAGGTACAAAAAATTCTCCTTCTCCTTTCAAAATTGGTAGTTATAATCCACATCATCCACTGGTAGACCCTATGGCTACTAACCCTCCCCCAACTCACGAAAACATCACACAAGGAGAATCAAGTAACTCGGCCATTACCACGGATGAAACTCTTCGACACTTACTAGATGGTATGCGCCAAATTAATGTCAACCTAACTAAACTATTGAGCGCACAAAACCGACCTAATCCCAATACTAATCCCCAAAATCACTCCCATGAACAAAGGAATGAAGAAAATGACGACCAGGATGAAGATTGGGAGCAACAAAGAGGCAATCCGGATAATTACGGGAATCGCTATCATAGACAACGATATAACCAAGATCAGGATAGGGATATGGGTTA
Source organism: Wollemia nobilis (assembly GCA_028583015.1). Classification (NCBI taxonomy): domain Eukaryota; kingdom Viridiplantae; phylum Streptophyta; class Pinopsida; order Araucariales; family Araucariaceae; genus Wollemia; species Wollemia nobilis. The sequence goes on from JAQPPZ010000806.1 coordinate 2,162,967, forward strand.
TCACCAACCGAGAGGCCCTAATAATTTTCCACGCATTGATATGCCCACTTTTGAGGGTCATGATCCTCGTGGTTGGATAGCCAAAATGGAAGGCATTCTCGACTTATACCAAATTAAGGATTTTGATAAAGTCCCTTTCGCTGCATCAAAATTAGGCACTGAGGCCTACCAATGGTTCGTATGGCTTAAGCGAGAGAAAGGAGCTACTATTAACTGGAAAAAATTCACTACCTATTTTTTAGAAAGATTTGATGAAGGAGCTACATCGTCATACACAGTAAGACTATTATCTCTTAAACAAGAAGGATCGGTTAGTGAGTTCGTCTCGAAATTCACCAGTTTACTACCGTATACATTAGACCTCAGTCCCGACACAGTGGTAGGAGCTTTTCGCAATGGATTGAAAGAAAATATTAGGGTGGAGGTGGACATTCAAAATCCAACCTCGTTGAACGATTGTATAAGAATAGCCAAGCTGGTTGAGAAGAGAATTCAGTTGTATGCACGACGTGAAACTTATAGTCGTCCTTCGTATCGCAACAATTCCTTTCGCAGAAATGATCAACCATCAAGATACTTTTGCTATAAATGTCGCACTCATCATCCCAGGGAACAAGCATGTGCCCAAAAACAAAACTTTCATATTGAATGCGATCAATATGAAGGAGAAGAGGAAGAAACTTACCACCAAGAAGAACCTATGCAAGAAGAACTACCAAGTACTCTAGAAGAGAAGGAAGAGGATACAATGGCTATCTCCGTGCATGCCCTCATGGGGTTAACCGCCCACCATACCATCAAGGTACCGAGATTTCTCCGCCAGAAAAAGGTGAATGTGCTAATTGATTCCGACAGTACCCACAATTTTATCGACATCAAAACAGCAAAAGCTTTGAATTTATTCATTAACTCTTCCAACAAAGACAAATTCCAGGTTCTAGTAGCCAACGGGGTGAACGCTCAATGTGTTGGTAGAACATCTCAAGTTTCCATAAAAATGGGAACTTATACCTGGTTTGGATCCCTTTTCGTCATGAATTTAGGGAACTTTGATGTCATTTTGGGAGTTGAATGGTTGGAAACATTAGACACGGTTAGCTTCAATTTCAAAAAATTATTTGTGGAATGGAAGGAAAACGGATGAGTCATTCGCTTACAAGGCATTACTACTCCTCCATCACAAATGGTGAGCTCTCATAGTATGGAGAAGATGTTAAAAAAGGGTGGATATGGATTTATAGCTCAAATTAATTGTTTGGAAAAACAATCTCGAGCAACTTCGGATATTACTGCTCTAGATTTACGAGACATCGTAACAAATTACGAAGAGGTTTTCCAAGAACCTAAAGGATTACCACCTAAACGATCTCATGACCATGCCATCCATTTGATTCCAGGGAGTGTCCCACCTAACAGTCGTCCTTACCGCTATCCTCAACCACAAAAGATAGAAATCGAGTAGATCGTTCAGGATCTACTAGATCATGGAGTCATTCGTCACAACACTAGCCCTTATTCCTCACCTGTAGTTTTGGCTCGACGAAAAGATAACTCTTGGCGTATGTGTCCTGATTTTCGTTCTCTCAATAAACTCACTATCAAGGACAAATTTCCTATCCCTGTCATAGATGACCTACTAGATGAGTTGCATGGTGCAAAATTTTTTACAAAATTAGACCTTCGCTCAGGATTTCACCAAATCCGTGTCGGAGAAGAAGATATTCCCAAAACTGCTTTTCGTACTCATGAAGGTCATTACGAATTTTTGGTCATGCCTTTTGGTCTCACCAATGCACCATCCACATTCCAAAGTCTCATGAACCAAGTGTTTCGTCCACTCCTCCGTAAGTTTGTGTTAGTTTTTTTTGATGACATTCTCATATATAGCAAAACATGGAAGGATCATTTACATCATGTGGATAAAGCCCTTCACATTTTACACAGAGAAAAGTTATTTGTCAAACGTTCCAAATGTTCATTTGGTGTCCAAGAAGTCGAGTATCTTGGTCATATAGTTTCACACGAGGGCGTCAAAGTCGATCCCAATAAGATTAAGGCAATTCAAGAGTGGCCTTTACCTAAAACCATCAAGAAACTTCGTGGGTTTTTGGGTCTCACAGGCTACTATCGCAAGTTTGTACAAAATTATGGTAAGATTGCAGCACCTCTCACAGCACTCACAAAGAAGGATGCTTTTCGTTGGTCAGAAGAGGCCACTCAAGCCTTCAAAGCTCTTAAGGAGGCCATGTGTACAACTCCAGTTTTAGCAACTCCAAATTTTCACAAACCATTTATTATCGAATGTGATGCGTCAGGCACAGGAATTGGGGCTATATTAATGCAAGAAGGTCATCCATTGGCATTCGAAAGTAAACAACTATCGGGGAAAAATTTGGGAAGATCAACATACGAAAAAGAAATGTTGGCAATTCTTCACGCGGTAGAAAAATGGAGACACTACCTAATCAGTAGCCGCTTCATTATAAAAACAGATCATAGTAGTCTCAAACATTTTCTTGAGCAAAGGTTTTCCTATCCAGAACAAAATAAGTGGTTAACCAAACTATTGGGTTATGATTTTGTTATCGAATATAAGAAGGGGAAGGAAAATGTAGCCGTAGATGCGTTATCCAGGAAATATGAAGACGAAGTAGTCATTAACGCTATTTCAGGTCCTTGCTCCCAATGGGTGACTCAATTACAAGATGAATGGTTATCCAATAGTGAAACTGCTCAGATAATTCAAGAATTATCTATAGGGTCCTCTAAACACCCTTTATTCTCTTATGAAGATAAAATCCTTCGGAAGAAGAACCGCATTTACATTCCACACAATTCAGAACTCAAATCAAAGATCCTCGACGAATCACACGCTTCTCCATCAACGGGACATTCAAGATTTTTGAAGACATATTTAAGGGTCAAACAATCATTTTGTTGGAAAGGATTAAAAGCAGAAGTCAAACAATGGGTAGCAGAATGCGAAGTTTGCCAACGCAATAAAGGAGAAACAGTCAAATCACCAGGGTTGTTACAACCATTACCCATCCCTGAGCGTCAGTGGGAACATATATCCATGGATTTTATTGAAGGTCTTCCTAAATCAGAAGGCAGGACAGTAATCTTCGTAGTCGTAGATCGATTATCCAAATACGCTCATTTTCAGGCTTTACAACATCCTTTTTCCGCAAGCAAGGTGGCAAAGGTATTTATGGATTCAATCTTCAAATTACATGGTATGCCCAAAAATATTGTAAGTGATAGAGATCCCATCTTCACTAGTAACTTTTGGCGGGAATTATTTCGACTTAGTGGTACCAAATTGAATATGTCTTCGGCCTACCACCCACAGACAGATGGTCAAACAGAAGTAGTTAACAAATGTTTGGGTACATACTTAAGATGTTTCGCTCAAGATAAACAATACCAATGGAGCCAGTGGCTAGCATTGGCAGAATGGTGGTACAACACTTCTTACCATTACTCAATTAAGATGTCTCCCTTTGAAGCATTGTATGGCACCAAGCCTCCAATCGTCGCAGATTACGTACAAGGGTCATCCAAAGTAGCCAAAGTGGATGATTGGTTCCAACAAAGGCAGTCTACACTCACCATCCTCAAAGAGAATTTAGTCCAAGCACAAAATCGTATGAAACAACAACAAGACTTGCACCGATCAGAGAGAACTTTTAATATAGGTGACTGGGTTTTCCTAAGGTTGCAACCTTACAAACAATCATCGTTAAGGATAAAGTCCAGCCAAAAGTTGGCTCCACGATTCTATGGTCCTTACAAAATTGTGTGCCGCATTGGAGAAGTAGCCTATCAGTTAGAGCTACCCTTATCATCAAGAATACACCCGGTATTTCATGTTTCATGTCTCAAAAAAGTAATTGGTCAGAAAGTGCAAGGTCAATCAGAATTACCAGTGCTCGATGAGGAAGGACGCATATATCTCCAACCTGAAGAAATCTTACAACAAAGAGTACGAAGACTACGGTCATGCCAGATTCAAGAATTTCTCATCAAATGGCAAGACTTACCCGAGGAGGATGCCACATGGGAACCTGAAAGTATTTTCCAGTCATTTCCAGCTTTGAGGACAAAGCTTTCCGAGGAGGGGAGTCATGTTACATACCAAACCTAGCCGTCGGCTAGGTATTCCACGTGTAAACAATTCATATATATATAAATTAGATAATTATTAAATTTTATCATCTTATCTTTTATTTTGATTTTCACTGCGTATTCGCATAATTGCCTCAACGGCGGGATCTGCCCTCCTAGTGGCCTGGTTCCTTTACAAAATAATCTTTAGCTATTTTATGTTATATTCTGCTTCGCTTATTCACTGTTGCATTGATAATTTATTGAGATACCCGTGTTAAGCAAGGGAAGTAAGGGAAACCTTACCAAAAATATTATCTAAGAAATGCATGCATATCCTTTGGATAGATATTTGAGATTCTTGAAAATATATCAATTGGTAAAGCAATCTCTTTCTTAAAAAGGATTAAAAGTATATATCAAGAATTTTATGGCCAAGTGTGAGGTGTGTTAATATAATAAGGAGAGACAACTAAATCTCCTATATTTTTACAACCCTTGCCTATCCCTAGCTACCAATAGGAGAACATATCCATGGTTTCCATTGAGGTACTTCCCAAATTTAAGGACAAAATGGTGACCTTTGTGGTAGTAGATCAACTTTCTAAATATGCTCATTTATTTGCATTACAACATCCCTATTCAAAAAGTAAGGTGGTCAAGGTATTTATTGATTCTATTTTTAAATTACATGGTATGCTCAAAACCATTATGAGTGACCATGATCCTATTTTCACTAGTGACTTTTGAAAACAATATTTCATCTTAGTGGTACTAAGTTGAATATGTCTCTGTATTACCTTCAATTGGATGGTTAAATAAATATTATTAATAAATATCTAAGTACTTACCTTTGTTGTTTTCCTCAAGATAAAAAATATCACTTGGTTCATTATATCTCATCAGCTAAAGGGTGGTGCAATAATTCATACCATACATCCCTCAATATGTTCCTATATAAAGCATTCTATGGTCAAAAACACATGAAGCAATAACATGATTAAGATTAATTTGAATGAAAATTTATTGCAAGAGATGTGTTATTTTTGCACCTATAACCCTACAATAAATTTCCCTTGAATACCAATACCAGTCAGAGGTTGGATCCTCGATTTTATGATTCCTACAAGGTGGTTCATTGAATTGATGAAGTGGAAAATCAATTAGAGATTCCTTCATCATCCCACATCCATAATTTAATTCATATATCTTATCTCAAATATGTTATTGTCTAGAAGTTTTAGTCCTAGAAAAATATTCCAATACTCAATGAAGAAGGTTGAATCACTCTTTAGCTTGAAGTAGTGTTGTGGTCCAAAGTTTATCATCTTTGATATCAATAAATTCAAGAGTTTCTCATTAAGTGGAAGGACCTTATAAGAGAATATTCTACATGGGATATTGAGAGAATTATCTAGTATTTTCATACTTTGAAGATAAAGTTTTTTGAGGGGGATCCATGTAATGACTCTAATATAGCCACATCGACCTGTTTATCACATTTTTTTGGAATGTTCCTTTTTCAAGCTTACCATGGACCACTTGATGACCACTTTCCAAATTTCTTGGGTTCAACCAAATTCCCTATCACTTATGTTCATTCAATGGCCCACTCCTTTCAAAAATACTAGGATTTCCTATTTATGGAAGGTATGCCCCCACCACCTCCCGTGGTAGATTTGGCTTAAGAGAAATAGCAAAGTCTTTTCCAACACTTCAACTAACCCTATCTCTATTGCTAACAAAGCTATCATTTTTACTGTTGAAAACTCCCAAATTTTACCTTGTCCCAAAGCCCCTATCTTTTGGAGAGGTTTATAAATGCTAAAAGACTAAAAGGGTAATTTGCAAATTGAAGGAGATTCCCTAAATATCACTAATGCTATCAACAACAACAAGGTTCCCTCATGGAACGTTAGAACGGTCATTCAGGAAGTCAAAAAGTACCTTCAAAATTTTAGTAATACTATGACCAATCATGTTTTTAGAGAAGCTAATAAGTTAGCTGATGTTCTTGCCAATATCAAAGTTTTACAGAAAACCCTGTCCATTTGGCGCAGAAATTTATGCAGAATGTTTTAAATATTGTTGCTGATGATTTGGTGTAGCACAAGCAATCCCAATAAGTATATTTTCATTTTATGGTGGGTGTGTATCTTTGAAGGTCCATTCTAAACTTTCACTAAATTTTTGTTTCGCAAAATCATTTTCCTTTTTTGTCATAGTGTTTCGCTTGTCCATGCAAACTGTGCAAAGTTCCAAGGTTTTTCCATTATGTTTTTCTCCAAGCTTGTGAGGGGTGTTCTTTTTCAAAACCTTCAAATCATATTTCTCATAAATGGCCTACTTTGAAATGATGTTTGTTATGTGGTTTTATCTTGTGGATTTTCTGAGTCTTTCATTACCTAATTTCTATGGTGAATTTGTGACTTCCATTTATTTCCAATGATGCAATTGTGTCTCTAGGCACACCCTTTTATTTTGCAAATATTTCTATAAATTCCTATCGCAAGTCGAGATTTCTCATTCCTCGGTACCATTTATCCTTTTGTGGCTATATGCTTGGATATATTGTAGTTATATGTTATCATTTGTCCTTGGGTGATCATAGTTTTGGATATATTATAGCTTTGTGTTGTCTTTCTATCTCCAAAGTTGTCTTCATGGCTTTGCTTGAACCTTCTACTATGCAGCTCAATTCCCTGTCCTAGTATTTTTGGAAGCTCGAGGTTTCATTAATTTTCTTCAAAAATTTAAGGGTGTTGAGGACATTATTGAGGATTTTGTTAATTCATTGAATAATATGCATGTCAAAGTCCGTAATATCTAATTTTGTGTTACTATCTATATGTTGGCTAAAATTAGAAAACTTCCTGCAATCGGGTGCATAGTTTGCAGAGATTGTCATAATTGGGAACCTGAGCTCAAGGGGTTTCTGAACCACAGTAAGATTTTAAAGTGAAAAGGTGTTGCAGTCAAGCATGATTTACTTCCAACTCCGTGGCCTATGGTAATTATTCCTATTTTCCAATACCTTATTACCGATGATCCTACTAAACCTTTTTCTAGTTTCCATTTAGCGCTTGTAAATCATCTCAGAGGTTTCAATCCAATGAATATCCTTGATTTTATTTATCAATCCATAAGATACTCCATTGATAGTGCTAGAAAGAGATAAACCTAGGCCCCACCAATCCATCAAGGTATTTTTACTATTACTTTTGCCATGTTAAATCCACCTTTCCTCATGTCATCTTTACCACTTTGATTTAGACCAATATGCCCCCATCATCTCCCACCCATAGTCTCTCTCGGTCTCTCCCTAATGAGAATGCTAATGAAGCCACCCGTGCAACTCAAATCCATGCCTCCAAGGTGAATACCTCCCCTAACCCTAATTTTTCCTTGCCCATATCTTCAAAGTAGAAGGTTATGAAGGAGGAGAGCACTAATTAGAATAGGAGGTCTTCTCAACTTAAAAAACCTAAATTTGAAATGCGGTAAACCTCCCCTCGGTACATTTCAAATGATATTAGTGATAGTCCCGATCCAACTGCAACTATTCAGAGTAAGATTTACCTAACCATTCTCAACAGTTTCATAAATTTCATGGATGGGATTAGTGAAAACCCGAGGGATATGATAAAGAATTATGCCAAAGGAAACTATGGAAAATATGATAGAACAACTGTTTAGCCTCAACTACAGGTTTTGGCATGGTCGATTTTCTCTACGTAATTTTATAGAATTATCTCCCCTGCGTGGCAATGTCACTATTTATGTGGGGCCTCCTTTTCTTTATGAGGAACCTTCTATGGTTTTTTGGCACTTCTATTTTGACCCTTGCATGGGTTATTATATGAATTATTTTCTATCTGGATGCCCCTACATGGGTAATGATAGATTTTATTTCCTTTATGTCCTTTGTCGTGTGTGAGAATTTTGGCTTGCTCAAATCTATATGGGTTTAGGGTTTTGTGTTTTGTTGGTAACCCCTGAGTGGGTCCTTGAATCAGATCTCATGCTTTTGTACTTGGTTTTGGGAACCAGTTAAAACCTAGATAATAATATTTTTACACCTACCAAAAAAAACTATATCTATTTTTATTTAACTTGGCCCTAGGTTTAGATAGTTGACCCTTAAGCATTAGGGTTGGGGTAACAATTGATTTATTCTATAAATAGGAATAGTTAGGTGGTAATTGAGATCATATTTCATATTTTATTCTCAAATACCTCTATTGCACATATGATACTTCACCCTCTCTATATGGTGTTGTGGCTGCTCCACAACGTACCCCAAAATTGGGGACCCACCTTTTTGCATATTTTCCAAGAAGACCGAAGTGGCCCATATGCTAAAGATCAAAGAAAAAGCAAAACACCGCAAGGAGAAAAAGTGTCGCGATATCGCGACATGTTGCATTTTCGCGGTCCAAAGCAAAGAGAAAGAGCAAGGAGAAAAAGTGTCGCGATATCGTGACATGTTGCATTTTCGTGGCCAAAAGAGAAAAAGTGTCGCGATATCGCGACATGTTGCATTTGTCGCGGCCAAAAGAGAGAAAAAGTGTCGCGATATCGCGACATGTTGCATTGTCGCGGCCAAAAGAAAAAGAAGACATGGATGCAACCAAAAGAGAAAAAGTGTCGCGATATCGCGACATGTTGCATTGTCGCGGCCAAAAGAGAAAAAGTGTCGCGATATCGCGACATGTTGCATTTTCACGGCCAAAAGAGAAAGAAAAGTGTCGCGATATCGCGACATGTTGCATTTTCGCGGCCAAAAGAGAAAAAAGTGTCGCGATATCGTGACATGTTGCATTTTCGCGGCAAAAAGGAAAAGTGTCGCGATATCGCGACATGTTGCATTTTCATGGCCAAAGAGAAGAAAAGTGTCGCGATATCGTGACATGTTGCATTTTCGCGGCCAAAAAGAGAAAAGTGTCGCGATATCGCGACATGTTGCATTTTCGCGGCCAAAAGAGAAAAAGTGTCGCGATATCGCGACATGTTGAATTACCAAAAGAGAAAAAGTGTCGCGATATCGCGTGACATGTTGCATTTTTCGCGACCAAAAGAGAGAAAGAAAAGTGTCGCGATATCGCGACATGTTGCATTTCTGAGCTAAAAGAGAGAAGGAGCAAAAGTGTCACGATATCGCGACATGTTGCATTTTAAAGAAGAGAGAAGGTAGAAAGTGTCAGTCGATATTAGTGACATGAACACAGGGACTAGTGAGAATTGAAGACTGCATAGTGACGTGGACATAAGGACAAAATCCAATGAATAAGACAAAACGTTACATAAGGAATCTTTAATGATTTGAAATCATTTAAGATGGTCGTTACACATGGAAGGAAACAGACGCAAGCCCATGTGGAGAAAATGAAACGAAGGGCCACAAAATAGAAATGAAAAGCCTTTTTGGAAACCAAAACACATGCATGCACAAGGGAAGGTAACAACCATTAAAATGAAACGAAAAGCTTCCTAAAAATTTTAAATACGCTAGGCAAGGATGTTTTGAGGGGTTGGAAACTACTGCAAGCAGAGTTGCAGATTTGAAGGCAAGAGGGCCATTCTGGACCTGTTTGAGTCGTTTTCTTCCATGGACTAGTTTGGGAAAACCAAAAATTTATGTTATTGTAAAATGACAAATTTTTAATACAAAAAGTTTCAGAAAGTTGCATCTTATGGACAAGAAAGGAGGAGTCATTTTCTGCATGCAAGATTAAATGTCTATTTTTCCCCTTTTCAGATTTTAGGCTTGTAAATGGAGTTTATGCAAGTTTTCTTGGTTGCTTCATGCGAATGTTTAAATCTGAAAACCTCATTTAAAACCCTAGGAGCCAGCACTTAGCTTATCCGGATTGTGCTTGTTTTGCAAGTCCAATAGGTTAGGTTGCATGCATGAAAACCTCACATCTTCGGTTTTGTCGAAATAGGATAGCATCATACTGAATGCATTTTATTTTCCATTTTTTGCATTTCATTTTCATTTTCTGCATTTTATTTTTCCAGAAATTTTAACTTTTTTTTAATTTTCAAGCATTAAAATAAACATTTAAAAAATTTCAAAATCCAAAAATAATTTCACCATTGCGTAGGCTATACTTCATACTTCCAATACGCACTTTGAAATTTCATTTTCGGAGTTGTTTAGTATTTTTAAAAATTCATCGAAGTTGTTGTTTTATTACAGATTTTGAAAAATCCGAAAATAGAAAATTTCCATTTTTGGGCCGAATTTCATTTTTTCAGTTTCATGTTTCATTCATGAGCCTATGATGACATTCCCTTCATGAAAATTCTAATTTCAATGAAGGAGTCATGTTTTATGGCACTTTGCAAATTACCATTTTGGGAGCAATCAAAGCACTAAATTATTCGTCTTGATGAAAATCTGATTTCATTTAAGAAGGATAATTAAAGTGACATTTTGAAGCTACATTTGAAGACCCTATTCATCATTGAGGATTTAATGCAAGATAAAATCTATTTTAAAACCCTCAAGATAAAAGGAATTAAGGCACTACATCGTGGTCATATGAGGGCCAACTCACATTTGCTTTATTTTGGTTCAATGAACAATCACTGAAGTTTCATGGTAAAATAAACCAACATTGCCCCTTGTTTACAGTTACTTGCAATCACTAAGGTGTTCCAAGCATTTAAATTGAATATCTTTATTTGAGATTACTAATACACATATGCAAATGCTAATATAGCGGAGACCTTGGAGAAGTTGTTTGTTTAACTTCTTTGCAAGAGGGGATTTGGAACCCAAATCCTAAGGGAGAGTGTACTTTCACAATTGGGTGAAAATACCACTCAACATTTTGGCGCTAGAAGGAGGGCCTGAATTGGTTTATTTCAGTGTGATTTAAATGCTATAGGGATTTAAATTTTGAATATTTCATGCCCTATTGATTATTATCTTTAGCCCTCTTTTAACAATACAACCTTGTAGTGTTAAAAGGAGGACATGAATTGCTATGCATTGTTCTAACGCTTTTGATTGTTCATACAGGAATAATGTGTTTTGATTTGATTTTGAAAAATTTTGGTCTTGACTAACGAGGTTGTCTCCATGCAATTACTTTCATTTGATTTTAATGGATACATCTCTTGGTTGATGCTAACATGATTATTCATACGTTACATGTTTGATATTTGCTAGTCATTTCATGCTTATTTGTAAGGAATTATTTTGTCTAAAATGTATTTGTTGTCGGTATTATGCTCTTCACTTGCGTGTAATGCGATCTTGTGAATCAGAAAGCCTACAACACTAGGAGTATGCTCTTCACTTGCGCATATGCGATCTGGTGAATCAGAAACTAATTTACATTTTTAGAATATTGCTTTGTCATGGTTCCTTCTTTTATTCATGACTAACAAATTGGTTTTGAAGTTATTCTTTGAGTTTCATTAATGGCTACAACTGCAGGAACGTGGTATGGGATACATGTTAATCCTTTGAACATTAGTGGAGATTCTCATGATTTACCCAAGAACGTAGAAAAACGTTTGCCCAAATTTAAACACAATGGTCCAACATTAGCCGAGGAACATATTCAAGCCTATGTGGATATCCTAGTTAGATGGAATGTCGAACATGAGGATGTGGCATGTAGAATGTTTCCTGGAACCCTAGATGAGGTGGCATATGATTGGTACATCAATTTACCCACTTGGTTCTATTACATCTTGGACTCAATTGAAAGATGATTTTATCAATCAATTTAGGTTGCTCATTGATCCTCTCACGATATATCAACAATTTACTTCTTGCAAAAGAGAACCTAATGAGCCAGTGAGAAGTTTCAACTTGAGGTTTCGAAAGCTTTATGCGAGATTAATTTCTCCCTATACTATTGAGGAAAGTGGTGCTCTTCAAATATACTTTCGAGCATTGGATCCATTGTTTGCCATATTTGTTAGGATGAATCCCTTGGTTACTGATCTTGCATCGGCCTACACAGAAGCTATGATTGTAGATCAACAATTGAGGCCACAAGGTTATGGAATGGAGCAATCAACTATGGTAGGACAACTAGGGGCTTGCAATCAAACCTCGATGGTAAATCAAGCATGGGCACAACAAAATTTGATATCAAATGTTTTTCCCTACAATCAACTTTATCCTACCATACCAACTTATGCTCCCACATGTGCTTATACAAGTACTTCCATCCATCCAACTATGCCTCAATTAGAGAATCATGTGGTCACTCATGGAACCATTGCAACAAATGTTCAAGCTTTGTCCGTGGATATCAATCCAACTAATCCTACTACTTCTACCACTCAACCCAAAGAGTTCGTATCGAAAGTAAAAGAGCAAAAGAAAGTGGTTAAGAAGGTATGTAGGCATGTTCCACCACAAAAACGAGCACGTCAATGTATGCATCCAAATCATCCTAGGAAGAAAATTCATAATGCCGATCTTAATGATGTTTCATGTTATGCTTCTTCAAGCGATACAAGAGATTTTGAGGTGACTCACGTTGAAGTAAATACCTATTCGAAAAGTCTTGAAGAGCATGAAGTTTTTGGAGAAGAAATTCTATGGATGGGTAACAAGAAGTTGGAATCAAATGATCACCATCTTGTTTTGGAAAAGAAATATCTAGAATCATTACCCAAAAAGGAGGATTTGGATGAACGAACTTATGTGGATATGATTTGGTCAGATGTACTTGCAAAGGATTGGAGCAACTATATGACACGGAATTCAAAAATTGATCCCATTATAGAAGCTCCTAAGCCATCACAAGTGGCTGAAAATGAATTTGAAAGAAAATCAACAAATGAAGTTGAAGACATAATCGAATTTCACCACTTGTTCTCGAAAGACACTTTGGATGATGTTCTCGAAAGTGATGACCAAGAGGATCCACACCTTCCAAATTGTGATAAAATTGAATCATGGGTTACAAATTTGGATTATGATAGCTTTACCAATTTGAATTCAAGAGATAACCCACTTTTGGAAATAACTGGACCATCTAAGGAAGGTGAAGATGAATTGGATGAGAAACATGTTGATGAATCAGAAGATGAAGAAGAAGTACTTGAGCGTCACAACTTGAACTTGGAAGATGATTACTATGATTCGTGGAAGAAATGGGAAGAATATTATCAATCTAAATCTTCTAACAAACTTGTTGTGTCAATTAATATGCAGGATAACTCAATTGCTTCCTCACATGAGGATACTATAAATCCTGTACAATTTGAGAAAGTTTTGGAAGAGGAATTCGAATCTCATCAAATTTTGGAACATGATAAGGATTCTACAACCATGAATCAAGAAAGAGAGTCACTTGCTTTAGATTCCTTTGAAGGAAAAGAAATTGAAAATCTTGATCCACTTACTTGTGCTACAATGATTATGCCATTTCAAAATGAGAAAATTACAAAACCTAAATCATTTGGGTTTGATATCATTGATGATCCAATTGAAAATCTCACGTTACCCAAAACAACCCAAGTGATTGATCATGGAAATGTGTTAGTTAACCCACCCCTAGATAGACAAGACTTATGGTTTGAAAGGGATGGACATGTGTTCAATTGGGTACCTAAGTTTGGTGCCTTTGATAAACAAATCATGGAGAAAGAACAAGTGCTACATGATGATGAATGTCATGAGAGAAAAGAGGAATTTTCAAATCCTCTTCAAGTAAGGTCAAATGAAAACATGCCAAAGGTAAAATCTCACCTTTTTGGTTTCACCATGCAAAATTCGAATGAAGGTTTGCCTAATGAATGGTTTGATTCAAATATTATTAATGTTATGGCTTTATTGAATGAAAATGAAAGCTTATTTCTACACCATGAATCAAAGTGTGGAATGGACATCTTAAAGAATAGACATAAAGGAATTGAATATCAATCATTGTCTAATCAATTTGAAAACTTGAAACTCCACCATAGGATTATTAATGAAACTAAATCAAATTGGTATGGTGAGAGGGGCAAGTGGAAGTTTGTTTCTTTGTTTGGTTTGATCTTGTTTTTGTTGGATTCCTACAAAACTTGGTATGCGTATCACGTCATATGTCTTTTAAAGAATTCTAATCAGGTTTGGGATCCGGGAAAATGATAATCCAAACTTTGCACCATCTTGTATTATATTGTACATTTGTATATACTTTTGGTTTTCGTGTTTTGGTTTTGGATTGGATCTCATTTTGGTTTTAAGTTTTGTGTGTTGGTCCTTTGGACACTTTTGGTTTGTCTTGAAAAAAAAAAAAGCGAGATGTCAACTTATGTCCTTATGAATGTTGACTAAGACTAAGAGAATATGAAACATCGGAATTGTATTGCAGAAAGCTCCACGAGTATCGCAAACACATTAAAGAATATCGTTTGGAACTTGTGATGCATGAAGTTGTCGGTTTTACAAATTATGGTAAAGTAGGTGGTATACTCCATCCGCATTTCAAAAAGAGCAATGCATTCATCCATATCTCATGTTACATTCCACATTGCATATACATTTCATCTCAGTTGCATCTACATTTCAAATACAATCATTGAAAAGGTGTCGAATCCTCTTAGGGTTATTATATAACATATATTAAAAGGATCCTAAGGTTGGGAACTGATGCCCGAACTATCTTGAACCAAGCACGTTCTACACATATTAAAGAGGATCTTGAGCAAAATGGTCAAAACCATACTTGGAAGAAAAGGTGAGGCGAAAGGAGTATTTCGTGTCTGTCCTATCATGCAACATAATCCTTAAAACAATGGTTTTTACCACTCCCATAGTGCTTAAAGCCTAAAATCAGAGTAGTAAGGATAGGGTTAAATCCCCATCGAACTTAGGTTGAGGATCCAATTCCCCAAAGCTCTGATTTGACCTTCATGGAGTAGTAAGGATAGGGTCTAATTCTCATCTCGCTTAGGTTGAGAATCCGATTCCCCAAAGCTTCTATTTTGCCTCCATCATGCTTTAAGAAATTAAGTGATCTACACTCAAGAACTTGAAGTTCCAAAGCAAATATTTTTCATTCTACTTTTATTGCATCATTGATATTGGATTGGAAGGATCGTACTACATGTCCCTTGCAAGGATGGGTAGTCATCCCCAAGGTTCAAGAAATCAAAAGTAAAGTCAAATCCTGGATTATGGGGTTGATCTCCATCGGGGCTATAGACGCCTGACTGGCAGTGGAGTATGCTCATGCGTGGCAACATGTCTTGTCTAAAAGCAAGACCACTGACTGCTCAAACGGACAGGCTAGCCTGAAAGTTTCATCCATAACAGGTTAAATCATTTTGTTCAAGATGAGGTAATGAACTCCAGATCAGAGTAGTAAGGATAGGGTTAAATTCCCATCTCGCTTAGGTTGGGAATCCTATTCCCCAAAGCTCTGATTTCACTTACACTTGCACATGGGTTCAAAATGGTAGTGACACATAACCAACTTTGGGATCTAGTAAATTAATTCAGTATACTCATATTTGGTCCTAAGAGGATTTGACAGTTTTAATATGTTTGTTCATGGTACTAGAAAGTTTGAGCCTTTGCAAAGCTTGTTATATCTCTAGCATCTTCATCATACATTAAATCCTACGGGAATCATCCATAACTTCTCATACGCACGAATCATAAGTGAAAATGACAATGGAAAGTTGAACGAGTTTCAAACGATAGGGAATGAAGCACATTGCACACATCGAGCTGATGCTTAATAATTCTAATGCTTCATGTATTTCTCATCTAGTTTCATTCTTGGGATATTTGTTGACGCTTGTGTTTGAGTTTTGAAGGTGTTCAGGTTGAGTTCTCACCGAAATGCTTAGGAGCATTTCCCAGCAGAGTCGCCATTTGTTGTGGCTGCTCCACAACGTACCCCAAAATTGGGGACCCACCTTTTTGCATATTTTCCAAGAAGACCGAAGTGGCCCATATGCTAAAGATCAAAGAAAAAGCAAAACACCGCAAGGAGGAAAAAGTGTCGCGATATCGCGACATGTTGCATTTTCGTCAAAGCAAAGAGAAAAAGGAGAAAAGTGTCGCGATATCGCGACATGTTGCATTTTCGCCAAAGAAAAAAAAGAAAAGTGTCGCGATATCGCGACATGTTGCATTTCACGGCCAAAAAGAGAAAAAGAAAGAAAGAAGAAACAAAAAGAAAAGTGTCGCGATATCGCGACATGTTGCATTTTAGCAGGAAAAAGTGTCATGATATCGCGACATGTTGCATTTTCAAAAAAAAAGTGTCGCGATATCTGACATGTTGCATTTTCAAGAAAAGAAAAGAGTAAAGAGAAGAAAAGTGTCGCGATATCGCGACATGTTGCATTTTCACGCCAAAAAAGAAAAAGTGTCACGATATCGCGACATGTTGCATTTTCCGGCCAAAAGAGAAAAGTGTCGCGATATCGACATCAGAAAAAAAAGTGTCCGATATCGCGACATTTTATTGACTCAAAAGAAAGAAACAAAAGTGTCACTGATATCGCGACATGTTGCTTATTTGACTAAAAGAAAAAGAGAAGAAAAAGTGTCACGATATCGCGACATGTTGCATTTTCAGAGAGAGGAGGAAGTGCGATATGAGTGGTGAAAACGAAGACTGCATAGTGACGTGGACATAAGGACAAAATCCAATGAATAAGACAAAACGTTACATAAGGAATCTTTAATGATTTGAAATCATTTAAGATGGTCGTTACACATGGAAGGAAACGGATGCAAGCCCATGTGGAGAAAGAAAATGAAACGAAGGGCCACAAAATAGAAACGAAAAGCCTTTTTGGAAACCAAAACACATGCATGCACAAGGGAAGGTGAAACGAACAACCATTGGAAAATGAAACGAAAAGCTTCCTGAAAATTTTAAATACGCCAGGCAAGGATGTTTTGAGGGGTTGGAAACTGCTGCGAGCAGAGTTGCAGATTTGAAGGCAAGAGGGCCATTCTGGACCTGTTTGGGCTATTTTTCTTCCATGGACTGGTTTGGGAAAACCAAAAATTTCTGTTATTGTAAAATGACAAATTTTTAATACAGAAAATTTTAGAAAGTTGCATCTTATGGACAAGAAAGGAGGAGTCATTTTCTGCATGCAAGATTAAATGTCTATTTTTCCCCTTTTCAGATTTTAGGCTTGTAAATGGAGTTTATGCAAGTTTTCTTGGTTGCTTCATGCGAATGTTTAAATCTGAAAACCTCATTTAAAACCCTAGGAGCCAACACTTAGCTTATCCGGATTGTGCTTGTTTTGCAAGTCCAATAGGTTAGGTTGCATGCATGAAAACCTCACATCTTCGGTTTTGTCGAAATAGGATAGCATCATACTGAATGCATTTTATTTCCATTTTCTGCATTTCATTTTCATTTTTCTGCATTTTATTTTTCCAGAAATTTTAACTTTTTTTTAATTTTCAGGCATTAAAATAAACATTTAAAAATTTTCAAAATCCAAAAATAATTTCACCATTGCGTAGGCTATACTTCATACTTCCAATACGCACTTTGAAATTTCATTTTCGGAGTTGTTTAGTATTTTTAAAAATTCATCGAAGTTGTTGTTTTATTACAGATTTTGAAAAATCCGAAAATAGAAAATTTCCATTTTTGGGCCGAATTTCATTTTTTCAGTTTCATGTTTCATTCATGAGCCTATGATGACATTCCCTTCATGAAAATTCTAATTTCAACGAAGGAGTCGTGTTTTATGGCACTTTGCAAATTACCATTTTGGGAGCAATCAAAGCACTAAATTATTCGTCTTGATGAAAATCTGATTTCATTTAAGAAGGATAATTAAAGTGACATTTTGAAGCTACATTTGAAGACCCTATTCATCATTGAGGATTTAATGCAAGATAAAATCTATTTTAAAACCCTCAAGATAAAAGGAATTAAGGCACTACATCGTGGTCATATGAGGGCCAACTCACATTTGCTTTATTTTGGTTCAATGAACAATCACTAAAGTTTCATGGTAAAATAAACCAACATTGCCCCTTGTTTACAGTTACTTGCAATCACTAAGGTGTTCCAAGCATTTAAATTGAATATCTTTATTTGAGATTACTAATACACATATGCAAATGCTAATATAGCGGAGACCTTGGAGAAGTTGTTTGTTTAACTTCTTTGCAAGAGGGGATTTGGAACCCAAATCCTAAAGGAGAGTGTACTTTCACAATTGGGTGAAAATACCACTCAACATGTAGCTAAGAGACTTTGCCCTCTCTAAGTGGCTAAATAATTTGTATTGATTTGAATCTAGATTTGATATTTATATATATTTTTCAATTGGTTATATGGGATTGAAATAGACCCCACTTGTATTACATCATCACCACATAGTGGTATTACAACAAAGCTTAGATATTATCCATGTATTGCTTGGCAAGATTTAAACCTTGGTATCCTCTTTGAATGTTGAGGAATCTAACCAGTTGAGCTAATGCCATTTGATTAAAATATTAAGTTTACATGGGTTTTTATGAGTGGTCATCCCCTCTTATTGAGATTTGAACTTGTGTCTTCTAGATGAATACCCAAGTACTTACCACTATGATATCCCTCATGACTCAGTTTGATATTTGTATTTTGGATTTGATGGAAGCTGGATTTTGTTTATTGATATCATTAGGTATTACTAATTTCACACTATTGGAATTCTACTATTATTGTTATAATTATTGAAATTGTTTCAAGATAAACAATATCACTTGGTTCATTATCTCTCATAAACTAAAGGGTGGTACAATAATTCATACCATACATCCTTCAATATGTTCCTATATAAATCATTATATGGTCAAAAACCTCCATCAATGGTAGACTATATTCCAATATACTCCAAGATTTCCTAGGTAGATGACTTACTATAGAAACAATGGATTATGCTTTAGACTTTTAAGGGTAATTTAACCTAGGAATAGAACCACATGAAGCAATAGCATGGTTCAGATTAATTGGAATGACAATTTATTGCAAGAGATGTGTTATTTTTGCACCTATAACCCTACAAGCAATTGCCCATGAATACCAAGACCAGTAAGAGGTCGGATCCTTGATTTTATGATTCCTACAAGGTGGTTCATTGAATTGATGACGTGGAAAATCAATTAGAGATTCCTTCATCATCCCACATTCATACTTTCATTCATATATCTTATCTCAAATATGTTATTGGCTAGAAGTTTTAGTCCTAGAAAAATATTACAATACTCAATTAAGAAGGTTGAATCACTCTTTAGCTTGAAGTAGTGTTGTGGTCCAAAGTTTATCATCTTTGGTATCAATAAATGCAAGAGTTTATCATAAAGTGGAAGGACCTTATAAGAGAATATTCTACATGGGATATTGAGAGCATTATCTAGTCTTTTCATACTGTGACAATAAAGTTTTTTTAGGGGGATCCATGTAATGACTCTAATATAGCCATATCAACCTGTTTATCACATTTTTTGGATTATTCCTTTTCCAAGCTTACCATGGACCAATTGATGAACACTTTCCAAATTCCTTGATTTCAACAAAATTCCATATCACTTATGTTCATTCAATGGCCCACTCCTTTCAAAAATACCAAGCTTTCCTCTTTATGGAAGGTATGCCTCCACCACCTCCTATGGTAGATTTGGCTTGAGAGAAATAGCAGAGTCTTTTCCAACACTTCAACTAACCCTATTTCTAACAAAGCTATCATTTTGTTGTTGAAAACTCCCACCCTTATCCCAAAGACCCTATCTTGTGGAGAGGTTTAGATATGCTAAAAGACTACAAAGGTAATTTACAAATTGAAGGAGATTCCCTAAATATCACTAATGCTATCAACAACAACAAGGTTCCCTCATGGAACGTTCGAATGGTCGTTCAGGAAGTCAAAAAGCACCTTAAAAATTTTCAATAATACTATGACCAATCATATTTTTAGATAAGTTAATAAGTTAGCTGATGTTCTTGCCAATATTAAAGTTTTACAACAAACCCTGTCCATTTGGCACCAAAATTTCTTGTAGAATGTTTTAAATGTTGTTGTTGATGATTTGGTGTGGCACGAGCAATCCCAATAAGTATATTTCCATTTTATGGTGGGTGTGTATCTTTGAAGGTCCAGTCTCGACTTTCACTAAATTTTTGTTTCGCAAAATCATTTTCCTTTTTTGTCATAGTGTTTCGCTTGTCCATGCAAACTGTGCAAAGTTCCAAGGTTTTTCCATTATGGTTTTCTCCAAGCTTGTGAGGGGTGTTCTTTTTCAAAACCTTCAGATCACATTTCTCATAAATGGCCTACTTTGAAATGATGTTTATTATGTGGTTTTCTCTTGTGGAGTGTCTGAGTATTTCATTACCTAATTTCTATGGTGAATTTGTGACTTCCCTTTATTTCCAATGATGTAATTGTGTCTCTGGGCATGCCCTTTTATTTTGAAAATATTTCTATAAATGCCTATCTCAAGTCGATATTTCTCATTCCTTGGTACCATTTATCCTTGTGTGGCTATCTTATTGGATATATTGTAGTTCTATGTCATCATTTATTCTTGGGTGATCATAGTTTTGGAGATATTGTAGCTTTGTGTTGTCTTTATGTCTCCAAAGTTATCTTAATGGATCTGCTTGAACCTTCTACTCTGCAGCTCAATTCCCTGTCCCAGTATTTTTTTAAGCCTAGGGCTTAATTCCTTTTATTCAAAATTTTAAGGGTCTTTAGAAGGAAATTATTGAGGATTTTGTTAATTCATTGAATAATATGCATGTCAAATTCCATAATATCTATTTTTGTGTGACTATCTATATGTTGGCTGAAATTATAAAACTTTCTACAATCGGGCACATAGTTTGCGAAGATCATCATAATTGGGAACTTGAGCTCAAGGGGTTTCTGAACCATAGTAAGATTTTTAAGTGAAAAGGTGTTGCAGTCGAGCATGATTCCCTTCCAACTTCGTGGCCTACGGTTTTTATTCCTATTCTCCAATACCTTATTACCAATGATCCTACTAAACATTTTTTTAGTTTTCATTTAGCGCTTGTAAATCATCTCAGATGTTTCAATCTGGTGAATATCCTTGATTTTATTTATTAGTCCATAAGATACTCCATTGATAGTGCTAGAAAGAGAAAAACCCAGGCCCCACCAATCCATCAAGGTATTTTACTATTATTTTTTGCCATTCTGAAGCCACCCTTCCTCATGTCATATTTGACACTTTAATTTAGACCAATATGCCCCCATCATCTCCCACCCATAGTCCCTCTTGGTCTCTCCCTGATGAGAATGCTAATGAAGCCACCCGTACAACTCAAATACCTACCTCCAAGGTGAATACCTCCCCTAACCCTAATTTTTCCATGTCCATATCTTCAAAGTAGAAGGTTATGAAGGAGGAGATAACTACTTAGAATAGGAGGTCTGCCCAACTCAAAAAAACTAAATTTGGAATACGGTAAACCTCCCCTCAGCACATTTTAAACGATATTAGTGATAGTCCTGATCCAACTGCAACTATTCAGAGTAAGATTTAACTATCCATTCTCAATAGTTTCATCAATGTCATGGATGGGATTATTGAAACCTCGAGGGATATGATAAAGAATTATGCCAAAGGAAACTATGGAAAAGATGATAGCACAATTGTATAGCCTCAGCTTCAGGTTTTGGCATGGTCGATTTTCTCTACGTAATTTTCTAGCATTATCTCCCCTGCGTGGGAATGTAACTATTTATGTGGGGCCTATGTTTCTTTATGAGGGACCTTCTATGGTTTTTGGAACTTCTATTTTGACCCATTTTTATATGAATATTCTTCTATCCAGATGCCCCTACATGGGTAATGATAGATTTTTTCCTTTATTTCCTTTGTTGTGTGTGGGAATTTTGGTTTGCTCATCTATTTGGGTTTAGGGTTTTGTGGTTTGTTGGTAACCCCTAAGTGGGCCCTTGAATTATATCTCATGTTGTTGTACTTGGTTTTGGGAACCAGTTAAAACCTAGATAATATTATTTTTACAACTACCAAAAAAAACTATATCTATTTTTATTTAACTTGGGCCTTAGGTTTAGATAGTTGAACCTTAAGCATTAGGGTTGGGGTAACGATTGATTTATTCTATAAATAGGAATAGTTAGGTGGTAATTGAGATCATATTTCATATTTTATTTTCAAATGCCTCTATTGCACATATGATACTTCACCCTCTCTATGTGGCTAAGAGACTTTGCCCTCTCTAAGTGGCTAAAGAATTTGTATTGATTTGAATCTAGATTTGATATTTATATATATTTTTCAATTGGTTATATGGGATTGAAATAGACCCCACTCGTATTACATCATCACCACATAGTGGTATTACAACAAAGCTTAGATATTATCCATGTATTGCTTTGCAAGATTTGAACCTTGGTATCCTCCTTGAATGTTGAGGAATCTAACCTGTTGAGCTAATGCCATTTGATTAAAATATTAAGTTTACATGGGTTTTTATGAGTGGTCATCCCCTCTTACTAAGATTTGAACTTGCGTCTTCTAGATGAATACCCAAGTATCTTACCACTATGATATCCCTCATGACTCAATTTGATATTTGTATTTTGGATTTGATGGTAGCTGAATTTTGTTTATAGATTTCATTAGGTATTACTAATTTCACATGATTGGAATTATACTGTTATTGTTATAATTATTGAAGTTTTTTCATATAGTTTGAAAATATCTACATTTTTCTAAGATTCCCTTTGACCTGATTTGTCCTAAAAATAGTCTAAAAATAGCCTAATTTGAACTTAAAATTATTCTAAACTTTGATGTAAGAGGAAAAGATGCAATTAGATAAATATTACAGATATACGTATTTTAGTTTCCATGAAAGATATTTTTCCTAGACAATAAACAAATAGAAACATAAAACTTATCACTCAAACTAATATAAATACATAAAGAAATGAGTAAACATATTTTGACACTGAGTTGGGTGAAAGCACCTATCATGAAATCATTGGTGGTGCTTGTCTTATAACACTTTTGTTTGTAGTTCTTCCTTAATATACCTACACATAGATAAAATCCAAAAATAGTTATATTGTAGAGGGAAAAACTACCCTACCATGTACGATTCTCAGTTAGATCCATTAGGAGTTGAGGTGACCATGGGGTGTGTTATATTCTCTACACTCAGTGGATAGAAAAATAAAGGGGTTCATCGGGAACAATTTTAGGACTCTATCTAATTCTAGGATAGAAATGTTTAATGTGTCATTTGAGAAATCACCTATGTTTGGTGTTTCTATGCAAAAATAAGAAAATAAAAGAATAATGTGTTGGAAATTTTGAGCTTATTTAGTTGTCATTGATGTCAATGTGAAAAGTCATCATTAATACTATGGAGCACACCATCAATAGCACTAGGAACAATGCGAAGAGTTGAAGAGAAAGTTGGAAAAATAATATTTTATGAGGGTTTATGGTAAACCCATGATGGAAGATTAAAATGTTTCATTAAAACCATTATAGTTGGAAAAATAATATTTTATGAGGATTTATGGTAAGACCCACGGTGGCAGAATATATTACATTTAAAAGTTTAAGTTTAAACCCAAAGTTAAAGTTTATAAAAATAATTTATAAAATTTAAATTCCTTAGAATTTAAATAATTTATAAATTATAAAGGTGGGAGCACCGACGTCATGCAATAAAAGGAAATGCTGACATCATCGAGAATATTGGAGCACCGACGTTCGAAGCCTATGGAGGAATCGTGTATAAATGGTGGCCAAAAGACTTTCAAATTTATCCCTCATCGATTTGATTAATGCGACTAAGGTGAACTATTTCATGTGATTCACTATTTCGGTTGAGGAAGAAGACAAAAAGGTTTTTGTCTTATGCACCAAGTTTAAAATAGAGAGGGTTTATTGCTTAAGACACGTTGGACACGGTGGTCCATTGGCAGTGCATGTTTTTGTGAAGGCATTGGTGGAGAAATAGCCTACGATCGAATCCCGTGGAGTGGTAGTGCCAAAGGGAAAATTTTTTGGGTTGCATTTTTTGTTCGGGCACCAAGAGAGGAATAAATTGCATGAAGAGATTTTAAGCTCTTAACGTGCATCTAGCGCATGTGGTTGTTGAGCCCGTGGCTAGGGCATTCGCGGAGGTAGAGGTTAAGGGTTCGAAACCCACTAAGAGGCAAAGGTAATTTTTGATAATTAATTTTTGCCTAAGGTTTTTGAAAAGGATATAGTTGGAGTAATAAGGGTTTGATTGTGTGTTTGATTTATATTATTGTTGGAGTTATAAGGGTTTGAGAAAGGTTGTTGATTTGATATTTGATTTTTATTATTGTGGAGTAATAAGGATTAATGTGAGGTTGTTTTATTGATGAAGTGATTTATATCTTTGGAACCATAAAGAAAGTTGATTTGATTTTTATCAAAGTTTCTCTTGCCATTAAAATAAATTAAAGAGGTTTGAATTAATTTTTGGTGGATGTTAAGTTTATTCTAGTTGGGAGTTTATAAGGTGTTATTGGATAAATATTTTATGTATGTTGATGGTTGTTTTGAAAGGTGGAGTGATAAGGTGTATTTGAGTATTTACATTATATTGTGAGAAAGATTTATCTTCTAACCTCTTTGAGATTGGCATAGAAGTTGTTGTGGTTGTGGCAGATTTATGAGATCCCTTCATCATCAAGAAAAAGGTATGAGCACATTCTTCCATAGTTGAGTTGATTGATTGGTTTTCTGGAAAATAAGTTTGGAGTGAAAAGGACTTGATTAGGGTTTCCTTTTCGAGAGTGTTTGAGTTAATGCTTCAAGGTTTTCTGGAATAAAGAGTTGTTGTTAAAACCTTATTTTATAAGCATTGTTGTTGAAGCCATTGGTTGTGAAGAATTTGAGTTAGGTTTGAGGGTTTTGGTGTTTTATAAGCATTGTTGAAGTGAGTTGTTGTGCAAAGAACTTGAACTAGGGTTTGAAAAGAACATGAGTATCATTGTTATGTGAGATTTGTTGTTGAGCATTGTTGGAAACATTTTGAGTTGGTTGATATATACTTGGACTAGGGTTTGTGAGAAAGGAGTGTTTCATTGAGTGATTGGTTGAGTAGAGTTGATTGAGCCTAGTCAAGTGGATGTGTGAAGTGATTGTTCAAGTTCCATAAAACAAACTATTCTATATAATGATCTGAGTTGAGAAAGTGATTGAGCATTGAGTATAGAACATATTGGGTCTCTAACAATTCTCTCTATGTTTCTATGAGATTTGGATAAGTTTTGAGTGAGCTTGTTGAGCAGATTTGGACAAGTTCTGAGTGAGCTTGTTGAGCAGATTTGGACAAGTTCTGAGTGAGCTTGTTGAGCATATTTGGACAAGTTCTGAGTGAGCTTGTTGAGAATATTTGGACAAGTTTTGAGTGAGCTTGTTGAGCATATTTGGACAAGTTCTGAGTGAGCTTGTTGAGCATATTTGGACAAGTTTTGAGTGAACTTGTTGAGTAGATTTGAGCAAGTTTTGAGTGGACTTGTTGAGAAGATTGAGCAAGTTCTGAGTGGACTTGTTGAGCAGATTTAAGCAAGTTTTGAGTGAGCTTGTTGAGCAGAATTGAGAAATTTTGAGTGGATTTGTTGAGCATATTTAAGCAAGTTTTGAGTGAGCTTGTTGAGCAAAATTGAGCAAGTTATGAGTGGACTTGTTGAGTAGATTTGAGCAAGTTTTGAGTGGACTTGTTGAGCATATTGAGCAAGTTTTGAGTGGACTTGTTGAGCATATTTGAGCAAGTTTTGAGTGGACTTGTGGAGCAGATTTTGGTATAGATTTGAGGACAGGTTTGTACCAGACCAAAGACAAAGATTGAGCAGATTTGTGCTAGACCGAAGGAATGTGTTTAGTACAAATTTGAGATAGATCTTTGGAGGTGATAGAGTAGAGAGGATAGTAGTCTCCAGTGGATAGATATCCATCAGCCAAGGCAGTGAGGATAGGTCTTCTGAGTGGGGACAAGAGTCTTCAGTGGAGAGAGATCCACAAGCCAGTGTAGTGGAGGTAGTAGTCTTCTAGAGGATCACCAACCAGAGTAGAGGAGAAGGAGTTCTCCTATGGATAGAGATCCATAAAATTGATTTAGGGGATTGGTATCTCCTTTGGATAGAGGTCCATAAACATTGTAATAGGGAAGGATTCCCAAGAGATTGATTGAGAAAATTTTAGTGAAATATTTTCTTCATGGAGTAGCCCACATTGGGTGAACCACGTAAATTGTGGTGTCTCTATTGTGTATGGTGTTTTGTGCATTGCTTTATTACTACTATTGATATTGCTATCTTTTCATTGCATAATATTGATTGGGAAAGAAAAGTAAAAAGTGGTCTTATACTGTTCACCCCCTCTTAGTATAAGCTTGTGTTCTTCAATTGGTATCAGAGTGGGTTCCTTCATAAGAGTTTAATAGCTTGAAGGAAAAGCTAACAAGAACACAATGGATCCTAAGGAGGTGTCCTCAAATAATTTAGCACCAATATTTGATGGAAGTGACTATATGTATTGGAGTATGATGATGAAGATCTACCTGATGGCACTTGGTAATGAAATTTGGGAATCAGTGGAATTTGGATACGATCCCTTAATCAATCCTCCTACAGATAAGGAAGGTAAGATTTTACAACACTATAATTCAAAAGCAATGAATGCACTTGTGAGAGGTTTGCGTAGAATAGAGTCTATGAAAGTTATGCATTGTAAAACTGCAAAAGAGATGTGGGATAAATTGCAAAATATATATGAAGGAGATAAAAGTTTCAAGAAAGCAAAGATGCAAAATCTCAAAGGACAACTTGAAGCATTAAGAATGAATGAAGAGGAAAATATTAGTGCTTATCTAATTCGAATTGATGAGGTTGTTAATGATATGCAAGGACTTGGAATGAAGATTGATGAATCAGATGTTTGTGATAAAGTCTTAAGAACTCTTCCAAAAAGATTCAGTGAATAGGTTTTTGCTATAGAAGTGTCAATGGATGGTGATACTTTGACAAGAGATAAGTTGCTTGGTATGCTTACAAATTTTGAGATAAGAATAAAATATCCCATTCCCCAAAAGGAAGCAACCTTCAAAGCAATCAAAAAGGCAAAAGGTAAGAAGTCAAAATCAAGCAATGAGTCATCCAGTGATGAAGAAGCTAATTATGGTAGAAAAGATAAAGATTCCAGAAGATCCAGAGATCTAAGATCTGTTAAGTGTTTCAATTGTGGAAAGTATGGACATTTTGCAATAGATTGTCAAGAACCCAAGAACAACAATGGTGAAGAAAAACAGGATCACAGGAACAGGGAATCAAAAAGATATAGGCACCAAAAGAAAAGCAAGGATGGATAAAATAGACAAGGAAAGAAGTTCTTCCAAAGGCAAAAGAGGAGCTACTATGCGGATAAGGCAAGTAAGTACTCAAGTGATAGTGATGCTAGTTTTTTCAGACAATGATAGAGATGAAGTCTTATTTATGATTGAAGAAAAAGAGCAAGTTAAGAAAAGGACTCCAATAATTCTCAAGTGTTTTAGATGTGGTAACTTTGGACATCTTGAAGATGATTGTACAAGGGATGGTTATAGTTTCAGTGATGATGAATATGAAGATGCACTTGAAAGACCAGATGAAAATCTTCTAATGGCATTAGAATAAGAAGAAAGTGATCCTATAGAAGACAAGCCAATAGAAAATAAAGATGAGGACAAAGGTAAACAAATAGAGGAATATTCAAAAAAGAATGGTTATGATCTCAAGGGAGAAATTATTTATGCCCTTGACACGGTAAAGAAGGTAAGAAAGCAACACTCTAAACTTGAAATTCAATTTCAATAATGTGATGAAGAGAGAATATTGCTTATAGAGGATTTAGAAAAATCAAAGGCTAAGGCAAAGAGGTTCAAAGATAAGTTAGAAGCAAAGATCTTGGAATGTGAGAAGTTAGCACAAGAAGTGGCACTACTAAGAGAATATTTAGAAGACTCCAAGGTCAAGATGAAAGGGTTCAAAAATAGCTCAAAGAACTTGGATAAGTTCATCAAGATACAAAAGCCTACATCAAGAACAAGATAGGTCTTGGATTTGAACAGGTTCAAAAGAAATGGGAAGGAGAGTCAACTTCAAGTTTTGGAGGAGAAGAAACTTCAGATGAAGATACTTCAGAAGAAGATAGTGTAAAAGAAAGTGAGACATCTGAGGATGAGTTGGACAATAGAGAGTTCAACAAAAATAGGAACAATGCACAAAGAAGATACAGATGGAACAACAATCAAAATAGGTCAAGAGAGACCAAGAGACCAATGAGGTCAAGACAAGGAAACTTCAATGGAAGATGCTTTTCATGTCACAAGTTTGGGCACATGGCTTTACAGTGTAGGACACATGAAAGATAGGAATATGGGAACAAAAAACCTTTCCATGGGTATTGCTACTCATGTAATCAGTTTGGTCACAAGGCAATGAATTGCAGGGTTCATGAAAGAAGAGGATATGGCTTCACTAGGAGAAATCCTAAGATATTTGCACCTCCAAGGAATAATAACATTAAGTGTTATAAGTGCAATAATGATGGTCACACAACAAAGTGGTGTAGAGTAGACATTCCAAAAATAGGTATGAATAGGAACAGGAACAAGAACATGAATATGAACAAGAACAGGAACATGAACATGGACATGAACAAGAATAGGAATAGGAACATGAATATGAACAGGAACATGAATAGGAACATGGACATGAACGAGAATAGGAACAGGAATAGGAACATGGATAGGAATAGGAACGTGAATAGGAACAGGAATGTAGACATGGACAAGAAACATGGACATGGATAGAAATAGTCAGAGGAATCAAAAAATTTAGATAAGAAGAAAAGAGGATAAAGGTAAAGAACAATGCTTTATGGGAGTAGAAATACTCCCACCATAGAATTAACCACCTCAAAAGAAGGTGGGGGAGGGGCTAAGCTAAGAGGCTCATTCTTAGCCCCAAGCCCCAAAGGTGACCCTTTGCCATTGATGTCAAAGGGGGAGAGATTTGATTTGAGAGAGCATTGAGCCAAGGGGAGCAATGTCCCAGGGGGAGAAGAACAAAGGAAAAGTCAAGTTTTCAGTAAAAGGAAATTGGGTTGCCATCAATGACAAAGGGAGATATTGTTGGACATTTTGAGATTATTTAGTTGTCATTGATGTCAAGGTGAAAAGTCATCATTAATACCATGGAGCACACCATCAATAGCACCAAGAACAATGCGAAGAGTTGAAGAGAAAGTTGGCAAAATAATGTTTTATGAGGGTTTGTGGTAAACCCATTGTGGAAGATTAAATTATTTTTATTAAGACCACTTACATTTCGAGATGGTAGTTTATGAAAAGACCCACGGTGGCAGAATAATATCCAATGGAGTACAAGTTAAAGGTTCAAGTTTAACCCAAGGAAGGCTTTAAAAGCTAAAGTTTATGATTATAATTTATAAAATTTAAATTCCTTAGAATTTAAATCATTTATAAATTAAAAGGTTTAAATGTGCTTACATAATAAAAATTATAAAGTGCCATTTATAAAACATAAAGTTGTTTTAATACGCCGATGTCATCAAGAATATTGGAGCACCGACGTTCGAAGCCTATGGAGGAATCATGTATAAATGGTGGCCAAAATACTTTCGAATTTATCCCTCATCGATTTGATTAATGTGACTAAGGTGAACTATTTCGTGCGATTCGTTGTTTCAGTTGAGGAAGAAGACAAAAATATTTTTGTCTTATGCACCAAGTTTAAAACAGAGAGGGTTTATTGCTTAAGACATGTTGGACATGGTGGTCCATTGGTAGCGCACATTTTTGCAAAGGCGTTGGTGGAGAAATAGCCTATGATCGAATCCCGTGGAGTGGTAGTGCCAAAGGGAAAAGTTTTTGGGTTGCATTTTTCATTTGGGTGCTAGGAGAGGAATAAATTACATGAAGAGTGAAAGCATGCAGAAAAATGGCATACCGATATGATGTAAACAAAAATAGATACAAATGCTAAGTCCTACAAATTCATGAAGGAAATGACGCAGAAACGAGATGTGAGCAAACAAAGCGGGGCCTCCTTTATTGATATTGATTTTAATATGATTACAATATGTCCCCCCTCTAGGGCTTAGAATTTTTGATACAATTTGTTACATTAATGGATGCCCAAAAGAAGTCGCGCTTCCATTATTGGATGGTACTCTTCCAACGTCTTTCGCGTGCCCAAATTCAAAGTGGGCGGGCTAAAAGTTGCTGCCACTTGTTTCCATGTGTTCGTTGTTCCTTGCTGCCCCTCTAGTATTCTTAGTAGCGAGATCCTATGCACAGAGAGACAAAAAATCATTAATAGCATATGCGTATCTAGGAAAACATGCAATCCCCAAGACCTCCAGCGGGTGCTTGTGAGATACCAGTGCTAATATTGATCAATTAATTATAGAATTATATATAAATGTAAAGGAAAACTTCTAGAATTGGTATCACCTGATTTTGCATCGAAGCGGCGTCGGACGGCCCTGTTATGCTCATTTGCCCGTCAAGGGCCTCTCTATAGTGAGGGCTCCAATGTACCACCTATGGTTATCCAAATAACTTTAAAATCATAGGTTAGGCATTATATGTGATTTTAAGACTACCTAGATGATCATAATCTACATATCCTACCCATATTCTCCTGTATGTGACAAGGGCACCCTACGAGCTAGTTGATACATAAAATAATAAAATGACAGTCAAATCATGTCAAAATAAGTTAAAACTTTAAAAGAGGCATTTTAAGATATCATTTGAGACATATTGCAAAAATAACAATAAGGAAATCATGCACAAATTTCTAATCGCTCCGGGGTGGGACGTTGGGGACTGTCGCAAAACATGTAAAAAGTGACCTTCCCAATGTCCTACCCAGAGGCCTCCAAAACTCCTAAAAACTTGTGGTTAAACTAAAAACAACATTTTGAAATGACCCATAAGGTCATATTTGGCAGATTCTTCCTAGGTTGTCCCGTATCTGAAGGCGCTCCCTGTAGGTTAGTAGACGCATAAAATGATAAAAACCAGGTCAAATCATGTCAGAAAGCAATGAAACTTGGACAGCAGCATAAGTACATTAAATTTAAAAGAATGCAAAAATAACAGTAGAAAAACCATGCATATATTTCTAATCGCTTTGGGATGGGGCGATTAGGATTACAGCAGTTTGGGGGGCGCCCGGGGGTGGGACGCCCACCATTTGGGGCCTAGTTTTGACACCAATCCAAGTGGGATGGGTCCAAAACATCCTAGAGGGTTGTGTAAACGAGTTGGGGGTGGGATTGTGGCTGATTGCTTGGGTTTTTGGATCTGAATTGTGTTCCTAGTGTTCACCCGATAACCTCTCTTACAGAAGAGAGAGATTAGGGATGTAGGAAGCACAAAGAGGAATGGGGGTATAGTTTGGTAGCACTTCATTGCTCCAAATGCTCTACCTATCCTTTATTTTGGGGTGATGAGGCTCAAATTTTTATAGACCTAAGGGTCTCCTTTGCATGCGCATGCGAGGGCACCACTTGGCCCATTATGCCTTTTTGGGGGAGAGAAGATTCCTCCCTGATTAGGGGCTCCTTGATTGAGGCCTCCATGGTTTGAAATGTTCCCTCGCACTCCCATGCCTTGAAGGCAGAGTTAGGTGGTGGATTTGGGCTGCCATTTGTCAAGGTTCAAATTTTTTCTAGTCAAACCTGCTAATCGTACCACCCTAGAGCGATTGCTGCTAATCGTCCTAGGGTGGGGCGAATAGGATGCTAATCGTCCCAGGGTGGGATGAATAGGGAGAAAAGTGCTTAAAAGGTGCAAAACTGACCTCTAACCTTCCAAAACTAATTTGGGAGTGGTTAGGACCACTGTTTAACCTCTGAAGGCTGCCCTAGGGGGTATGTATGCCAATTCGATCAGTGCTTGTAGTCACATGATCGGATTGGTGTTATTTTGGTGTCTACAGATGCCCCTTTTTGGGATGCGATGTGTGTGGCGCAGTGATGAGAAAAAATAGATGACCAAAGCACTTAATGATTAGGTTTTCTCAATAACCTAACCAAATTTTGATGCCCCAAGTATGGAAAGGGCACACATTTTTTAATCCTTGCTTCTGACAAGCTAATGAGCTTAACTCAAGTGTAACCTTTTTCAGTGAGGTGTACTTGATCTTGGACATTGTTTAGTCATGAATAGGCAAAGGGCACAACCTTTTGTTCAAGGAAAATTTTCTTCATGCTTCTAGAATTCCAAGTGTTTGTTTAGCCTATGATTATTTCTTGTTTTCTGTCCCAAGCAGGAGCGTGATTTTCTTTGTCAATGATTCTTTGAATGCATACCATTTCCTTGATTGGGTGTGTATTTGTTGATTGGTGACTAACTGTGACTACCCCCTCAAGTGACGAATCGATGAGGGAATGACCAAAAATAATAAAAGTGATGAGTTGCTTGACCCAAGATGACGTTTATAAGGGTGCCTTCAGTTGTTTTCATTGAACTCTTATTGCAGCTTTCCAACCATCGGACCTGTTTTTGGTGGGTTTTGACCCTTTTCTTTTGTCGCCTATTGGAGTAGAAATTATCAAAAATCCTCTTTCCCGTGGAGTGGTCCGGCTATGCTAGCCTTCTTAGGGAGTAGGATAGTGAGTATTTGTGACCTCAGCGGTAGTTTTTCATGCCATGAATATCAGGTACAAATACCCCTTTGTTTGACAGATTTATTGTTGTTTTTGGTTCATCTTGTGGATGCAGTTTTTGTGGCTTTATTTCTTGCTCTGTAATCGTCCCAGGGTGGGACGAATACCAAATTTATAATCATCCTAGGGTGGAATGATTATAGGCCTAACAGCCTATATAAGGACCAAAACTAGGTTTTGGGCTCATTTGCAATATTTTTTTCTTGGCAATTTGGAGCAGTGAGGATGATGTAGGAGCATCCGGTGGCAGTAGAGCAATCTTGCATCAACAAAAAAATTTGTAAGTGTTAGCCTTGATGTCGCGATATCGCGACAGAGAAAAGTGTCATGATATCATGACATGTCACATTTTCGCGACTCAGGAAGGAGAGAGAAGACGCGGAGAAAAAATATCACGATTTCATGACATGTCGCGAAATCACGACCAAAAGAAGACCGGAAGGGCCAGGGAAGAAAATGTCACGATTTCATGACATGTCATGAAATCGCGACCGACAGAGCAGAAAGAAAGCAAGGAAGGAAACTATCACGATATCATGACATGTCATGATTTCGTGACCCGAAACAGAGAAAGAAAGCAGAGAGCAAAGTTGTCGCGATATCGCGACATGTCACGATTTCACGACCCGAAAGGCGAGGAGGAGTCAGAAAGGAAAGATGTCGTGATATCGCGACCTGTCATGATTTCGTGACCAAAAAGGAGAAAGAGGAGCCGAAAAGGAAAGATGTCACGATATCGCGACATGTCGCATTTTCGCGACCAAAGGACGAAAGAAAGCGCAAAGGAGAAAAAGTGTCGCGATATCATGACATGTCGCATTTTCGTGACCAAAAGGCGAGGGAAGGCGCAGGAGAGAAAAGTGTCGTGATATCGCGACATGTCGCATTATCATAGCCAAAAGGCGAGAGGAGGCACAGGAGAGAAAAAGTGTCATGATATCGCGACATGTCGCATTTTCGCGACTCGCAAAGGGCAGGAAGGCCGAAAAGCAAAAGTGTCGCGATATCGCGACATGTCGCATTTTCATGACTCGCAAAGGGCAGGAAGGCCGAAAAAGCAAAAGTGTCACGATATCATGACATGTCACATTTTCATGACTCGAAAAGGGGCAGGAAGGCAGTAAAGCAAAAATGTCACGATATCGCGACATGTCACGTTTTCGCGACCAAACAAAAGGAAAGAAAAGGCAAGCGATTACAAGGGCCGTTACAGAGGAAATTTTCGAGCGATGGGTATACCGAACGTCATCATGGGTTGACAGGTGGACAGAGTCTACAGTGGTAGCACTGGACAAGCACGTGGCACCAAGGTGCAATGAAAGCAGACGAAGATCAAGAGTCGGAAAGAAAGACGTTTCGAAAGCCAAGACAATGAAGAGGCACGGGAAATGAAATGAAGGGTCATAAAAGGGAAACGGAGAGTCACGCCAGAGATTTTAAAAGGGGAAGTGAAGGCATGCACAAGGGGTCGAAAAACTATGGAGACAGAGTTGCAGACGTAAAGGCAAGAGGGCCATTCTGGACCTATTTAGGCTATTTTTCTTCTAGGGCGGAAGATGTTGTAATAGAAACTATCTTTCGAGATAAAGGAGTTTATTTGGCAGACTGCTGCCATCATTGTAATATTTTTTTCCGAATTGTTGAATGAGAACATAGATTTGGCGTGAGCGATTTGGCTCCCCATCAAGTGGTATCAGAGTAGGAGTTCCTGAGTGTGTGAGCAGATCACCGAAAGTGAGGCAGTTTGCACCAGGATCTATGGAAGGATTGTGAGAAGAGAGTGAGGAAGAATGCCTCCATGAAGAAACCATGGTGGTGGGAGAAATGTGGTACCTGAAGAAGATTTTAGAGCTTTGCAGAGGCAAGTGCAAGCCCTACAAGAGGAGTTGCGAAGAGGGATTGAACCAAGAAGAGAAGATCATAGTGAAGATGAAGCTTGGGAGGTTGATAATCCCTCAGAAGAAGAAGAAGCAATGAATCCTGCAGAAGCCAGATTGGTTAAGGCCATATCTCGGATCGGGAAGAAGACAAAGTTTGATGTCTCCACGTATTCTGGGAATCTCAATCCAGAGGAGTTGATTGATTGGATCAATGATATGGAGGAGTATTTTGAGTATGAGGAGGTTGTAGATCCAGATCGAATCAAGTTTGCAAAAATGAAGTTGAAAGGCCATGCTTGCATATGGTGGAAAGAAGTGCAACTAGAAAGAAATAGAAGCAAAAAGGAAAAGATAACCAGATGGGATCGAATGGTGGAGAAGTTGAAGAGACAGTTTATTCCTGTGGATTATGAATTGGACCTGTTGAGAAAAATGTAGAGTTTGAGACAGTCAAACAAATCTATCAAAGAATATACAGAGGAGTTTTTCCAGATCTCAATCAGAACTGGCCATTCAGAGGCTAACAGGGAGAAGGTGGCCCATTACATCAATGGGTTGAGAACCAGTATTCAAGAAGAATTGAGTCTGGTTAGGATGAGAACCATTGAGGATGCTTACCAATTTGCCCTCAAAGTCGAAGAGAAGCTGAACAGATGGTTTGAGGGTAAGCAAAGAGGAAGAGGTCGTGGTGGAAGAACTGGTGGAAGGACCAGTGGAGAAAAATATAAGGATCAGATGAAGGCTGGTGAAACCAGTAATACCCAGGACCAGAAAGAGGGGAACACCTACCAACCCCATAATCAGAACAATGGTTACCCGAGAGGGAGAGGTAGATCTGGACGTGGATTTGGAAGGGGAGGATTTCGTGGAACCTATTTCCACTGTGGTGAAGAAGGACATCGAGCATACGAGTGTCCACAACACCGAGAAAGGATGAATAAGAGACCTGAGGGTCCTGCCAGATCTACTGTGGCAGATGAAGGTGCTGAATCAGAACATTCTGAGGAGGTAGAGGGAGGAGAAGTTATGGTCACAAGGAGGACCCTGTTGAATGAGGAGAAAGAACCAGACCAGAGGAGGAGCCTGTTCCGCACAAGGTGTAGAAGTTTGGGTAAGGTCTGTAATATCATTATAGATAATGGTAGTACTGATAACTTGGTCTCAGAAGAAATGGTTACTAAGTTATAGTTAAAGAGGAGAAGCCACCCGCATCCATATCGGATTGCGTGGTTACAGAAGGACCATAGGGCTTTGGTCAGTGAGCAATGCTCGATGAAATTTAATATTGGGAATTACTGTGATGAGGTCCTATGTGACATCCTGCCTATGGATGCTTGTCATTTGTTGTTGGGAAGGCCATGGCAATTTGATCGATGTGCAGTGCATGATGGTCGCGCCAACACTTACTCAATGAAGAAGAATGGAGTGCGCCATAAGCTGAAGCCCTTGAAGGAAGCGGGTAAAAAGGTATGTAGCAGCGCTAGAATCTGTTTAGTTGAAGGGGGAAGATTTTTGGATGGTTTAAAGCATGAGCATATGTGCTATGCATTAATTCCTAGAGTTAGGAAGGAAGAATGTAAGGATACCCCTGTAGAAGTCTTAGGACTATTAGAAGAATTTCCAGACATTGTATCTGATAATGTGCCTGAGGGTTTACCACTAGTGAGGAAGATCAGTCACCATATAGATTTGGTACCAGGATCTAGTTTACCCAATAAGGCAACACATAGAATGACTCCTACAGAAATTGAAGAGCTAAATAGGAAAGTCCAAGAGTTTCTGGAGAAGGGACTGATTCGGGAGAGCTTGAGTCCATGTGCAGTACCTGCAGTACTAGCACCAAAGAAATATGGAGAGTGGAGAATGTGTACAGACTCTCGAGCCATTAACAAGATCACCATAAAGTACAGATTTCCATTGCCAAGGATGGATGACATTATGGACTGTTTGAGTGGAGCCAAGTACTTCACAAAGATTGATCCGAAGAGTGGTTATCATCATATTCGTGTCAGAGAAGGAGATGAGTGGAAGACAGCCTTCAAGACCAGAGAGGGTTTGTATGAATGGTTGGTCATGCCATTTGGGCTAACCAATGCACCAAGCACATTCATGCGACTGATGAATGAGGTATTGAAAGAATTTTTAGGCAAATTCATCATTGTCTATTTGGATGATATTTTAATATTTAGCAGAACCCTAGACGAGCATCTGATGCATATCAAAAGAGTTTTTGAGAAGCTGCGGGAGGAGCAGTTGTTAATTAATCTGAAGAAGTGTAATTTCATGAAGAAGGAGTTAGTGTACCTGGGATTTGTCATCTCAATCGAAGGTCTAAAAATGGACCCAAAAAAAGTGAGAGCTATCATTGAATGGCCTACTCCGAGAAGCACGAGCGAGGTAAGATCATTTCATGGTCTAGCAAGTTTTTATAGGAAATTCATTAGGAATTTCAGTAGTATTTGTGCACCCCTTACAGAAACAATGAGAGGGGATAAGAAAGAATTTAAGTGGACCTTAGGAGCAGATAAGAGCTTTGATATGTTGAAGAAGAAGGTTACAGAGCAACCTATTTTGGCACTTCCAGATTTTAATAAGGTATTTCAGGTAGATTGTGATGCTAGTGGTAGTGCCATAGGAGCTGTTTTGAGTCAAGAAGGTAAACCTATTGCTTACTTTAGTGAGAAACTCAATGATGCTAGGAAGAAGTATTCGGTTTATGATCAAGAGTTTTATGCTATGGTTCAAGCTCTAAAGAAGTGGCGACATTACCTATTGCCAAAAGAGTTTGTTCTATTTACTGATCATCAGGCCTTACAGTATATTAATAGCCAAGGGAAGCTAAATCAGAGGCACCTAAAGTGGGTTGAGTTTCTACAGAGTTATACCTTTGTGTTGAAGCATAGGAGCGAAAGGTCAAACAGAGTTGCAGATGCCTTAAGTAGAAGGCAGTGTTTGTTGATAGAAATGAAGGTGGAAGTGGTAGGATTTGATGAACTGAAGGGTTTGTACCCTGAAGATCCTAATTTTGTAGAAGCCTGGAAGGCTTGCTTGGCACCTATCACTTTGGACAGGACCAAGTGGTTGGATTTTTTGATCCAATATGGAATGTTGTTTAGAGGAAGTCAATTGTGCATTCCAAGGAGTTCAATGAGGGAAAATCTGGTCAAGGAGAAACATAGTGGAGGGCTGGCTGGACATTTTGGTCGGGATAAGACCATTGCCCTGGTTAGTGAGAACTACTATTGGCTGCAACTGCAGCAAGATGTGAAGAGGTTTGTGCAAAGCTATAGAGTATGCCAGAGGGCGAAAGGTGTGAACCAGAACACTGGATTATATCAGCCATTACCTATACCAGAGAGACCATGGGAGGACGTCAGCATGGATTTCGTTCTTGGTCTACCAAGGACACAATGGGGAAATGACTCCATATTTGTGGTGGTTGATAGGTTTTCCAAGATGGCACATTTTATTCCCTGCCAGAAAACTAGTGATGCAGTTCACATTGCAGGTTTATTTTTCAAAGAGGTGGTACGACTTCATGGTCTACCAAAGAGTATCATTTTTGACAGAGATACCAAATTTGTGGGGTATTTCTGGAGGACCTTGTGGAAGAAACTGAAGACATATTTGAAATTCAATTCTGCATACCACCCACAGAATGATGGCCAAACGGAGGTGGTGAATAGAAGTCTAGGAAATCTATTGAGATGCTTGATAGGAGATAAGCCCACGGGATGGGATTTGGTTTTGCCACAGGCAGAATTTGCATATAACAATTTTGTCAATAGGAGTACTAACAAATCTCCATTCCAGATAGTGTATGGGAGCAGTCCAAGGAATGCTTATGAGTTGAGGAAGATGGATACAAGGGAAAGGTGCAGTGCCGAGGCTGAGGACTTTGTAGAGCATCTGAAGAGCGTGCATGAAGAAGTGAAGAAGCACATTACTAACATGAATAACCAATATAAGACAAGGGCAGACCAGAAGCGACGGTTCAAGGAATTCACTGTGGGAGATGAAGTCATGGTCCATCTGAGAAAAGAAATATTTCCTGCTAAAACCTATAACAAGCTGAAGATGAAGAAGTTTGGACCATGCCGAATTATAGGAAAACGGGATTCAGGCAATGCATATGAAGTGGAATTGCCCAGTGGCCTTAACATATCACCTATTTTCAACATTGTAGATTTGGTAGAATATCATGAAGGAGGCAGTAGCGAGACACCAAGTGCAGAATTGTGGAGTATTCCAACGTCTACTCCAACAACAGGCGAGATCGAGGAAATACTAGACACTCGAGTAGGAAGAAGTACCAGGAACAGGTAATATTCTGAATATCTGGTCAAGTGGAAGGGCGGGCCTATCGAAGATGCAACTTGGTTGTCAAAAATAGAGGTCAACCGCCCTGGGTCTTCCTCCAATAGTACGAAGTGAAGGAAACTTCTCAATCCACCCCGGTTGTCTGATGCAGGAGCATCCGGTGGCAGCAGAGCAATCTTGCATCAACAAAAAAAATTTCTAAGTGTTAGCCTTGATGTCATGATATCACGACAGAGAAAAGTGTCGCGATATCGTGACATGTCACGTTTTCGTGACTCAGGAAGGAGAGAGAAGATGTGGAGCAAAAATGTCATGATTTCGTGACATGTCACAAAATCGCGACCGAAAGAAGACCGGAAAGGCCAGAGAAGAAAATGTCGTGATTTCGCGACATGTCGCGAAATCATGACCAAAAGAAGACCGGAAGGGCGAGAGAAGAAAATGTCATGATTTCATGACATGTCACGAAATCGTGACCGATGGAGCAGAAAGAAAGCAAGGAAACTGTCGCGATATCGCGACATGTCACGATTTCGCGACCCGAAACAGAGAAAGGAAGCAGAAAGCAAAGTTGTCGCGATATCGCGACATGTCGCGATTTTGTGACCCAAAAGGCGAGGAGGAGTCAGAAAGGAAAGATGTCATGATATCGTGACCTGTCATGATTTCATGACCGAAAAGGAGAAAGAGGAGCCGAAAAGGAAAGATGTCGCGATATCGTGACATGTCGCATTTTCGTGACCAAAGGACGAAAGAAAGCGCAAAGGAGAAAAAGTGTCGCGATATCACGACATGTCGCATTTTCGCGACCAAAAGGCGAGGGAAGGTGCAGGAGAGAAAAGTGTCACGATATCGTGACATGTCGCATTATCACGGCCAAAATGCGAGAGGAGGCATAGGAGAGAAAAAGTGTCGCGATATCGCGACATGTCGCATTTTCGCGACTCGCAAAGGGCAGGAAGGCCGAAAAGCAAAAGTGTCGCGATATCGTGACATGTCGCATTTTCGTGACTCGCAAAGGGCAGGAAGGCCGAAAAGAAAAAGTGTCGCGATATCACGACATGTCGCATTTTCGTGACTTGAAAAGGGGTAGGAAGGCAGTAAAGCAAAAATGTCGCGATATCGCGACATGTCACGTTTTCGTGACCAAACAAAAGGAAAGAAAAGGCAGCGGTTACAAGGGCCATTACAGAGGAAATTGTCGAGCGATGGGTATACCAAACGTCATCATGGGTTGACAGGCGGACAGAGTCTACAGTGGCAGCACTGGACAAGCACGTGGCACCAAGGTGCAATGAAAGCAGACGAAGATCAAGAGTCGAGAAGAAAGATGTTTCAGAAGCCAAGACAATGAAGAGGCACGAGAAATAAAATGAAGGGTCAAAAAAGGGAAACGAAGAGTCACACTAGAGATTTTAAAAGGGGAAGCGAAGGCATGCACAAGGGGCAGAAAAATATGGAGACAGAGTTGCAGACGTAAAGGCAAGAGGGCCATTCTGGACCTGTTTAGGCTGTTTTTCTTCTAGGGCGAAAGATGTTGTAATAGAAACTATCTTTCAGGATAAAGGAGCTGCCATCGTTGTAATATTTTTTTTTTGAATTTTTGAATGAGAACATAGATTTGGCATGAGCGATTTGGCTCCCCATCAGAGGAGGAGGAGTGCGAGTGTACATAGCGGAGCGCTGCTAAAATTTCATAGACATCATGAGTGCGAGAATCGGATCTTCGGGTGGAGGAGCCGAGGTGAGACCGATATGATGTTCCTTCTCTTTATTCATGCATGCTTTATATGAAGTTTAAAACTCACATATAAAATGTTTGTTCTCTTGATTTTGTTTTTAAGGTTTTAAAAACCTAATTTTTTTGTGCGTGTTGGTTTGATTTTATTCGTATATCAAGTTGAAAACCTAATATAGGAACTTTATTTGCTTTGTTTTTTTTGTTGTTAATTTTCGTATATTAAGGTCAAAACCCTAGTACACAACTGTTATCTGTCCTTTTTTTGTGTTCGTATTCAGGTTTAAAACCCAAAACGTTTTCATTTTTTTATTTTGTTGTTTTTGTTCATATTAAGGTTGAAACCCTAATATGTTTTATTTCATTTTTGTTTTTGCCATATTAAGGTTGAAACCCTAATATTTTTTATTTTATTTTGTTTGCGTTCACATTAGGGTTGAAACCCTAATATGATTTTTGTTGTTTTTTTTTTGTTGTTGATTGTATAGTTATTTTCATGTATGTTGTCGTTGCTGTACAGTTTTATTTTAATGATTTTGTACTTTTGTTGTACATTTGTAAATTGTAGTCTATACTATTGCTATACAGTTTTATTTTAATGTTTTTTTTTATATTAAGTATGTACTTAATATCCTTTTTTTGTTTTATTTTTTTGTTTCAGGTTGTAAAGAGTCGGTACCGCCAACCGAATGTTTTCTCTGATGCTCGGGATGCCTTGACAGTTGTGGATTGGGAGTGGATTGATGCCCTTGGGCTCAAGCACATGACACATCTAGAGCCTATGGTGGGGGATCGGGCATATTTTACTACCCTGATCAATCTGTGGGATCCCCGCACCAATAATTTTCATCTCCCAACAGGGGAGATGACTGTTAATATGGAAGATGTGTATCGGATTCTACGGATTTTGATAGATGGACTGCCTATCCAGACAACCCATCGTGACCAGCGGACAACGATATTGACACGATTTTTTGGTTCAACGGTGGAGAGGGGGGTGGAGAGGGCTGTGGAGAAGGCAAAGGCTGACTGCCAAATAGGTGGTATTCTGGTGCGGTGGTGGCTGTAGAGGGGCGTATTAGGGGTGAGGCATGCTTTGATCATGATCCTCATCTCCAATATGCTACTTCCTGACTCCTAAGGTGCGAGGTTCCCTTGGAACCTGCTTGAGTTGTTTTTAACTTTGGTGGAGTGTCCTCCATCAGCTCCACTTATTATGAGATGGGGTCAGACATTATTGGCATAGTTGTACGATAAGTTGTATGAGTTCTGCTACCAAAAGTGGAAGGGGATCGAGTGCAGTTATCTCTTGCAGTGTTGGGGGTGCCAGCACATAGCTATGGAGTAGCCGTAGGGTTTGCCTTGGACCACTCAAGGTGAGATGGTGGATCAAGAAATTGGGTATGCTTATTTATGACGGAGGTCAGAGGAGCATGGACAGAGTCGGTGGTGGGCAGGTGACATAGGTCACTATATTGATGCCTTCTCTTGTATAGCACCAGGGAAGGTGTTTTGGTGACCGTACCGGGACTGTCTAGCCTGGCCTAAGGCTGTAGAGTGGCTCTGGTGTGTGCAAAGGGGTAGATGGTTGATTGGGAGGCATGGGATAGAGCAGGAGTACTTTCCATATGTTTGGGTGATGTGGCAGTTTAGGGTGCTCTAGGGATTTCCTGGTGATCCCTTGATCTATGAGTATCGTGATGATGAGAGGAATCTAGTATGGCCTACCATTGAGCAGCTAGGCAAGGGGTTTGATGTAGTTATTGATATACCCGATGTGGACGATGTCGAGGTGACTGTAGAGTATGACTGGTGGTGGATTATGCGGCGATGGCAGAGTGAGGGGCCTCTAGGAGGCATGGATACTGTAGCAGTAGGAGGTGGGGGTGCAGAGGCACCGATGGAGGGTTGGGGGGCTTCGCTTGATGATGCTGACATGGTGGAGGTCAATGAATTCATAAAAAATAGTGATGATTTCGGGGTTTCAGAGCAGTCGAATGTACAAGATGTCCCGAAGTAGTGGGTGCCAGAGCAGCAAGCCGTCCTAGAGGTGCCCATGCCTCAGGCTGTCTCAAGGGATGTGGAGGGTGGGCTTCGTGCTGAGATAGCATGGTTGGAGGGTCTCCTATGGAGATGGGAGGAGGATCATAGATATGCTTTGGTGGAGGTAACGTAGGAGAGGGATCTCCTATGGACTTAGTTGGCACAGCGGAATAGTACATTAGTTGTGTATTGTCAACGAGATATGGAGTGGGGTCGATACTGGGTAGAGTTAGAGATAGAGGTTGTCCACCTTGGTGGACAGTTGGCTATGATTTATGGAGGTGGTTCATCGCGTCGTACGAGGGGTAGTGAGACTGATCAATTTGCATCATCTCATCGCATGCAGCTAGGTGAGGGTAGTGTTGGTGGGCAGGGTGTGAGGGCTGGCAACAACCGCCTTGAGAGGTCCCATAGGACCCATACTATTGGGGGTAGTTCCAGTCACACCGATCCTGCGTGATCATGGTGGTCGACTCCCTAGGCTTTAGGGATTTTGAGTTTTTGGTTTTTGTGTGGTCGGAGGACCTTCTTATTGTAGCCTGAGGGTATTTTGACTTGATATATATACATGACTCTTTTTTGTTTGATTATATACTTGTCATGGTTTATTTTTCTTTATGCATATTTATGTATGGTGATGTATGCATATGCTATTGTGACTGCAGATGATTTTAACTATATGATATAGATGTATGCATATGGAATGGATGGAATGATTCATTTGGTGTACAAGTGGTGGCACCATAGACTGTATAGGATTTACTGGCTTTCTATACTATGTGATTGCTTTATGGAATAACTTTTGCATTTGTAATAATTGTTTTGTATTTTTTGATGGTGATGTAAGTAATGAAATATACAACAATTGTTTTAGAATGTAGTTAAGGTTTTTCTGAGACTCGGATGCTTTAACTAACTAGTCAAGACTATACATTATCTTACAAGACTTTCGAACAAGGTACGAATCAGACTTGAGTTTGACCAAGTTATTTCACATCCCTATGTGTGTGATTGAGTTCATTTATGTGGTATTCGTAAGGATACCGTCAGTGCCAGGTAGGCTGTCCACCAAACCTGTACTGAGGATCACCTAATTAGCTCCACTAACTCCTTTGTTGTATGTAGTAGGATTAATCTACGACACAATCTAGGATACCATAAGCTAGCTCGTCCACATGCAAACATTGGTCTACACACGCAAAGCTAATGTGATAGACATATCATCATGCGTTTAGGATACTGCCATTGCCAGGTAGGCTATCCACCAAACCCGTAATGAGGATCACCTAAATGGTCTTTCAAATGCTAAGAATTCTAGGGATTCAAGCTCAGGCGTCTTTCGGTTGTTCAATTTGTTGGGATACTTGCTCTCACATATAGTGATGAAAATCACTATTTAATTTGAGTTTTTTTTTCTTGAGCAAGGGGTTTGAGTAGTGGTGATAACCACTATTATTTTTTATTGTTGCTTTTTGAGGATTTAGATTTTGAATTTTGACTTCAAAGTTGAGCTTGTGGAATTTTTGGCTTGCGAATGGCATTGATCCTTTAGGCCTTGGGGATGACTACCCATCCTTCTCAGGGGCATGTAGTACGAATCCTTACAACTTTGGGGATCAAAGGTGTTTGGGAATTTTGATGGTGAACTTTTGGGATTTTGCTTTGGAATGGTATTGATCCTTTAGGCCTTGGGGATGACTACCCATCCTTCTCAGGGACGTGTAGTACGAATCCTTATGATTTCGAGGATCAAAGGTGTTTGGTAATTCTAATGGTGAACTTTTGGGATTTTTCTTTGGAATGGTATTTATCCTTTAGCCCTTGGGGATGACCACCCATCCTTCTCAGGGACGTGTAGTATGAATCCTTACGAATTTAGGGATCAAGGATGTTTGGGATTTTTGATAGTGGTGAAAACCACTATTTATTTTGGGGAATTGGATGGGGAAGAGCTTGTCCTTTTGTCAATTCTCAGAATTCTTGAACCATTCACACAGGAGGATGAGCAGGATAAATTTTTTGCTCAAGGTACCCTAGACCACTTTGTAGGTTTCGTCTTTCGTTCACACAACTTGGGAATTTTTATGTGTTTTAAGCTTGTGTTGGGATGTTATGTAACAAGGTGTGATCCAAGTAAAACTCTACTTTGTAAAAATCGG
This sequence comes from Wollemia nobilis, assembly GCA_028583015.1. Classification (NCBI taxonomy): domain Eukaryota; kingdom Viridiplantae; phylum Streptophyta; class Pinopsida; order Araucariales; family Araucariaceae; genus Wollemia; species Wollemia nobilis. Next base: position 2,207,943 of record JAQPPZ010000806.1, read on the forward strand.
TCTGACTTTGTACAACATTTGACTAGAAATCTAAAGACAACTGAATGACGAAAACCCTAAAGACATTAGAAGACAACTGACTATGATATGTCGAAAATGTGAGTGGCGTAAAATGGACTGAATGTGGAAAATGATGGAATTTTCGAGTAATTACAGTCTATGGTGCATTTGACATGTATGACCAGCAAATATGTAATGTATGTGTGCGATACCTAATGCAGTTTTTTTTTTTGTGTTTTGATTTTTAAGATTATGCATGAAAGTGAGATGCAATTTTTTGTTATTTTTGATTATCTGTTGTTTTTGAATATTCGTTATGGTTGGCTTAACCTAAATGGGTGTGGACCAAGTGATTCTTATGGATCCTTGGAGGTTTTGACCAAAGGGATTATAGACACCTTTAGGGCATTTTGGGTGACCAGGGGGGGCGAGAACCCTTGGATATTTTGGTTTGACCAAAGGGATTATTGATACCTTTGGGGCGTTTGGGTGACCAAGCGATTGTGGGAATCCTTGGAGCGTTTGGTTTGACCAAAGGGATTATAGATACCTTTGGGGCATTTTTGGTTGACCAAGCAATTGTGGGAACCCTTGGAGCTTTTGGTTTGACCAAAGGGATTATGGATACCTTTGGGGCATTTTTGGTGACCAAGCGGTGGGAACCCTTGGAGCTTTTGGTTTGACCAAAGGGATTATAAATACCTTTGGGGCATTTTTGGTTGACCAAGCGATTGTGGGAACCCTTGGAGCTTTTGTTTTGACCAAAGGGATTATGGATACCTTTGGGGTGTTTTGGTTGACCAAGCGGTGGGAACCCTTGGAGCTTTTGGTTTGACCAAAGGGATTATTGATACCTTTGGGGTGTTTGGTGACCAAGCGATTGTGGGAATCCTTAGAGCATTTGGTTTGACCAAAGGGATTATAGATACCTTTGGGGTGTTTTTGGTTGACCAAGCGATTGTGGGAACCCTTGGAGATTTTGGTTTGACCAAAGGGATTATGGATACCTTTGGGGCATTTTAGGTTGACCAAGCAATTACGGGAATCCTTGGAGCTTTTGGTTTGACCAAAGGGATTATAGATACCTTTGGGGCATTTTTGGTTGACCAAGCAATTGCAATAATCCTTGGAGCTTTTGGTTTGACCAAAGGAATTATAGATACCTTTGGGGCATTTTGGGTTGACCAAGCGATTGTGGGAATCCTTGGAGCTTTTGGTTTGACCAAAGGGATTATAGATACCTTTGGGGAATTTTTGGTTGACCAAGCGATTGCAAGAACCCTTGGGGCTTTTGGAGTGGGCCATGGCTCTCTAAATGTTGAATGGCCTCAAATGACTGATGTTCAAGGGTTCTAGTTCCTTGATTCCTTCAAGAGAGGTGAGTCGGTATGTTCTAGGTCCTATTTTAATGTTGATTACATAAGGACCTAACCAATTTTCCATGAACTTGTCCCTTAAATGGGATGACAAGTTAGAATTTTGTTGGTTCTCTTTTAAGACCAAGTCACCAACTTAAAAGTCCCTCAGGTGAACTTTCATGTTGTATGCTTTCTTAAGTCGCTCTTGATAGATACGTAAATGCTCAAGAGCATTGACGTGTCGTTCATCGAGTAATGTAAGCTGGTCTAACCGGTCCTGCCATGCAGTGTCATCATCAATGAACTCTTGCATTGATATGCGTAGGGAGGGTATTTCCAACTCGAGAGGCATGATTGCCTCGGAGCCATACACTAGCAAAAATGGAGTTGCCCCAGTGGGCGTCCGAATGCTAGTGTGATAAGCCCATAGGGCAAGTGGTATTTGGATGTGCCAATCCTTATGACTATATGTGACCATATTTTTAAGGATGGCAACTAGCATTTTGTTTGACACCTCTGCTTGCCCATTTGCCTATGGATAATAGGGTGTCAAAAAACTGTGCTGAATTTTGTACTTTGTTGTCAAAGCATGCACATATTTGTTTTTAAATGATGTCCCATTATTCGAGATGATATTGGATGGAATACCAAAATGACATATGATGTTATGTAAAATGAACTCCGTAATGCAAGGCCTAGTCATAGAGGTAAGCGTAATTTCTTCCACCCACTTAATGAAGTACTTTGTAGCCGTTATGATAAACATGTGACGACCTGACGATGCAGGGGAGATCTTTCCGATGAGATCTAAGCCCCACTATGAAAATGGCCAAGCTGATTGGATCGGCTGCAAGGCCTGAGAAGGTACATGTGTCAAGTTAGTGTGGTGTTGACACTTCACGCACTTTCGCACATATGCACAACAATCTCACTCTAAAGATGGCCAATAATAGCCCATGCAAAGAATACACTTTATGATGGCCATACCGCTGAAGTGGCCATCACATGTACCATTGTGTGCTTGGGTGATCGCCCAAGTGGACTCCTGTTGGTCCAAGCAACGAAGGAGGATTCCTTCGTAGCTCCGACGGTATAAAAATGTCTCCTAACAAGACATGTTTTTCCACTTTTGTTTAAATGATCTTTTTGCGGTGTGCGACAATCCAAGTGGGAGGCTACCTAACTTGAGATAGTCTCTTATGGATGTGTACCAATCTTGTTGATCAGAAACCTCAATGGTATGAATGGTCGATCCCTCTTGAAGTTCATCCCTAGAAAAAGCTGAGCAGGAAAGAACTTGTAAAAATAGCATTGTGTTGCTATTAAAAGGGGTTGGAGAGAACAAAGACCCCCAGTTGACATGATTCAGACTATCATGGATTTGAGAGAACCTATCCTGAGATAGTTCAATCTGGATTAGGTGGATTCCTGGCATTATTTCAGAGATTGCACGCTCCATCATGAATTGCGCTAACATTTGGACTTGAATGGTTGTCATCTCACTAGAAATGTCTTGCGGGATTAATGACCCCAAGGATGCCATAATGTTTACAAAATTATTTTATGATCGAGGGAGTGCCTCGATGTCGTACCATTCAAGATTTGCTAGGATTTTATCCACAAGGGTTTTGTAGGCCTACAGAACTGGGCATTTGCATTGGAATACCCCTTTCACTTGGTTGACAATTAACAACAAATCACCAAAGATATTCAAGCGTTTTATGTTCATGGTGATGGTTGTTTGAAGACCTATGAGCAAGGCTTCATATTTAGCATTGTTATTGGTGCACGAGAAATCAAGTTTAAATGATAAAGGCATTGGAGCCCCTTGTGGTGTGAAAAACACGATTCTCATGCTGCCCCCTTGCTCACATTTAGAACCATCAAAAAATAATGTTATGTCGGCTTGTGACTTAGGCTCATCAGAATCTGGTGATTTTGAGACATGGAAGACCCCATCATTGAGTAGCTCTATGGTCAGAGGTTGATCGTCTTCGAGAGGAGCCTCTGCTAGTTGATCGACAATGACTTGACATTTTATGGATTTTTGTCCAATGAATTCGATGTCAAACTTTGTCAACAACATGATCCATTTTGTCGTGCAACTACTGTGATAAGTACGACTCATCATGTACCACAATGGATTCTCCTTAGATACAACATACGTCATATTGCACAGCATGTAATGGTGTAGCTTTTTTGTGGCAAATACCTCCACCAAGCATAGATTCTCAACGTATGCATAGTTAAGTTCATAACTGACCAGGGTGCGACTAAGATAATAATTATCCTGTTATTTATGTAATTTATTTTTCTAGGCTAGCATGGCATCCAACGCCACCTTAGTAGATGAGATGTATAAATAGAATGGCACTCCTGGTCTAGGTGGTGCCAATACTGGTGGAAAATCCAACTATTGTTTGATGTCATAAAAGGCTGAATGACACTCGTCGTCCCAATGAAATGCTACCCCCTTGTGTAACAATTTATTCATGGGTCGGCACTTGTTAGATAACTACGCTATGAAGCGCTTGATCGACACAACCTTACCCTGCAAGCTTCAGAGCTGCCTGATGGTGGTTGGGGGAAGCATTTGATAGATTGCCTTGACTTTATTTGGATCTACCTCGATGCCTCATTTTGAGACTATGAAACCCAAGAGTTTTCTAGATGTGACGCAAAATACGCACTTCTTGGGATTTAGCCTAACCTTGTGTTCAATGAGGCGATCAAGGATCTTGCGTAAGTCATCGAGATGATTTTGGCATAAAAGAGATTTGGCCAACAAATCATCCATATAATATTCCAAAGTTTTATGCATGTGATCATGGAAGATGTATGTCATAGCTCATTGGTAGGTGGCACCAGCATTTTTAAGGCCAAAGGGCATGACATTATAACAAAATGTCCCCCAAGGCATTATGAACACCATTTTTAGTTGATCATCGAGATTGATACAAATCTAGTTGTATCTCGAGAAACCATCCATGAGGGAAAGCATTTCATGGCCTGTTGTAGCATCTACCAATGTGTCGATGCTAGGCAAGGGGAAATCATCCTTGGGACTTACTTTGTTTAAATATCAAAAATTGGTGCATATGCGAATCCTCCCGTCAGGATTTTTGACGAGTACCATGTTGGACAACCATGGTGGGTAATCTACGTAGATGACAAACTATGCATCCAACATATTTTGTAGCTCGTATTTGACCATTAAGGCCACTGTTGGATGCATTTTACATAGCTTTTGCTTGATTGGCTTGACTATCGAAGCAAGTGTTATATTATGCATGACTAGCTATGGGTCTAGCCCCGACATGTCTTTGTAGGACCATGCAAAACCTCCTTCTTCTCTTTGATAAGGGCAATCTAATTGGCTTGCTCTTCAAGGGATAAACTTACCCCTAGCTTGATGAATTATGGATTCATTAGATTAGAACCGATGTTTACGTCAATCGTCTCTTCGACTAACATGTGGGATCCATCCTCCAACTGGTGTGGAGTTGGGATCAAGTGGATATCATTTGCTGAATTTATATCTATGTTGGGAATGTCGGGTTCCTCTTCAGCATGGAAGATATCCTAAGTCTATACTGGGGTGAAATGAAACATCTCATCACAAGGCCAGTACTCTTATGGGGATGGTGGTGAGTCAGCGTGATCCCAATCTATGGCATCTAGGTCTAGATACAATGGTCATGTTGGATCAGTTGGATTGTGGATGGGGGCAATTAAATCAATGGAGATCATGTTGATGGAATGAATTTTGTCTCCATTGTCACATGGGTGTTGATTCAGACATCCTTGGTGATCCTTGTACCCCGGATCTGGCTTTGTGGGTATTGGCACAAAAGGATCAGCCCTATGTGTGGATAGAAGGACAGGGTCTACCCTTAGCACTGATGGACCTATAGGGTCTCTAGGTGGGAGGTGCTCCCTGTATGCCCAAAGTGGTGGATGAAGCACTTAGTTTAACTGTACTTGGTTTAAATGCCACCTATGCCTTGGTCCCATATTTAGATGTTCAAACATATCATCGATGTCTATGGGGTATTCTTGTTGCCTCATATGGTTGAGATATGCCATCTCAGTCTCATCCTCATAATCACTATCGAATATCCATAGGCCTTTATTGGCTCTTACAACTATGTGCCCCTATGGTCGATATAACCTCCCACTAGGCATTTCTTGATCACTATTCTCACTCTGTACGAAAATCGAAACTCTGGCATGTAGGTAGTCGATGTTGGAGAAGATATTTGGATCTTCTTCCTTCGGTGGATCACTTGGCCTTATGGCCAGCATGGGAGGCTTGTTTTGTTCAAGCAAGTTGATTTGGTCCCTTCTGGGTTGTTCCACTCTCTATGAGAGGGCTGGATTCTCTAGAGGTAGCAATTTCCTGATCGAAACATTAAAGGGGAACATTGCCACAAAGTTCTCCTGATAGTCGTCAATGGGTGTTACCTACGAGTGATTGCTATCGGACTCAAAAGGGTCCCAAGGTGCTACCTCATAATCTAACTCATTTTCATAAGACCTCCCTTGATCTTGTTCATATCCCTCTTGGAGGTTACTTCTTGAATTTTCCCCTTCCTCGATCAAAGGGGAGGGGTTGTTGAGGTCAACAAGGTTTGTTGTTAAAAATGGGAGATAATTCCCCAATGTGTATGTTGTGTTGGGATTGGCATATGGATCTTGTGCCAACCCATCCCTGTTGCCTAGACCTAGGCCTTGCATGGTTTCTACCAAGATGTTGAGGGGCAAAGGGTGGTTGAAACCTACTCCTAATTTATCATATGGCATCTGGTATCTTGGTTGACAAAGAATGCGCATTCCTTATTCGTATCTGCCCAATCCATATCCATGCCAATTACATTGGTCTAGGTATTTCAAGGCGAATTCTAGGTTGGACAGGTAGTAAACATTCTCAGAAAATGGCTCTTCGTCCTCTTCCTCTTGTATGTAGGGTTCAATTTCGTTCTTGAGGCCCCCATATACAAAATTGGTCTGATTTGGCAGGTAGCCTAAAGGGACGATAGTACCGATAGGGAGGTGAGGTCTCCCCATGTCTTGCATGGATTTAAGTGTGGGTGCTGCCACAATGTTCCGCACTAGGTACTCCCCCAAGCTCGTATTGGCCATATCAATAGTAATCATTAGTGGTTGAGGGGGAGAGAATGGGATTTCTCCCTAAGTCCACTCCATGTTGGATGAACCAGGTGTCTCGACTTCCATTCGGTTGGGCACCTCTTCGATAGAGATGGTTGAGACTAATGGTGGTACCTCCTCTAGGGGCTTCTTCCTATTGTCCTTTTGTGTGGCCACCATAGGTGGCATCATTAGTGAAGGAACCGATGACGAAGATGGGCTAGATTGCTGAGTTGATGGATTCAACAGTAGGGATGTAGGTAGAATCAGACCCTGTGTGGACGGATTCAATTGAAAGTCCAAATGTGTCGATGGGAGGGTCGATTGTGGCATCAGCTACACCGCATTGCAGAACTTAAAGGGCTCTAAGTCTGCTGGGACTACATGTACTTGCCATTCATATGTGTATTTGAGGCATTGATGGGCTATCGAAGGGACACACTTCATGTACCTGATCCAAGGCCAGCCTAGCAAGATATTGTAGGACATCTCACCCTCAAGGATGTGACACAATGTAGAAATGGTCTTTTGTCCTACTTGGATGGGCAAGAAAATTGTGCCAACCTTCAAGCATAATGCGTCGTTGAATGCTCAAAGAGTGTAAGTGGATGCCACAATGTGGGATGCTGGCAGCTTAAGGTGTTTTAATGCCACTATCGTGATTATGTTTCTAGATGAGCCAGTGTCCAACAACACCCTCTTGAATGGAATCCTTTTGACCCATGCAATGACGTGCAGGGGTGGATCCACCATATCACCAGTCACCAGTTTCAGTTCGTCTTACCTAAAGGTTATGACTGGTTTTATGCATTGTCTCACATGTCCTATGAAATTTTTGAAGGAATTGGCTTCGTGGGTTTGTAGCTCAATGGATTTGAGTATCTCCATCAGAGCCTCCCGATGGGGTGATGATTTTTGGATGAGCTCATAAATGGAGAGCCTAGCCGACGTGGTTCTTAAACTTTGAGTAAGTTTAGTTTGAATTGTGGCCATTGGTCTAGGCAGGGGAGGTTGTGTAGGGTGTTGTGGAGGTTGTGATGTTGATGGAACATCTCCTGTAGCTGCAGTGGGTGTAGTCATGTTTGGGTATCTTTTGTTCCATGTCATGATGCTTATCATCCCTATGTATCCTTGCATGGGGCAATTTTGTGTTACCTCATTCACTTGTAAAGTCTTTGCCTGCGCATCATGGGCAGGTAGGGGGTCTTTGAAGACCTCCATATGTTGGTTGCTTAGTGCTACGGGATTATCTACCATGAGCATTTTGTTGTCTATCAAGTCCTGCACTAAGTGTTTGTATTTCCAACAAGTGGAGATTTCGTGTCCTTTCTGCCGATGAAATATACAATATAAGTCTTCCCTATAGCCCTTGGGTTTTGGCGTATTGGGGTCTATGGGTCGACTTTCTAGAAAATTTATCAGGTTTTTCGTGAACAAGCGGTCAAAAAAGGAGTCTCTAGACTCCGTGAATTGTGTGAATTGTCGCCTAGGGTGACGCTACTGATTTTTCTCTTGTTTATGATTTTCCTTTTCATAGTTATCAAGAGGAACTGCCTGATAATTAGCCTTTGGGGTCTGTTTCATTTGTGTAGGCTTTGGTATATTTATGGCAACCTGATTGACCATGGTGGGTTTTGATTGTGTGGGCCTAAATTTAGCATTTTTGAGCCACTCTTTCTTGCGCGGCTTGGCAATATCACCGTCTTGTATTTTGATCTCCTCAATTATCCTGGTGTGATAATCAGAGTTGACAGGGGTCTTCGAAATGCATGCAATTATTTAAATATAACACAGAGGACCAAGAAAATTCAAAAATTTAACATGCCTTCAATTATTTAATAGCACCACCTCTATCTATAAAACAAATAGAACATATATATATGTAGGATATGTAGAAGGTTAGAGAAGAAAGAGGAGATGGCGGATAAGGGAGATAATGAGGTTAGAGAAGAATATGTATGAAGTTGGTGAGGTGGAAAGATAAGGAGATGGATGAGAAGCATGGAGGGATAAGGAAATGAAGTGGAGGAAAGAATTTAGGAGATAGAGAAACCAAAAAAAAATATTTTGTCGACAAACTATTGCCGACATTACAATCCTGTTCATACTAGGCTTAGAAATTATTGGGATATTTTTGAGCCTAAACCCCTTTCTCACTTGTAACATTCTCCCCCTTAAAGTTGAGAGAACTGACTATACAGTCTCTCTGCTTTATAAATTGAGCTTTAGCCATCACTTTGGTGAAGATATCTGCAATGTTCTCCAAAGTGCAACAAAATTTAAGCTCAACAATTTCTTGCTTCACCATGTCCCAGATGAAGTGATACTTCATATCAAAGTGTTTTGTTCTGCTATGGTGGATTGGATTATATGCCAACTGAATGGCACTAATGTTATCATAGTAGATTCTGGTCGGACCACTTTGCTATTCTCCAATCTCTTCCAACACTTTTCTCAACCATAACACTTGAGTACTAGCATATGTGACTGCTATATACTCAGCTTCTATAGAGGACAAAGCTACTACAGTCTACTTTTTGGAACTCCATGTTATTAGTCCTGACCCTAGACTAAAACAGTTCCTAAAGTTGATTTCCTGTCATCAATGTTGCTAACCCAATCACTATCACTGAAGCCTACAAGTTTGATAGTGTTACATTTATGGTAATGGATTCCAAAATCCCATGTACCCATTACATATATGAGAATTCTCTTAGCTGCCTTCAAATGTAGCTCAGATGGGCTAGCCATAAATCAAGAGACAAGAGAAACAACATACTGAATATCAGGTCCGATGTTGGCGAGAAACATCAAACTCCCAACCATGCTTCTGAAAGTGGTCACGTCAACTTTTGGTGCTCCATCATCTTTGCTTAATTGGATCCCATGTCCAACTGGAGTTGCAACTGGTTTGCAATTCTCCATTTAAAACTTCTTGATCATGTCTCGAGCATACTTATGTTGACAGATGAAGATCCCTGTATCTGACTGATGAACCTCCATTCCAAGGAAGTAGTGCATTAAGCCAAGATCCTTCATCTCAAACTGCTTCATCATGGAGTATTTGAACTCCATATTCACTTTTTCATTACTACCCATGAATATGAGATCATCCACATACAAGCAAACTATGAGGATGTCATTACCTTACTTTAGGTAGTAAAGGGTGGGTTCATTTCTGCTTCTGGTGAACCCAAAATCTTTGAAATACCCATCAATGCATGAGTACCAAGCTCGTGGTGTCTGCTTGAGGCCATAGAGTGTCTTTTTTAGTCTGTAAACAAGGTTCTCCTTGCCTTTCTCTTTAAATCCCTGTGGTTTCTCAACATACACTTCTTCTGTCAAGTAACCATTGAGAAATGCACTCTTTACATCCATGTGTTGGACTTTCCAACCTTTGTGAGCAGCCAAAGCAAGAACTGTTCTGATGGTTTCCTGTCTGGATACAGGAGCAAATGTCTCTTCGTAATCAATACCATATTTATGTGTAAATCCTTTGGCAACCAATCTTGCTTTGTGCCTTTCAATGCTTCCATCAGCATTGAATTTGGTCTTGAAGACCCATTTGCATCCAACACATTTCTTGCCTTTAGGAAGCTTTACCAGCTCCCAAGTGTCATTGTTTTTTATAGAGGTTATCTCCTCTTTCATGGCATCTTGCCAAATTTTTTGAGTACATGCCTTCTCATAACTAGAAGGTTCAAGTTGTGCACTAGTTAACAAGGCATAGTTAACTATATCTCCCCGAGGTTCTTGGGAGTCATCATCACCATACAAATGCATATTTTCAAGTCTTTGCAAGACTGAATTCATTTCACTAGCTTGAATTCTAGTATATCTTCTTTGAAAGTTTGTATCCATATGATAATATGGATGATGCTAGAGTGTTCTATTACCTCTGGATGGAGAATCAATATCCATTGGTGAGGAACTGACCGACCTTTGAGGAGAAGGACTTGGTGAAGAAGTTGAACTCAAAGATGAACTTGGGCTTGTTGGAGGAGACTTCTTACCTTTCTATGGTGATTGTTGTTGCACCTGTTTAGAAACTGCATCATTAGATTCATCATCACTGAATATTTGGGGCTTACCCCATTCTCCCCCTTCATCAAAAATCATGTCCCTATAAAGCACAATCTTTCGAGTCCTGGGATTGTAGAGTCGGTAAGATTTTGTGTTCTCACAGTACCCTATAAATATGCATTCTTGACTCTTTGGATCAAGTTTTTTTCTCAGCTCATCAGGAATATGAGAATATGCCAGTGAACCAAACACTCAGAAATGCTTGACATTTGGTTTCTTACCATACCATGCTTGGTAAGGAGTTTTCCCTTTCAAACTTAAAGTAGGGCTCCTATTCAAAATATACACACTGGTCCTAGCTGCATCTGCCCAATAAATATTATTCAAATGCTTCGTCTAAAGCATAGATATTGCCATCTCTACAATGATGCGGTTCTTTCTCTCAGCCACACCATTCTGCTGTGGAGTATAGGTAGCAGTGAACTGCCTTTTTATTCCATGTTCTTTACAAAAATTCAAAAATTCATTAGAGTATTCTCCTCCTTTATATGATCTCAAACACTTAACAAAATATCCACTCTCATTTTCAAATCTTTTTTTAAAATCTACAAAGCAATCAAATGCTTCATATTTATGCTTTAGAAAATATATCCAGCACATTCTTGAAAAATCATCAATGAATAGAAGAAAGTAAGTTTTTACCAATGCTTTTGGTCTGCATTGGACCACAGATGTCCGAATGCACTAGTTGGAGTGGATAACTGGCCCACCATGCTTGCCCTTGTGGAAATTTGGCCCTAGCATGCTTACTCAAAGCACAACCTTCATAGACTTCTTTATTATCCCGAATTTTAGAAAGTCCGGTCACCATCGCTTGAGAGGTTAACATCTTCAAACTAGCTGAATTCAGATGACCGTATCTCAAGTGCCACAACACACTTGGATTTGAAATAGCAACATTTGCTAATTGATATCCCCCTAACTGACCAAAATTTAGAGGGAAAATCTTGTTCTTTTTCATTGGCACTTGTGTAATGATTCTATTACTATTATTTTTATCAAAAATGGTGCATTTACCCTCATCAAAAAGCAACTTGTAGTTCTTTTCTAACATTTGACCAACACTTGAAAGATTGTGTTGGAGATGGGGTGTGTAATAGATATCATTTACTTGCTTAACACCTTCTTTAGTTGTAACCACCATGGCTCTAATGCCTTCAACTGCCAATGACTTGTTGTCCCCCAACTTGATGTTGGATTTGTAAGAAGAATCCATGGTAGCAAAGAGTTCTTCTTTGCCACTCATATGATTTGAACACCCAGTATCCAAAATCTAGGTGTCATTCATGTTCTGATCTGATTAGTCATATGAAAGAAAGAGATTTGTGGTCCCTTCCTCTTCTCCGAAATTGCCATACTGACTGCTGCTGATCCCTTGTGAAGGGTGCTTTGACCAACAGTCACGAGCATAATGGCCAGGTTTGCCACAATTGTAGCAAACTTGCTTCGACTTGTCATTTCATTTTCCTCGGCCTGGATGCTTTCCTCTATTCTACTATCCACATCTATTCTGACCTCCACCTTTGTTTGAATATCCTCCTCTACTTGGGGTTCCACCTCATGGACTATTCTTGCCTCTTCCTCTGTGCTGACCTATGCCACGACCTCTACCTCTTCCTTCTTATGAAGTGAAGGCTTTATCATTTCCTCCATGGCTGGTGGAAGGAGTGTCTTGCAATATTTCTTCATGTGAAATAAGAGAACCAATTAGTGCTTCAAAAGAAAGAGTGGTCAAATATTTTGACTCTTCAATAATGATTGTTACATGATTCCACCTCGAAAGAAGTGTTCGCAACACTTTCTTCACCATAACCTCAAGCTTAATATCTTCACCTAGATTGACCATTTTATCTATTACGGCTTTAACCCGCACGCAGTAGTCTCCTACTTTCTCATTTTCCTACATTCTGAGATTTTCAAAATCTCTCTTCAGTGTTTGAAGTCTAACATGTTTTACTTGATCACTACCTTGAAATCTTTCTTTCAAAACTTTCCAAGCATCTTGAGCTGTGACACAGGATCCTATTATAGGAAAGATACTTTTATCTAGGGCTTCTTGTAAATAGTACAGGGCAGAGGAATTATTTTTTTGGGCTTTTTTTCTAGTTTTTTATCTGCAGCACTCAAAGCTGCCCATTCAGTAGCTGTGGGTTCTATATACCCTTCTGTTACAATATCCCATAAACCTTTGCCTATTAGCATAGTTTTCATCTTTATTGACCAGTATTCATAATCACTACCATTAAACTCAGGAATTGGGAGACTTGTATTTGAGGCCATTTCTACCGCTTGAAATTAAACTTTGATTTGACTAATATAAGTAATAACAAAGCAAAATAATTACAATTTCAAATCAAATCTGGTTTTTTTAATTCTCTCACTGATTTCTTGTTCTTCTTGTTGTGGATCTCTCAGTACTGGATGCCCAAAATTGTTGGTAATGGAATCCTTGTCGTCGCTGATGACAATGATTTCAAAGGTTGGTTCTAGCTCTGGTGAGCGTGGGGTATAACTATCACTGGATTGTTCCTTAGGTACAACTTCAACTGAATCGGTCTCCTCCACTCATTATCCGAATATGTTGTCTTTTGAGTAAGCTTCGTAACCAGAATCCATATTCCTTTGGTGGGCTATGACCGCATTTTCTAATTGATTGAAAACTGTATGCAAACCATATCTCCGAACTTTTTTGTCAAACCATGCGGCGTTCTCTCTTTGTAAAAGATAATAAAGGGTATGAGAGCATCCGATTGATCTGATCATCTACTCATTAATGCAAAAAACAACTTCATTAGAGCCTCTAAGGTTAAAATTTTCACCCTTTTATAGCCATCGAGGCTATTACAAAACAAATATTTAACCTTGAACGGGGTTCCAAGGGGAGGTGCTAAACGGGCATTCCGGAAGACTTCCTGACACTTTTCCAAGTTCACAATATGCAAATTTTCACTTTCCACTTTTCACAATTTTTTCTCCAAAAAAAAGTTTTCAAATTTTTTATAATAATCAATAATGCTTTTAATAAATTAAAAATAAGTATATTAATAAAATAATTAAAAGCATTTATTTGAAAATTAAATTCAATTTAAAAAAAAATCTAATAAAAAAACTTTTTTTTAAAACCTTTTATTATTCTAGTGATTCGAACTCGTGACCTCACGTATGTAGAAAAGCACCTTTACTCGCTCTTCTTCTTAAGGCTCCTTCATGGCGATAACAAAAAAAAACTTTGATTTTCCTAACCCTGTGGGATTCGACCCCGGGTCTTCTCCTTTTTTGGTGGAAGGTTTTAACTGCTAGCCCACGACTGTCGGTTGAGACAATAGAGGCATGAGAGCCTCTATAATATCAAGCGATGGCAATATTTAAAAAAAAAAAAATTGAACTTAATATCCCACATTCACCGTGTGTGGGGAAATTTGGGGTTTAAAAACCCCAATGTGACTATGAAAAATTGATTGCCTTCGGGAAATCGACGTCGCCTCCTTTTGCCGCTACTTTAAATAATGATCACCCTCCTTGCTGCCAGTTGTGTCACCACCTTGATCCACATGCCACTGCAACGTGTCCTTCCACATCTACCTCGAATCATGTACCTACCACGTCAGTTCCTTGAACTGCATGCACTTTGTCAGGCTCGTCTACCTCAGCTGTCTACTTCCATCTGTTCCTAACAACTCCTCGAGATGTGTTTCATATCCATTATCGATTCATGTGCCACACTCTCTGTCTCGTCGAGCATGCCCCTGGCCTCAGCTCTGATACCAGTGATAATCAAAGTTGATAGGGGTCTTGAAATGCATGCAATTATTTAAATATAACATAGAGGACCACAAATTTAAAAATTGAACACGCCTTCAATTATTTAATAGCACAACCTCTATCTATAAAACAAATAGAACATATATATATATATGTGTAGGAGATGTAGAAGGTTAGAGAAGAAAGAGGAGATGGCAGATAAGGGATATAAGGAGTTTAGAGAAGAATATGGAGGAAGTTGGTGAGGTGGAGAGATAAGGAGATGGATGAGAAGCATGGAGGGATAAGGAAATGAAGTGGAGGAGAGAATGTAGGAGATAGAGAAACCAAAAAAAAATATTTTGTCGACAAACTATTGCCGACATTACAATCCTGTTCATACTAGGCTTAGAAATTATTGGGATATTTTTGAGCCTAAACCCCTTTCTCACTTGTAACACCTGGATTGCGCCAGGGCTTCTTCAAGGGTGGCATATTGCTGTAGCTGCAATAGCACGGAGATCGACCTTAAGAAACTCTTTGAAAACATTTGAGTCATGTCGGCCATGGGAGGGAGGTAAGGTAGCTTTGAAAGAAATGTCCTCCATTGATTCCCATAAGCAACTATGGTCTCATCATCATACTGCTTAAGGCTAGCTAGGTCACTTAAGGATGCCTTCTTCTTGGTTTTGAAGGCAAAACGTTCAAGGAACGCGTCCACTAGTCGGTCTAGATTATTGATGCTATGCTTCGACAACTGGGTAAACCAATCCGAGGCAGGGCCTACGAACATGGTTATAAACGTTCTTAGAAGCAATGCATCATTATCCTGAATGCCAAAGCATTGACTCAGGAACCTTGTTACGTGCTCTTGGGCATCCTCATCCCCTCTAAAAATTGCCAATTGAGGCACTTTGAAGTGGTTGGGGTATGGGGGTGCCGGAACTAAAGGATGCATAGGGTGACTGCAGAGTTGGCGTAAGGTGGGCTTTTGGGGCCCTAAAGTCTTAGTCTCCATAGACTCTAAGCGCTCTAGCAGTACTTTGTATGCATCAGAGGATTTTATTTCCTCTTATTTGGTTTGTTCTTGTTGTGAATTGCGAGGAACTTGAGGCCTATGGATGGGTAGCCGGATAGCGCCCCCCCTGCCTTGGTAGGGCATTTTAGCCTGCTCTTCTTCTCACTAAAATTCCTCATAAGCCTCGTGATGAGTTTATGGGCATGACATATAAACACGGACGAGTGCCCAAGGAAGGCTCCCATCATTGGTTCTAGGAGTGGCCTCCCGCTCAGGTCTAGGAGGTCTTGGAGGCAATGCTTGATAAGGTCATGGGGACCTATCTCGTACTAATGGGTTGTGCCTCTCATAAATTTATGTCTTATGCATACGAGGGGTTGGAATCCTCTCATGCCTAGTGTTCTAGAACAAATCATCTATCTAGCGCTGAATGCGCTCTTTATTAAGATGATACAATTGTTCTAACTGTTGTTGATCTTTCCTATGCTACATGATTTGTGCTTGGCGGGTGGCATGTTTGGCAAATGCCAAGTCAATTTGTTCCACCATCATAGGTCTGGGAGGTCTAGATGCCTCCCCTACATATCTATCTCGGTCGTTGTGGTCTAATATCTCTATGGGTCACTTTCCTCTATCGAGGTTAGTAGAATTCACCCGAGGTTGTGGCCTCAATAGGTGATCTTGATAATCACCAAGTGTGGAGGTGCATTGCTCCTGCACGATGTATTGCTCTTGAGGAATATACTGGTTTTCCTTATGCTCCCTTTCGTACATGTGAAAGGGATGGGTGGAGTTGGCTCACCCTATCTGAAGAGCCTTGCATTCTATATTTGGCCTATTAGTTCTAATAATAATGAGGGGTGGAGGAGGAATGATATAATTATGTGGGCCCTCCTTATGAACCCTATGCTGCTCTAGCGCTTCATCGCGTAGTGGCCACTCATAATGAGTGTCTAATGGGGCCTTCCCATGTGTGTACTCCTCCTGAGAGGGTCTGTGTTGAACGGGAGTGCCCCTCAAAGGGGTGCCTCTATAGTACTGCTCTGTGGCGGTATGGTGTGGACTATGTTGTGGGTCAGGCTACCAAGGTGGTATAACCAAGTCCTTGGGGCTGTAACAGAGGTGACTTGTACCTTCTTTCATCCTTTTCGTAGCTTCTACCCATGATTGGACTTGGCTATGGGTATACACCATGGTGGTGGTTTTTATGAAAAGATATGTATATTTTTATCTCCTTTACAATTTTTATGCTATACCAAACAAAAGGGGACCACACAAACAAAGAAATGATTATCTCGTTTACATATTAAATGTGTATCCTAGATCTAGTTTAGTGTGTTTGATTTTTGTTATGTAACTCTTGTAAAGAAAACTTTGTTATACATGCATAATGAGGGCTCTTGTATCTCCAAAATGGTCACCCCTTCAATGTACCATTGTCAGGCCATTATACCGAACCTCCCAATATACCTGCCCTTATGTGAGGGAAACTATTGGTACGCGAGAGCAGAATAGTAAGTGGAACATAGACGGTATGGAAGAGGGATCGCTCTATTTTTGACACCTACCTTAGAAGACTTATCCTCATGCACAGGGAATCATCCCCACTTCACTTGGTCAAATTTCGTCAGGATTTATGTCTAGAAACAGTCGCGATCAAGGTATATGTATTCAAAATCCAAGCCAAGGTGGTGATGAAACCCACCATTGGTCTTGATCAAGTGTTGGGGTATTAAGACCAACTCCTTGATGTTAATATTATTAGGTGGTGTGTGTGGTTCCTTTTAATTGTGTAAAGAAATAAAACATACAACAAAAGATGATTTTCACTAATGCAATGCTTTAAAGTATGTTTTATCTTTCAGAGACAATTAGTAGCAAAAAGGAAATCGCAAAACCTAACTAGAATTGAAACCTACAATGACGACTTCTCATTTGTGCAAGTATCATGAAAGAAAACTAGAGAAACATGCATTCCTAATCAAGTCCCTTCCATTTAATTTACTCTATGTTTTTATTTTTCTTTATTGCAAGAAAGGAAAACAAACTACTTAACCTTTCTATACAAGTGTCTGAAAATAAAGCAAAGAAAACAAAAAATTGCAGAAACAGAAAGTAGAAAAACACAGAGGATGTTTAGAAGGCCTACCTCTTCTTTGTCTAAACTAGATGCCTCTAAGTTTCTGCTCAAAAAATGCATAGAGCTCTAATCATCCTGGGGTGGGACGAATAGCAGGTTTGCATTCATCCCAGGGTGGGATGGATGCATATTTGTCCCAGGGTGGCACGAGTAGCATTCCAATGCCCGAATGAGTAACACCAGCAAATAAAAACAACAAAATTTGGATCAAAAACTTGATCCTAACAGTAGGGAATAGGGTCCCACCATTATTACCACTGAAATCATGCATAAAATGGTGTACCGATATGATGCAAACAAAAATAGATACATATTCTAACTCCTACGAATGCATGAAGGAAATAACATAGAAACGAGATGTGAGCAAAAAAATTAGGGTCTCCTTTATTGATATTTATTTTAATATAATTAAAATACATCCCCCTATAGGGATTAGAACATTTGATACAATTTTTTACATTAATGGATGCCCGAAAGAAGCCACGCTTCCAAGATCGGACGGTACGCTTCTAGCTTCTTCCGTGTGCCCACATTCGAAGTGGGTGGGCTAAAAGTTTCCACCACTTATTTCCCTATGTTCATAATTCCTTACTACCCCTATATTATTCCTGGCAGTGATATCCTACGCACAGAGAGATGACAAATTGTTAATAGCATATGCGTATCTAGGAAAATATGCAATCCCCAAGGCCTCCAGCGAGCGCTTGTGAGATACCAGTGATAATATTGATAAATTGATTACATAATGATATATAAATGTAAAGGACAACTTCTAGAATTGGTATCACCTGATTTTGCGTTGAAGCGGCATCGGACGGACCTGTTATGCTCGTTTGCTCGTTGGGGGCCTCTCTAAAGTGAGCGCTCCAATGTCCCGCCTATGCTTATCCAAATCACCTAAAAATCATGGGTTACACATTATATGTGATTTGAAGACTACCCAGATTCTCTTAATATGCATATCCTACCCAAATTCTCCTGTATGTGATAGGGGCGCCCTACGAGCTAGTTAATACATAAAATAATAAAATAACAGTCAAATCATGTCAAAATGAGTTCAAAATTTAATAGAGGCATTAAGATATTATTTGAGACATATTGCAAAAAGAACAGTAAGGAAATCATGCGCATATTTCTAATCACTCCGGGGTGGGATGCTGGGGACCGTCGCAAAACTTGCAAAAAGTGACCTTCCAAATGTCTTGCCCAGAGGCCTCCAAAACTCCTGCAAACTTGTGGTTAGACTAAAAACAACATTTTTAAATGACCTAGAAGGTTATATTTGGCATATTATGCCTAGGTTGTATTGTATCTAAAGGTGCTCCCTGTAGGTTAGTAGACGCATAAAATGACAAAAACTAGGTCAAATCATGTCAAAAAGCAATGAAACTTGGATAGCAGCATAAGTACATTAAATGTAAAAGAATGCAAAAAGAACAGTAGAAAAACTATGCACAAATTTCTAATCACTCTGGGGTGGGGCGATTAGGACTACAACAGTTTAGGGGTGCTCGGGGGTGGGACGCCCACTGTTTGGGGCCTAGTTTTGACACCAATCCAAGTGGGATGGGTCCAAAACCTCCTAGAGGGTTGTGTCAACGAGTTGGGGATGGGATGGTGGCCGATTTCATGGGTTTTTGGATCTAGATTGCATTCCTAGTGTTCACCCGATAACCTCTCTTCCAAAAGAGAGATTAGGGATGTAGGAAGCACAAAGAGGAATGGGGGTATAGTTTGGTAGCACTTCGTTGCTCCAAATGCTCTAGCTATCCTTTCTTTTGGGGTGAGGAGGCTCACCTTTTTATAGACCTAAGGGTCTCCTTTGCGTGCGCATGCGAGGGTGCCACTTGGCCCATTATGCATTTTTGGGGGAGAGAATATTCCTCCCTGAGTAGGGGCTCCTTGATTGAGACCTCCATGGTTTGAAATGTTCCCTCGCAATCTCATGCCTTAAAGGCAGAGTTAGGTGGCAGATTTGGGCTGCCATTTGTCAAGTTTCAACTTTTTTCCAGTCAAACCTGCTAATCGTCCCACCATGGAGCGATTGCTGCTAAGCATCCTGGGGTGGGGTGAATAGGATGCTAATCGTCCCAGGGTGGGACGAATAGCGAGCAAAGTGTTTAAAAGGTGCAAAACTGACCTTTGACCTTCCAAAACTGATTTGGGAGTGGTTAGGACCATTGTTTAACCTCTAGAGGCTGACCTAGGGGGTATGTATGCCAATTCGATCAGTGCTTGTAGTCACATGATCGGATTGGTGTTGTTTTTGTGTCTACAAAGAGCTTTTAAGCTCTTAATGTACATCTAACACACGTGGTTGTTGAGCTCACAGCTAGGGTGTTCACGAAGGTAGAGGTTAAGGGTTCAAAATTTTTTAATAATTAATTTTTTCCCAAGGTTTTTGAAAGTGATATAGTTGGAGTAATAAGGGTTTGATTGTGTGTTTGATTTATATTATTGTTGGAGTTATAAGGGTTTGAGAAAGGTTGTTTATTTGATATTTGATTTTTATTATTGTGGAGTAATAAATATTAATATGAGGTTGTTTTATTGATGAAGTGATTTATATCTTTGGAACCATAAAGAAAGTTGATTTGATTTTTATTAAAGTTTATCTTGCCATTAAAATAAATTAAAGAGGTTTGAATTAATTTTTGGTGGATGTTAAGTTTATTCTAGTTGGTAGTTTATAAGGTGTTATTGGATAAATATTTTATGTATGTTGATGGTTGTTTTGAAAGGTGGAGTGATAAGGTGTATTTGAGTATTTACATAATATTGTGAGAAATATTTATCTTCTAACCTCTTTGAGATTGGCATAGAAGTTGTTTGTGGTTATGGCATATTTATGAGATCCCTTCGTCATCAAGAAAAAGGTATGAACACATTCTTCTATAGTTGATTTGATTGATTGGTTTTCGAAAAAATAAGTTTGGAGTGAAAAGGACTTGATTAGGTTTTCCTTTTCAAGAGTTTTTGAGTTAATGCTTCAAGGTTTTCTGGAATAAAGAGTTGTTGTTAAAACCTTTTTTATAAGCATTGTTGTTGAAACCATTGGTTGGTTGAAGAACTTGAGTTAGGATTTGAAAAGGACATGAGTATCATTGTTATGTGAAGATAGTTTTATAAGCATTGTTGTCGAAGTGAGTTGTTGTGCAAATAACTTGTACTATGGTTTGAAAATAATATAAGTATCATTGTCATGTGAGATTTGTTGTTGATTATTGTTGGAAACATTTTGAGTTGGTTGATATATACTTGGACTAGGGTTTGTGAGCAAAGGTCCTTTCATTGAGTAGAGTTGGTTGAGCCTAGTCAAGTGGATGTGTGAAGTGATTGTTCAAGTTTCATAAAACAAACTATTCTATATTATGATCTGAGTTGAAAAGTGATTGAGCATTGAGTATAGAATATATTGGGTCTCTAACAATTCTCTCTATGTTTCTATGAGATTTGGACAAGTTCTTAGTGAGCTTGTTGAGCATATTTGGACAAGTTCTGAGTGAGCTTGTTGAGCAGATTTGGACAAGTTCTGAGTGAGCTTGTTGAGCAGATTTGGACAAGTTCTAAGTTAAATTGTTTAGCAGATTTGAACAAGTTCTTAGTGAGCTTGTTGAGTAGTTTTGGACAAGTTCTGAGTGAGCTTGTTGAGCATATTTGGACAAGTTTTGATTGAACTTTTTGAGCAGATTTGAGCAAGTTCTAAGTGGACTTGTTGAGAATATTTAAGCAAGTTCTGAGTGAGCTTGTTGAGCATATTGAGCAAGTTCTGAGTGGAATCATTGAGCATATTTAAGCAAGTTCTCAATAAGTTTTTTAAGTAAAATTGAGCAAGTTCTGAGTGGACTTGTTGAGCAGATTTAAGCAAGTCCTGAGTGAGCTTGTTTAGCATAATTGAGCAAGTTCTGAGTGGACTTTTTGAGTAGATTTGAGCAAGTTTTTTGTGGACTTGTTGAGCATATTGAGCAAGTTATCAGTGGACTTGTTGAGAAGATTTGAGAAAGTTCTTAGTGGACTTGTGCAGCAGTGTTTGGTGCAGATTTTAGGATAGGTTTGTACCAGACCAAAGATAGATATTGAGCATATTTGTGCTAGATCAAAGGACTGTGTTTAGTATAGATTTGAGATAGAGCTTTGGAGGTGATAGAGCAGAGAGAACAATAGTCTCTAGTGGATAGATATCCATCAGCCAGGGCAGTGAGGACAGATCTTTTGAGTGGGGACAAGAGTATTCAGTGGAGAGAGATCCACAAGCCAGTGAAGTGGAGGTAGTAGTCTTATAGAGGATCACCAGCCAGAGTAGAAGAGAAGGAGTTCTCTTATGGATAGATATCCATGGACTTGATGTAGGGTATTGGTATATCATTTGGATAGAGGTCCATAAACATTGTAATAGCGAAGGATTCCCAAGAGATTGATTGAGAAAATTTTAGTGAAAGATTTTCTCCATGGAGTAGCCCACATTGGGTGAACCACGTAAATTGTGGTGTCTCTATAGTGTATGGTGTTTTGTGCATTGCTTTATTACTACTGTTGATATTGCTATCTATCCATTTAATAATATTGATTGGAAAATAAAAGTAAAAAGTGGTCTTATACTGTTCACCCCCCTCTTAGTATAAGCTTGTGTTCTTCAATTGGTATAAGAGCGGGTTCATTTAGAAGAGTTTAATAGCTTTAAGGAAAAACTAACAAGAACACAATGGATCCTAAGGAGGTGTCCTCAAATAATTCAGCACCAGTATTTGATGGAAGTGACTATATGTATTGGAGTATGGTGATGAAGATCTACCTGATGGCACTTGGTAATCTAATTTGGGAATCAATGGAATTTGGATATGATCCCTTAATCAATCCTCATACATATAAGGAAGGTAATATTTTACAAAAATATAATTTAAAAGCAATGAATGCACTTGTGAGAGGTTTGTGTAGAATAGAGTCTATGAAAGTTATGCATTGTAAAACTGCAAAAGAGATGTGGGATAAATTGTAAAATATATATGAAGAAGATAAAAGTGTCAATAAAGCAAAGATGTGAAATATCAAAGGACAACTTGAAGAATTAAGAATGAATAAAGAGGAAATTATTAGTGCTTATCTAATTCAAATTGATAAGGTTGTTAATGATATGCAAGGACTTGGAATGAAGATTGATGAATTGGATGTTTGTGATAAAGTCTTAAGAACTCTTCCAAAAATATTCAGTGAATAGGTTTTTGCTATAGAAGTGTCAATGGATGGTGATACTATAACAAGAGATAAGTTGCTTTGTATTCTTACAACTTTTGAGATAAGAATAAAATATCCCATTCCCCAGAAGGAAGCAACCTTCAAAGTAATCAAAAAGGCAAAAGGTAAGAAGTCATAATCAAGCAACGAGTCATCCAGTGATGAAGAAGCTAATTATGGTAGAAAATATAAATATTCTAGAATATCCAAAGATATAAGATCTGTTAAGTGTTTCAATTGTGGAAAGTATGGACATTTTGCAACATATTGTCAAGAACCCAAGAACAACAATGGTGAATAAAAATAGGATCACAGGAATAAGGAATCAAAAAGATACAGGCATCAAAAGAAAAGCAAGGATGGACAAAATAGACAAGGAAAGAAGTTCTTCCAAAGGCAAAAGAGAATATACTATGCAGATAACGCAAGTAAGTACTCAAGTGATAGTGATTCTAGTTTTTTAGATAATGATAGAGATGAAGTCTTATTTATGATTGAAGAAAAAAAGCAAGTTAAGAAAAGGACTCCAATAATTCTCAAGTGTTTTAGATGTGGTAACTTTGGAAATCTTGAAGATGATTGTACAAGGGATGGTTATAGTTTCAATGATGATGAATATGAATATGTACTTGAAATACCAGATGCAAATATTATAATGGCATTATAAGAAGAAGAAAGTGATCCTATAGAAAATAATCCAATAGAAAATAAAGATGAGAACAAAGGCAAACAAATAGAGGAATATTCAGAAAAGAATGGTTATGATCTCAAGGGAGAAAATATTTATGCCCTTGACACGGTAAAGAAGGTAAGAAAGCAACACTCTAAACTTGAAATTTAGTTTCAATAATGTGATGAAGAGAGAAGATTGTTTATAGAGGATATAAAAAAATCAAAGGCTAAGGAAAAGAGGTTCAAAGATAAGTTAGAAGTAAAGATCTTGTAATGTGATAAGTTAGCACGAAAAGTGGCACTACTAAGAGAAGATTTAGAAGACTCCAAGGTCAAGATGAAAGGGTTCAAAAATAGCTCAAATAACTTGGATAAGTTCATCAAGATAAAAAATCCTACACTAAGAAAAATAGGTCTTGGATTTGAACAGGTTCAAAAAAAATGGGAAGGAGAGTCAACTTCAAGTCTTGGAGGAGAAGAAACTTCAGAAAAATATAGTGTAAAATATAGTGAGACATCTGAGTATGAGTTGGACAATAGAGAGTTCAAAAAAAATAGGATCAATGCACAAAGAAGATACAGATGGAACAACAATAAAAATAGGTCAGGAGAGACCATGAGACCTATGAGGTCAATACAAGGAAACTTCAATGGAAGATGCTTTTCATGTCACAAGTTTGGGCACATGGCTTCATAGTGTAGGACACATGAAAGATAGGAATATGGGAAAAAATAGACTTTCCATGGGTATTTCTACTCATGTAATCAATTTGATCACAAGGAAATGAATTGCATGGTTCATAAAAAAGAGGATATGGCTTCACTAGGAGAAATCCTAAGACATTTGCACCTCTAAGGAATAATAAAATTAAGTTCTAAAAGTACAATAATGATGGTCACACAACAAAGTGATGTAGAGCAGATATTCCATAAATAGGTATGAATAGGAATAGGAACATGAACATGAATATGAACAAAAATAGGAACATGGACATGAACAAGAATAGGAATAGGAACATGAATATAAATAGGAACATGAATAGGAACATGGACATGAACAAGAATAGGAATAAGAATAGTAACATGGATAGGAATAGGAACATGGACATGATCAGGAATGTAGACATGGAAATAAACATGGAAATGGATAGAAACGGTCAGAGGAATCAAAAAATTTAGATAAGAAGAAAATAGAATAAAGTTAAATAATAGTGCTTTCTAGGAGTATAAATACTTCCACCATGGAATTAACCACCTCAAAAGAAGGTGGGGGAGGGGCTAAGCTAAGAGGATCATTCTTAGCCCCAAGCCCCAAAGGTGACCCTTTGCCATTGATGTCAAAGGGGGAGAGATTTGAGTAAGGGGGGAGATTTGATTTGAGAGAGCATTGAGCCAAGGGGAGCAATGTCCCAGGGGAGAAGAACAAAGGAGAAGTCAAGTTTTAAAGGTTTAAGTTTAAACCCAAAGTTAAAGTTTATAAAAATAATTTATAAAATTTAAATTCCTTAGAATTTAAATAATTTATAAATTATAAAGGTGGAAGTGCCCATGTCATGCAATAAAAAGAAATTTCGATGTCATCAAGAATATTGGAGCACCAACGTTCAAAGCCTATGGAGAAATCATGTATAAATGGTGGCCAAAATACTTTCGAATTTATCCCTCATCGATTTGATTAATGTGACTAAGGTGAACTATTTCATGTGATTTGTTGTTTCGATTGAGGAAGAAGACAAAAAGGTTTTTGTCTTATGCACAAATTTTAAAATAGAGAGGGTTTATTGCTTAAGACATGTTGGACATGGTGGTCCATTGGTAGCGCACATTTTTACAAAGGTGTTGGTGGAGAAATAGCCTGTGATCAAATCTCATGGACTGGTAGTGCCAAAGGGAAATGTTTTTGGGTTGCGTTTTTCATTCGGGTGCCAGGAGAGGAATAAATTGCATGAAGATATTTTAAGCTCTTAATTTACATCTAATGCATGTGGTTGTTGAGCCCGCAGCTAGGGCATTCACGAAAGCAGAGGTTAAGGGTTCAAAAAATTTTGATAATTAATTTTTGCCTAAGGTTTTTGAAAATGATATAGTTGGAGTAATAAGGGTTTGATTGTGTGTTTGATTTATATTATTGTTGGAGTTATAAGGGTTTGAGAAAGGTTATTTATTTTATATTTGATTTTTATTATTGTGGAGTAATAAGGGTTAATATGAGGTTGTTTTATTGATGAAGTGATTTATAGCTTTGGAACCATAAAGAAAGTTGATTTGATTTTTATCAAAGTTTCTCTTGCCATTAAAATAAATTAAAGAGGTTTGAATTAATTTTTGGTGGATGTTAAGTTTATTCTAGTTGGGATTTTATAAGGTGTTATTGGATAAATATTTTATGTATGTTGATGGTTGTTTTGAAAGGTGGAGTGATAAGGTGTATTTGAGTATTTACATTATATTGTGAGAAAGATTTATCTTCTAACCTCTTTGAGGTTGGCATAGAAGTTGTTTGTGGTTGTGATATATTTATGATATCCCTTCATCATCAAGAAAAAGGTATGAGCACATTCTTCCATAGTTGAGTTGATTGATTGGTTTTCTGAAAAATAAGTTTGGAGTGAAAAGGACTTGATTAGGGTTTCCTTTTCAAGAGTTTTTGAGTTAATGCTTCAAGGTTTTCTGGAATAAAGAGTTGTTGTTAAAACCTTTTTTTATAAGCATTGTTGTTGAATCCATTGGTTGGTTGAATAACTTGAGTTAGGATTTGTAAAGGACATGAGTATCATTGTTATGTGAAGATAGTTTTATAAGCATTGTTTTCGAAGTGAGTTGTTGTGCAAAGAACTTGAACTATGGTTTGAAAAGAACATGAGTATCATTGTTATGTGAGATTTGTTGTTGAGTATTGTTGGAAACATTTTGAGTTGGTTGATATATACTTGGACTAGGGTTTGTGAGCAAAGGTTGTTTCATTGAGTAGAGTTGGTTGAGCCTAGTCAAGTGGATGTGTGAAGTGATTGTTCAAGTTCCATAAAACAAACTATTCTATATTATGATCTAAGTTGAAAAGTGATTGAGCATTAGTATAGAACATATTGGGTCTCTAACAATTCTCTCTATGTTTCTATGATATTTGGACAAGTTATGAGTGAGCTTGTTGAGCATATTTGGACAAGTTCTAAGTGAGCTTGTTGAGAAAATTTGGACAAGTTCTGAGTGAGCTTGTTGAGTAGATTTGGACAAGTTCTGAGTGAACTTGTTGAGAAGATTTGGAGAAGTTCTTAGTGAGCTTGTTGAGCAGATTTGGACAAATTTTGAGTGAGCTTGTTGAGCATATTTGGAAAAGTTATGAGTGAACTTGTTGAGCAGATTTGAGCAAGTTCTGAGTGGACTTGTTGAGTTCTGAGTGAGCTTGTTGAGCAGAATTGAGCAAGTTTTGAGTGAGCTTGTTCAGCATATTGAGAAAGTTCTGAGTGGAATTTTTGAGTAGATTTAAGCAAGTTCTGAGTGAGCTTGTTGAGCAGAATTGAGCAAGTTTTGAGTGGACTTGTTGAGAAGGTTGTTTCATTGAGTAGATTTGGTTGAGCCTAGTCAAGTGGATGTGTGAAGTGATTGTTCAAGTTCCATAAAACAAACTATTCTATATTCTTATCTAAGTTGAAAAGTGATTGAGCATTGAGTAGAGAACATATTGGGTCTCTAACAATTCTCTCTATGTTTCTATGAGATTTTGGTAAGTTCTGAGTGAGCTTGTTAAGAGGATTTGGACAAGTTTTGAGTGATTTTGTTGAGCAAATTTGGACAAGTTCTGAGTAAGCTTGTTGATCAGATTTGCACAAGTTCTAAGTTAAATTGTTTAGCATATTTGGACAAGTTCCGAGTAAGCTTGTTGATCAGATTTGCACAAGTTCTAAGTTAAATTGTTTAGAATATTTGGACAAGTTTTGAGTGATATTGTTGAGCAGTTTTAGACAAGTTCTGAGTGAGCTTGTTGAGAATATTTGGACAAGTTCTAATTGAACTTGTTGAGCATATTTGAGCAAGTTCTAAGTGGACTTGTTGAGCAGATTTAAGCAAGTTCTGAGTGAGCTTGTTGAGCATATTGAGCAAGTTCTGAGTGGACTTGTTGAGCATATTTAAGCAAGTTCTAAATGAGTTTTTTAATCAGAATTGAGCATGTTCTTAGTGGACTTGTTGAGAAGATTTAAGCAAGTTCTGAGTGAGCTTGTTGAGTATAATTGAGCAAGTTCTAAGTGGACTTGTTGAGTAGATTTGAGCAAGTTTTGAGTGGACTTGTTGAGAAGATTGAGCAAGTTCTCAATAGACTTTTTGAGTATATTTGAACAAGTTCTGAGTGGACTTGTGGAGCAGATTTTTGTGTAGATTTGAGGACAAGTTTTTACCAGACCAAAGATAGATATTGAGCATATTTGTGCTAGATCGAAGGACTGTGTTTAGTACAGATTTGAGACAGAGCTTTGGAGGTGATAGAGCAGAGAGAAAAATAGTCTCTAGTGGATAGATATCCAATAGCTAGGGTAGTGAGGATAGGTATTTTGAGTGGGGAAAAGTGTCTTCAGTGGAGAGAGATCCACAAGCCAGTGTAGTGGAGGTAGTAGTCTTATAGAGGATCACCAACCAGAGTAGGGGAGAAGGAGTTCTCATGTGGATAGAGATCCATGGACTTGATGTATGGGATTGGTATATCCTTTGGATATAGGTCCATAAACATTATAATAGGGAAGGATTCCCAAGAGATTGATTGAGAAAATTTTAGTGAAATATTATCTTTGTGGAGTAGCCCACATTGGGTGAACCACATAAATTGTGGTGTCTCTATAGTGTATGGTGTTTTGTGCATTGCTTTATTACTACTATTGATATTGCTATCTGTCAATTGCATAATATTGATTAGAAAATAAAAGTAAAAAGTGGTCTTATACTATTCACCCCCCATATTGGTATAATCTTGTGTTCTTCAATTGGTATAAGAGCGGGTTCCTTCAGAAGAGTTTAATAGCTTGAAGGAAAATCTAACAAGAACACAATGGATCCTAATGAGGTGTCCTCAAATAATTCAGCACCAATATTTGATGGAAGTGACTATATGTATTGGAGTATGATGATGAAGATCTACATGATGGCACTTGGTAATGAAATTTGGGAATCGGTGGAATTTGGATACGATCCCTTAATCAATCCTCCTACAGATAAGGAAGGTAAGCTTTTACAAAACTATAATTCAAAATAAATGAATGTACTTGTGAGAGATTTACGTAGAACAGGGTCTATGAAAGTTATGCATTGTAAAACTGCAAAAGAGATGTGGGATAAATTGTAAAATATATATGGAGATAAAAGTGTCAAGAAAGCAAAGATGTGAAATCTCAAAGGAAAACTTGAAGCATTAAGAATGAACAAAGAGGAAAATATTAGTGCTTATCTAATTTGAATTGATGAGGTTGTTAATGATATGCAAGGACTTGGAAAGAAGATTGAAAAATTAGATGTTTGTGATAAAGTCTTAAGAACTCTTCCAAAAAGATTTAGTGAATAAGTTTCTGCTATAGAAGTGTCAATGGATGGTGATACTTTGAAAAGAGATAAGTTGATTTGTATGCTTACAGATTTTGAGATAAGAATAAAATATCCCATTTCCCAGAAGGAAGCAACCTTAAAATTAATCAAAAAGGCAAAAGGTAAAAAGTAATAATCAAGCAACGAGTCATCCAGTGATGAAGAAGCTAATTATGGTAGAAAATATAAATATTCCAGAATATCCAAAGATCTAAGATCTGTTAAGTATTTCAATTGTGGAAAGTATGGACATTTTGCAACAGATTGTCAAGAACCCAAGAACAACAATGGTGAAGAAAAATAGGATCACAGGAATAGAGAATCAGAAAGATACAGGCATCAAAAGAAAAGCAAGGATGGACAAAATAGACAAGGAAAGAAGTTCTTCCAAAGGTAAAAGAGGAGCTACTATGCGGATAACACAAGTAAGTACTCAAGTGATAGTGATGCTAGTTTTTTAGACAATGATAGAGATGAAGTCTTATTTATGACTGAAGAAAACAAGCAAGTTAAAAAAATGACTCCAATAATTCTCAAGTGTTTTAGATGTGGTAACTTTGGACATCTTGAAGATGATTGTACAAGGGATGGTTATAGTTTCAATGATGATGAATATGAATATGCACTTGAAATACCAGATGCAAATCTTATAATGGCATTAGAATAAAAAGAAAGTGATCCTATAGAAAATAATCCAATAGAAAATAAAGATGAGAACAAAGGCAAACAAATAGAGGAATATTCAGAAAAGAATGATTATAATATCAAGGGAGAAAATATTTATGCCCTTGACATGGTAAAGAAGGTAAGAAAGCAACACTCTAAACTTGAAATTTAGTTTCAATAATGTGATGAAGAGAGAAAATTGCTTATAGAGGATTTAGAAAAATCAAAGGCTAAGGCAAAGAGGTTCAAAGATAAGTTAGAAGCAAAGATATTGGAATGTGAGAAGTTAGCACAAAAAGTGGCACTAATAAGAGAATATTTAGAATACTCCAAGGTCAAGATGAAAGGGTTCAAAAATAGCTCAAATAACTTAGATAAGTTCATCAAGATACAAAATCCTATACTAAAAAAAATAGGTCTTGGATTTGAACAGGTTCAAAAGAAATGGGAAGGAGAGTCAACTACAAGTCTTGGAGGAGAAGAAACTTCAGATGAAGATACTTCAAAAAAGTATAGTGTAAAATATAGTGAGACATCTGAGGATGATTTGGACAATAGAGATTTCAAAAAAAATAGGAACAATGCACAAAGAAGATACATATGGAACAACAATCAGAATAGGTCAAGAGAGACCAAGAGACCAATGAGGTCAAGATAAGGAAACTTCAATGGAAGATACTTTTAATATCACAAGTTTGGGAACATGGCTTTATAGTGTAGGACACATGAAAGATAGGAATATGGTAACAGACAACCTTTCCATGGGTATTGCTGCTCATGTAATCAGTTTGATCACAAGGCAATGAATTACAGGGTTCATAAAAAAGAGGATATGGCTTCACTAGGAGAAATCCTAAGACATTTTCACCTCTAAGGAATAATTAAATTAAGTGCTAAAAATGCAATAATGATGGTCACACACCAAAGTGGTGTAGAGAAAATATTCCATAAATAGGTATGAATAGGAATAGGAACATGAACATGAATATGAACAAAAATAGGAACATGAACATGGACATGAACAAGAATGGGAATAGGAACATGAATATGAACAGGAACAAGAATAGGAACATGTACATGAACAGGAATAGAAACATGAATAGTAACATGGATAGGAACAAGAACATGGACATGAATAGGAATGTAGACATGGAAAGGAACATGGAAATGGATAGAAATAGTCAGAGGAATCAGAAAATTCAGATAAGAAGAAAATAGGATAAAGGTAAAGAACAGTACTTTCTGGGAGTATAAATACTCCCACCATGGAATTAACCACCTCAAAATAAGGTGGGGGAGGGGCTAAGATAAGAGGCTCATTCTTAGACCCAAGCCCCAAAGGTGACCCTTTGCCATTGATGTCAAAGGGGGAGAGATTTGAGTAAGGGGGTGAGATTTGATTTGAGAGAGCATTGAGCCAAGGGGAGCAATGTCCCAGAGGGAGAAGAACAAAGGAAAAGTCACGTTTTCAGTAAAATGAAATTGGATTGCCATCAATGATAAAGGGAGAGATTGTTGGACATTTTGAGCTTATTTAGTTTTCATTGATGTCAATGTGAAAAGTCATCATTAATACTATGGAGCACACCACCAATAGCACTAGGAACAATGCGAAGAGTTGAAGAGAAAGTTGGCAAAATAATATTTTATGAGGTTTTATGGTAAACCCATGATGGAAGATTAAAATATTTCATTAAAACCATTATAGTTGGAAATAATATTTTATGAGGATTTATGGTAAACCCACAGTGGCAGAATATATTATTTAAAGGTTTAAGTTTAAACCCAAAGTTAAAGTTTATAAAAATAATTTATAAAATTTAAATTCCTTAGAATTTAAATAATTTATAAATTATAAAGGTGGGAGTGCCTATGTCATGCAATAAAAGGAAATTTCGATGTCATCAAGAATATTGGAGCACCGACATTCGAAGCCTATGGAGAAATCATGTATAAATGGTGGCCAAAAGACTTTCGAATTTATCCCTCATCGATTTGATTAATTTGACTAAGGTGAACTATTTCATGTGATTTGTTGTTTTGGTTGAGGAAGAAGACAAAAAGGTTTTTGTCTTATGAATGAAGTTTAAAATAGATAGGTTTTATTGCTTAATACATGTTGGACACTGTGGTCCATTGGTAGCGCACATTTTTACAAAGGTGTTGGTGAAGAAATAGTCTGTGATCGAATCTTGTGGACTGGTAGTGCCAAAGGGAAATATTTTTGGGTTGCGTTTTTCATTTGGGTGCCAGGAGAGGAATAAATTGTATGAAGAGCTTTTAAGCTCTTAATTTACATCTAACGCACGTGGTTGTTGAGCCCGCGACTAGGGCATTCATGAAGGCAGAGGTTAAGGGTTCAAAAAAATTTGATAATTAATTTTTGCCTAAGGTTTTTGAAAATGATATAGTTGGAGTAATAAGGGTTTGATTGTGTGTTTGATTTATATTATTGTTGGAGTTATAAGGGTTTGAGAAAGGTTGTTTATTTTATATTTGATTTTTATTATTGTGGAGTAATAAGGGTTAATATGAGGTTGTTTTATTGATGAAGTGATTTATAGCTTTGGAACCATAAAGAAAGTTGATTTGATTTTTATCAAAGTTTCTCTTACCATTAAAATAAATTAAAGAGGTTTGAATTAATTTTTGGTGGATGTTAAGTTTATTCTAGTTGGGATTTTATAAGGTGTTATTGGATAAATATTTTATGTATGTTGATGGTTGTTTTGAAAGGTGGAGTGATAAGGTGTATTTGAGTATTTACATAATATTGTGAGAAATATTTATCTTCTAACATCTTTGAGATTGGCATAGAAGTTGTTTGTGGTTGTGGTATATTTATGAGATCCCTTCATCATCAAGAAAAAGGTATGAGAAAATTCTTCCATAGGTGAGTTGATTGATTGGTTTTTTGAAAAATAAGTGTGGAGTGAAAAGGAATTGATTAGGGTTTCCTTTTCAAGAGTTTTTGAGTTAATGCTTGAAGGTTTTCTGGAATAAAGAGTTGTTGTTAAAACCTTTTTTATAAGCATTGTTGTTGAAGCCATTGGTTGGTTGAAGAACTTGAGTTAGAATTTGAAAAGGACATTAGTATCATTGTTATGTGAAGATAGTTTTATAAGCATTGTTATCGAAGTGAGTTGTTGTGCAAAGAACTTGAACTATGGTTTAAAAAGAACATGAGTATCATTGTCATGTGAGATTTGTTGTTGAGTATTATTGGAAAATTTTTGAGTTGGTTGATATATACTTGGACTAGGGTTTGTGAGCAAAGGTTGTTTCATTGAGTAGATTTGGTTGAGCCTAGTCAAGTGGATGTGTGAAGTGATTGTTCAAGTTCCATAAAACAAACTATTCTATATTATGATCTGAGTTGAAAAGTGATTGAGCATTGAGTATAGAACATATTATGTCTCTAACAATTCTCTCTATGTTTCTATGATATTTGGAAAAGTTCTTAGTGAGCTTGTTGAGCATATTTGGACAAGTTCTGAGTGAGCTTGTTGAGAAAATTTGGACAAGTTCTGAGTGAGCTTTTTGAGTAGATTTGGACAAGTTCTGAGTGAACTTGTTGAGAATATTTGAACAAGTTCTTAGTGAGCTTGTTGAGCAAATTTGGACAAGTTCTAAGTGAGCTTGTTGAACAGATTTAGACAAGTTATGATTGAACTTGTTGAGCAGATTTGAGCAATTTTTGAGTGCACTTGTTGAGAAGATTTAAGAAAGTTTTGAGTGAGCTTGTTCAGAATATTGAGAAATTTCTTAGTGAAATTTTTGAGTATATTTAAGCAAGTTCTGAGTGATCTTGTTGAGCAGAATTGAGCAACTTCTGAGTGGACTTGTTGATCATATTTAAGCAAGTTCTAAGTGAGCTTTTTGAGAAAAATTGAGCAAGTTCGGAGTGGACTTGTTGAGAATATTTGAGCAAGTTTAGAGTGGACTTGTTGAGAATATTGAGCAATTTCTGAGCGGACTTGTTGAGCATATTTGAGAAAATTTTTAGTGGACTTGTGGAGCAGAGTTTGGTGCATATTTTAGGATATATTTGTACCATACTAGAGACAAATATTGAGCATATTTATGCTATATCGAAGGATTGTGTTTAGTATAGATTTAAGACATAGCTTTGGAGGTGATAGATCAGAGAGAATAGTAGTCTCTAGTGGATAGATATCCATCAGCTAGGGTAGTGAGGATAGGTCTTGTAAGTGGGGACAAGAGTCGTAAGTGGAGAGAGATCCACAAGCCAGTGTAGTGGATCAGTAGCAAGAGCAGAGGAGAAGGAGTTATCCTATGGATAGATAGCCATAAACTTGATTTAGGGGATTGGTAGCTCCTTTAGACAGAGTTCCATAAACATTGTAATAGGGAAGGATTCCCAAGAGATTTATTGAGAAAATTTTAGTGAAAGATTTTCTCTATGGAGTAGCCCATATTGGGTGAACCACATAAATTGTGGTGTCTCTATTGTGTATGGTGTTTTATGCATTGCTTGATTACTACTATTGATATTGCTATCTATTCATTGCATAATATTGATTGCGAAAGAAAATTAAAAAGTGGTCTTATATTGTTCACCCCCCTCTCAGTATAAGCTTGTGTTATTCATATTACAAAACAAACAAGATGCAAGAAGACAATGCCTAACCCTAGTATGATTCTTTGATTCAATGATATCTAAAACTAGGTTAAAATAAATGAAATCTTTTTTATTTGAGTAAGGACACAAGAGAATGCACAAAATAAGACTAAACCCTAGATGCAAAACTATATGACTTTTCCTTTTAAATGCCTAGAAAGCAATCAAATGTTTTTCCTCTTTATTTATAGCCTAGGTTGTGAACATAAAATATAAAAGTAATCAGCACACAACCTAACAACTTTATCAAGGACACTTATCTAATCCAATGTTTTATCTAAGCTTTGTCTTGCATCCAAGATATCCCACATATTCATATTTACAAAATAGCTTGACAAAAACTATAGAAAATATGGTTAGCATTTGGAGGTGTACTTAGGCCATTGTAATACTAATCTTGGAGGCATAGAAATAAATCTCCCTTGGTACTTTTAGTTGTTTATTCATAATAAAAATGATCTTTGACCTTTGGAACAAAAAAAGCAGAATATGACAACATAGAAAAACTAATAAAATGCAAACATAATGGATGCAATGTGTGAACAAGAATGCAATTTCAAAAACTAGGATTTAGGAATAAATAATTTACCCCAAACAAATCTGATATGACATGTAGGTAAAACATAATGATAATAGTCAATATAGAATGCAAACATAGACAAAATAGAATGTAGAGGAGGCACAAAGTAAAACCCTAGGGTTTTGGGATGAATAGTCACACCAAAACTAAACTAGACCAAATTTGTGCCTTGTAGGATACCGAGCACAAATTCAGCAGTAGTGTTAAAATGAAATTAGAAGGCCCGATGGATAAAAGCAGGGATTTTTTTGAATCTATGCCTTATAGAATATGAGTACATATTCACACAAAAGGGTTTAATACCCTAAAGTAGAGACAAAAACACAATAGAACATAAACTAGAATGAACGTGCAAACTAATAAATGCAAAGAAACAAACTGATAATCTCATGGAAGAAGCAAGAGTAAATTTGGAAGAACTCTCCACCCTAAAGAAGACAAATTGCAATCAATGATTTCTCCACTTGCAAAATTACAAGGAACACACCAACAACAGAACACCAAAGCACAAGAAGACAAGAGAACTTTAATTTCACATGAACTTGTAGACATAGAAAATTGACCCACTTTAGTGGGTAATCTTCCTTGAACCCTCTAAGAAGCCTACAACACTTGCTTAAGGCATGGGATAGACCCCTTTCCCTTTGTTTTTCATTTTTTATTGCTCTATGCAAAATTGTGCTCGGTTAAGATAGGGCATGACTTTGCTTAGATGAAATCATAGTCAACTGAGATGGGGTGTGATTTCATCTTCTTAGGGGTTTCTCCCATGAAAACCCTAATTCTTCCAACTAGCATATTTTGGCATCGGTCTTCCTAGGTTTTTCTCGCTCTTTTCACCTTCAAACTCGCTATAAAAGGAGGGTTTGATCTCATATTTTAGGACATGATTGACCTGATTCATATATGTGATTATTCTAACACACTCATAATTGTTTTTATCTGCTTCCTATTATTTTGCAAGCAAGCTAGCACTTAAGTGTGAATTTCATCTTCTGCTACATTTATTTTATTTATTGTTCGCTCTGGTGGATTTGTTTTGTAGCCCAAAGGAGATATTAACTACTCAAATATCTCGACCCTTTTGCCTGCTTCTACGCCATTCACCTAGTGTTTTTATTTGGTTTAATACATCTACATTGCATTTAGCATTCTACTTCTATTTTTCTCACATCTCAGGTGAAGTCACACCAAGTATTACTGGGTGCAACCTCGCAGGCCCGAACTTAGGGCTTATTTTCCACAAAGGTGAAATCATGC
Source organism: Wollemia nobilis (assembly GCA_028583015.1). Taxonomy (NCBI): domain Eukaryota; kingdom Viridiplantae; phylum Streptophyta; class Pinopsida; order Araucariales; family Araucariaceae; genus Wollemia; species Wollemia nobilis. The sequence goes on from JAQPPZ010000806.1 coordinate 2,244,051, forward strand.
TCGATCCAAAAGGGGCATGACTTTGCCTTTTGCATTATCATGCCAGCTCTTTGAGGAGTGCAACTTCACCCATAGTCAATCTAGGGGAAATATAATATTTCTAACTGCATGATAGCATTTTAAACTATATTTTGATCATATTTGTGTACTCTATATTCTATTTGTATTTTATTGCACTGTTGTTTTATGATTAATATCCAAAGGTCAATTTTCACTTATGTTCTTAAAGGTCATCTAAAAGGACCTAGGGGCTTGATTTTTGTGCCTCCAAGAATTATTGTACAGTGACCTAAGTAGCTCCCCTAATGCTAATTCCATTTTCAAGTATTTTTGAAGTTATCTTGCGGGAACATGAATTGTTGATATTATTGGGTAAGAGGATGAAATCTTGGATAAACCACCGGTTAAGATAAGTGTTCCTATTAAACTATAGATTGTTTGTTGAGTGCTTTATAATTATTTTCCATGCCCTAGATCTAATTTTATAGAAATATATTTAATTAAGTTCTAGGTATTAAAAGATAACAACATATAGTGTGCATCTAGGGTTAATTCTATTTGTGCATTCTTTCTTGAGCCCTTGCTTAAAGATTATTTATTTAAAGACCTAGGTGAGAAAGCATTCAAAGAAATAATAATTCTAGGCTTAGCTCTTGTATTCCTACATTCTGTATTGATCTATTGTCCTTTATTTTTTAAAGTATAGATCTAAAAATGTCAAATTCAAGTGATTACTTTTAACTAAATACATCAAACATTTTTGAAATTCCTGCAGACTTGGATCAAGTCCTTAAATTATTACTGGTGAACACTTCCCCTAAAAACATCGAGTGTAGAGAACAAAACAACCCTCATGGTTCACCCCAAAAGGCTTCTCTCTTATGGATCCAGCTTTTGGGAATTGTATGTGGTAGGGTAGTTTTTCCCCTGATGGGTTGTCGTTAAGCACACCATTAATTCTCAATGAATTTGTCAATCCAAGGCAGTGTACAAGGCTATCTGTGGAAGAAGGGGTAAACAGTCTATAATTTAGGTCTATTTGGAGTAGCAGGTCTTATTGGTGTAACTGGTTGGTGGGGGGGTTTTGTGTCACTTCTACCCCTAAGTTGAATAAAAAAACTTAAATCTAATTATAGAAATGAAAACTAATGCTAAGTTGCAGAAATAAATCCTAATTGCAGTTGCTGAATTGAAATTTGATTACAATTGCAAAAATTGAAAGCCTAATTACTTTTGCAATAAGGAAACCTAATTACTTTTGCAATAATGAAATATTGTAATAAAATAAAACTAATTTCCCTTTCAAGGCTCTGTGACAGAAGGTCGTCAATCTTCTATGCAGGGTTTGACAACAAAAACAACAAAGCAGGAAATTGTAGAATTTAAAGTGTGCTGGAAATGAAATGATAGGAATTGAAAAGTTGTTGAGAATGGAATTGTAATTCAAGTCTAATGCCTAAAAATAACAGAAATAACATGGACAAATATTAAACATGAAATATTGTCAGTAAATTCAAGAAAGGATAGTGGCAAGTTCACACTGTATTCTGCTGTAGAAAAAATGAACAGAGTAAAACCTGTTAGTTAGTTCCTCCTCCTAGGTCTAGAAGTGGCCAGCATCCTTTTCTAGAAGAAGGGGTAAACTCTCTTCTCTCTTTAAACTTTAAACAAACTTATAAATGACAAAAATGATAGAAAAAGACTCTTTTTTATTGCTTCTAAAATTTCATTACAAAACTATTGTACATGGTTGTACAGGACAACATACTATATTTGCACTAATCTATATTATTTCTAATCTCTTTAATAGCTAATTTTTCTAATAGTATAATCTCTAATTGCTCAACCATAATGGGAGCCTCCTTTTATAGATGCAAAATATTCATTTACAACAATAAAAATATACTATTCTTAGTCTGCAGGGTAACTCCTATAATGCTGCAGCATATTTCTGGTTCTATCTTGAAAATGGCTCAGATAGATATTTCCTCATGCATGGTGACTTATGGTCGGAAAGGATAGAAAAGAGCATCTAGATATATTTCTCCTTAACTTTATCAGCTTTTATTTCCCACTCGTCCTCATCAAAAATAGTCAAAAAGGTGAAAATCGCTTTTCTGCCTCAATCTGTAGTTATTTTGCTCAATCCGAAGAGACTATGTTCTGTGAACCCGAAAGCATTGATTCAATTGGAATTTCTTTAGATTGAGTTCTTGTGTGGTTTTCAAAGGATTGTAGCTGTTCTTATCAGGTGAGTGATCTCTCAGGACTGAGTATGATGTCCTCCAACTATCTCCATGTGGAAATGTCATATGTGAATGCCATGCCTTGTTGAAGGCAAGGCATAAAATACTAAAATCATTTTTTGTTGTGCAGAACAATCTTCATCCATTATTTGCAAAAACAAAATATGTAAAACATCAAAGTAAAAACCATTAAAATATTACTATCAACCTAATCATATTCCTCAATTCAACATGCCATGACAAGATGTCATAAAAACTACATAAAAACTGTCAAAAATCAGAATATATCATCCTTAACACTTCAAACATGCAGAAAGTTAATACATAGCATATTAAACCAACTTAATCAACATATAAGATAGTTCAAAAGAGTTTTTGGGCAATCTAGACAGTTAAAACATGCTAAAAATGAGGCTTATTTTTGCCTCATCATTCCCCCCAACTTAAACTAATGTATGCCCTCATGCATTGCAATGGGATATGGAATCACAAATGTCCATAGTAAGATTCCATATCTCATAGAATCACATATGTCCATAGTAATATGTCCATAGTCCTCTTCAGTATAGGTGGGAACAGGAGTAATGATGATTGGAGGTCTGAACCTGAGACCTATCCAATGATGTTGTAAGATCATGATAAGTTGTACCACTCCTTCTGCCCTCCTTCTAGACCATTCCAGATTAATGGGAGAAATAGGCTCTCTTCTATAAAACTATAGATAGTTTTACCCACCTGTTACTACAAAATGTCAAAGCTGAAACAAAGTTGATAGCACAATATTCCTAAAATTTCATTATGCAGTCCCTTATATTGTTCAAATACACCCTTTTGGTATCTTCTCTCTTCATAAAATCCATATTCTAATTAACAATGATAGGATGATTAGGTTGTACTGCTCTCACTAACAATTCAGCTCTCATTTCAATTTATCTGTTGTGTGCCTTTTCCTGATTCCAATAAATCTAATTTTGCAAAGTAGACATGAAGGCTCTTAGCTGCACATCTTCTATGTAAATCTGAAGAAGAAACTTGACTTCTTCTGGGATAAAAAAACTATGTAAAAACAACTCACATAATAGATTCTTCTGCTCTAAGGGACTATTAAAATAGGCTTCTAGAAACTCTTCAACATTTTCTAGCTTATATGGGAGGTTTGAACTGATTCTCATAACTTGCCACCTAAGGTATATTTCTTTCAAAATGAGGCTGTAAAATCTAGTATGTCACCTAAACTGGACTAAAAAATTAGCAATGCAACATAAATCAGATACCTGCTCTTTCAGTTTTCTGATATCTTTATCTTTTTTCTCCATTTGCTTCTCTACTTGTTTCGCTTCATCAAGCTGAATGGCAAGTGTTTCACATTTCATCATCTAGTTGGCTATGTCTATGTTATACTTCTCCAAGGACACAGTATTAGAAGGTCTAAACATAGGCTGGAATCTTGGTAACAAGTTTACTTGCATCCCCTTATCTTCTACTTCAGCCTTGTCATCTTCTATTATTATTAAATATGTTCGAACCTCTTTGTCCTCTACTTATACGCCATTCACCTAGTGTTTTTATTTGGTTTAATACATCTACATTTCATTTAGCATTCTACTTCTATTTTTCTCACATCTCAGGTGAAGTCACACCAAGTATTACTAGGTGCAACCTCGCAGGCCCGAACTTAGGGCTTATTTTCCACAAAGGTGAAATCATGCTCGATCCAAAAGGGGCATGACTTTGCCTTTTGCATTATCATGCCAGCTCTTTGAGGAGTGCAACTTCACCCATAGTCAATCTAGGGGAAATATAATATTTATAACTACATGATAGCATTTTAGACTATATTTTGATCATATTTGTGTACTCTATATTCTATTTGTATTTTATTGCACTGTTGTTTTATGATTAATATCCAAAGGTCAATTTTCACTTATGTTCTTAAAGGTCATCTAAAAGGACCTAGGGGCTTGATTTTTGTGCCTCCAAGAATTATTGTACAGTGACCTAAATAGCTCCCCTAATGCTAATTCCATTTTCAAGTATTTTTGAAGTTATCTTGCCGGAACATGAATTGTTGATATTATTGGGTAAGAGGATGAAAGCTTGGATAAACCACCGGTTAAGATAAGTGTTCCTATTAAACTATAGATTGTTTTTTGAGTGCTTTATAATTATTTTCCATGCCCTAGATCTAATTTTATAGAAATATATTTAATTAAGTTCTAGGTATTAAAAGATAACAACATATAGTGTGCATCTAGGGTTAATTCTATTTGTGCATTCTTTCTTGAGCCCTTGCTTAAATATTATTTATTTAAAGCCCTAGGTTAGAAAGCATACAAAGAAATAATAATTCTAGGCTTAGCTCTTGTATTCCTACATTCTGTATTGATCTATTGTCCTTTATTTTTTAAAGTATAGATCTAAAAATGTCAAATTCAAGTGATTACTTTTAACTAAATACATCAAACATTTTTGAAATTCCTGCAGACTTGGATCAAGTCCTTAAATTATTACTGGTGAACACTTCCCCTAAAAACATCGAGTGTAGAGAACAAAACAACCCTCATGGTTCACCCCAAAAGGCTTCTCTCTTATGGATCCAGCTTTTGGGAATTGTATGTGGTAGGGTAGTTTTTCCCCTGATGGGTTGTCGTTAAGCACACCATTAATTCTCAAAGAATTTGTCAATCCAAGGCAGTGTACAAGGCTATCTGTGGAAGAAGGGGTAAACAGTCTATAATTCAGGTCTATTTGGAGTAGCAAGTCTTATTGGTGTAACTGGTTGGTGGGGGGGTTTTGTGTCACTTCTACCCCTAAGTTGAATAAAAAAACTTAAATCTAATTGCAGAAATGAAAACTAATGCTAAGTTGCAGAAATAAATCCTAATTGCAGTTGCTGAATTGAAATTTGATTACAATTGCAAAAATTGAAAGCCTAATTACTTTTGCAATAAGGAAACCTAATTACTTTTTCAATAATTAAATATTGTAATAAAATAAAACTAATTTCCCTGTCAAGGCTCTGTGACAGAAGGTCGTCAATCTTCTATGCAGGGTTTGACAACAAAAACAACAAAGCAGGAAATTGTAGAATTTAAAGTGTGCTGGAAATGAAATGATAGGAATTGAAAAGTTGTTGAGAATGGAATTGTAATTCAAGTCTAATGCCTAAAAATAACAGAAATAACATGGACAAATATTAAACATGAAATATTGTCAGTAAATGCAAGAAAGGATAGTGGCAAGTTCACACTGTATTCTGCTGTAGCAAAAATGAACAGAGTAAAACCTGTTAGTTAGTTCCTCCTCCTAGGTCTAGAAGTGGCCAACCTCCTTTTCTAGAAGAAGGGGTAAACTCTCTTCTCTATTTAAACTTTAAACAAACTTAGAAATGACAAAAATGATAGAAAAAGACTCTTTTTTATTGCTTCTAAAATTTCATTACAAAACTATTGTACATGGTTGTACAGGACAACATACTATATTTGCACTAATCTATATTCTTTCTAATCTCTTTAATAGCTAATTTTTCTAATAGTATAATCTCTAATTGCTCAACCATAATGGGAGCCTCCTTTTATAGATGCAAAATATCCATTTACAACAATAAAAAGATACTATTCTTAGTCTTCAGGGGAACTCCTATAATGCTGCAGCATATTTCTGGTTCTATCTTGAAAATGGCTCAGATAGATATTTCCTCATGCATGGTGACTTATGGTCGGCAAGGACAGAAAAGAGCATCTAGATATATTTCTCCTTAACTTTATCAGCTTTTATTTCCCACTCGTCCTCATCAAAAATAGTCAAAAAGGTGAAAATCGCTTTTCTGCCTCAATCTGTAGTTATTTTGCTCAATCCGAAGAGACTATGTTCTGTGAACCCGAAAGCATTGATTCAATTGGAATTTCTTTAGATTGATTTCTTGTGTGGTTTTCAAAGGATTGTAGCTGTTCTTATCAGGTGAGTGATCTCTCAGGACTGAGTATGATGTCCTCCAATTATCTCCATGTGGAAATGTCATATGTGAATGCCATGCCTTGTTGAAGGCAAGGCATAAAATACTAAAATTAGTTTTTGTTGTGCAGAAAAATCTTCATCCATTATTTGCAAAAACAAAATATGTAAAACATCAAAGTAAAAACCATTAAAATATTACTATCAACCTAATCATATTCCTCAATTCAACATGCCATGACAAGATGTCATAAAAACTACATAAAAACTGTCAAAAATCAGAATATATCATCCTTAACACTTCAAACATGCAAACAGTTAATACATAGCATATTAAACCAACTTAATCAACATATAAGATAGTTCATAAGAGTTTTTGGGCAATCTAGACAGTTAAAACATGCTAAAAATGAGGCTTATTTTGGCCTCATCATTCCCCCCAACTTAAACTAATGTATGCCCTCATGCATTGCAATGGGATATGGAATCACAAATGTCCATAGTAAGATTCCATATCTCATAGAATCACAGATGTCCATAGTAAGATGTCCATAGTCCTCTTCAGTATAGGTGGTAACAGGAGTAATGATGATTGGAGGTCTGAACCTGAGACCTATCCAATGATGTTGTAAGATCATGATAAGTTGTACCACTCCTTCTACCCTCCTTCTAGACCATTCCATATTAATGGGAGAAATAGGCTCTCTTCTATAAAACTGTAGATAGTTTTACCCACCTGTTACTACAAAATGTCAAAGCTGAAACAAAGTTGATAGCACAATATTCCTAAAATTTCATTATGCAGTCCCTTATATTGTTCAAATACACCCTTTTGGTATCTTCTCTCTTCATAAAATCCATATTCTGATTAACAATGATAGGATTATTAGGTTGTACTGCTCTCACTAACAATTCAGCTCTCAGTTCAATTTACCTGTTGTGTGCCTTTTCCTGATTCCAATAAATCTAATTTTGCAAAGTAGACATGAAGGCTCTTAGCTGCACATCTTCTATGTAAATCTGAGGAAGAAACTTGACTTCTTTTGGGATAAAGAAACTATGTAAAAACAACTCACATAATAGATTCTTCTGCTCTAAGGGACTGTTAAAATAGGCTTCTAGAAACTCTTCAGCATTTTCTAGCTTATATGGGAGGTTTGAACTGATTTTCATAACTTGCCACCTAAGGTATCTTTCTTTCAAAATGAGGCTGTAAAATCTAGTAGGTCACCTAAACTGGACTAAAAACTTAGCAATGCAACATAAATCAGATACCTGCTCTTTCAGTTTTCTGATATCTTTATCCTTTTTCTCCATTTGCTTCTCTACTTGTTTCGCTTCATCAAGATGAGTGGCAAGTGTTTCACATTTCATCATCTAGTTGGCTATGTCTATGTTATACTTCTCTAAGGACATAGTATTAGAAGGTCTAAACATATGCTGGAATCTTGGTAACAAGTTTACTTGCATCCCCTTATCTTCTACTTCAGCCTTGTCATCTTCTATTATTATTAAATATGTTCGAACCTCTTTGTCCTCTACTTCTACGCCATTCACCTAGTGTTTTTATTTGGTTTAATACATCTACATTGCATTTAGCATTCTACTTCTATTTTTCTCACATCTCAGGTGAAGTCACACCAAGTATTACTGGGTGCCACCTCGCAGGCCTGAACTTAGGGCTTATTTTCCACAAAGGTGAAATCATGCTCGATCCAAAAGGGGCATGACTTTGCCTTTTGCATTATCATGCCAGCTCTTTGAGGAGTGCAACTTCACCCATAGTCAATCTAGGGGAAATATAATATTTCTAACTACATGATTGCATTTTAGACTATATTTTGATCATATTTGTGTACTCTATATTCTATTTGTATTTTATTGCACTGTTGTTTTATGATTAATATCCAAAGGTCAATTTTCACTTATGTTCTTAAAGGTCATCTAAAAGGACCTAGGGGCTTGATTTTTGTGCCTCCAAGAATTATTGTACAGTGACCTAAGTAGCTCCCCTAATGCTAATTCCATTTTCAAGTATTTTTGAAGTTATCTTGCGAGAACATGAATTGTTGATATTATTGGGTAAGAGGATGAAAGCTTGGATAAACCACCGGTTAAGATAAGTGTTCCTATTAAACTATAGATTGTTTGTTGAGTGCTTTATAATTATTTTCCATGCCCTAGATCTAATTTTATAGAAATATATTTAATTAAGTTCTAGGTATTAAAAGATAACAACATATAGTGTGCATCTAGGGTTAATTCTATTTGTGCATTCTTTCTTGAGCCCTTGCTTAAAGATTATTTATTTAAAGCCCTAGGTTAGAAAGCATTCAAAGAAATAATAATTCTAGGCTTAGATCTTGTATTCCTACATTCTGTATTGATCTATTGTCCTTTATTTTTTAAAGTATAGATCTAAAAATGTCAAATTCAGGTGATTACTTTTAACTAAATACATCAAACATTTTTGAAATTCCTACAGACTTGGATCAAGTCCTTAAATTATTACTGGTGAAAACTTCCCCTAAAAACATCGAGTGTAGAGAACAAAACAACCCTCATGGTTCACCCCAAAAGGCTTCTCTCTTATGGATCCAACTTTTGGGAATTGTATGTGGTAGGGTAGTTTTTCCCCTAATGGGTTGTCGTTAAGCACACCATTAATTCTCAATGAATTTGTCAATCCAAGGCAGTGTACAAGGCTATCTGTGGAAGAAGGGGTAAACAGTCTATAATTCAGGTCTTATTGGTGTAACTGGTTGGTGGGGGGGTTTTGTGTCACTTCTACCCCTAAGTTGAATAAAAAAACTTAAATCTAATTGCAGAAATGAAAACTAATGCTAAGTTGTAGAAATAAATCCTAATTGCAGTTGCTGAATTGAAATTTGATTACAATTGCAAAAATTGAAAGCCTAATTACTTTTGCAATAAGGAAACCTAATTACTTTTGCAATAATGAAATATTGTAATAAAATAAAACTAATTTCCCTGTCAAGGCTCTGTGATGAAGGTCGTCAATCTTCTATGCAGGGTTTGACAACAAAAACAGCAAAGCAAGAAATTGTAGAATTTAAAGTGTGCTTGGAAATGAAATGATAGGAATTGAAAAGTTGTTGAGAATGGAATTGTAATTCAAGTCTAATGCCTAAAAATAACAAAATAACATGGACAAATATTAAACATGAAATATTGTCAGTAAATGCAAGAAAGGATAGTGGCAAGTTCACACTATATTCTGCTATAGCAAAAATGAACAGAGTAAAACCTGTTAGTTAGTTCCTCCTCCTAGGTCTAGAAGTGGCCAGCCTCCTTTTCTATAAGAATGGGTAAACTCTCTTCTCTATTTAAACTTTAAACAAACTTAGAAATGACAAAAATTATAGAAAAAGACTCTTTTTTATTGCTTCTAAAATTTCATTACAAAACTATTGTACATGGTTGTACAGGACAACATACTATATTTGCACTAATATATATTCTTTCTAATCTCTTTAATAGCTAATTTTTCTAATAGTATAAACTCTAATTGCTCAACCATAATGGGAGCCTCCTTTTATAGATGCAAAATATCCATTTACAACAATTAAAAGATACTATTCTTAGTCTTCAGGGGAACTCCTATAATGCTGCAGCATATTTCTGGTTCTATCTTGAAAATGGCTCAGATAGATATTTCCTCATGCATGGTGACTTATGGTCGGCAAGGACAGAAAAGAGCATCTAGATATATTTCTCCTTAACTTTATCAGCTTTTATTTCCCACTCGTCCTCATCAAAAATAGTCAAAAAGGTGAAAATCGCTTTTCTGCCTCAATCTATAGTTATTTTGCTCAATCCGAAGAGACTATGTTCTGTGAACCCGAAAGCATTGATTCAATTGGAATTTCTTTAGATTGAGTTCTTGTGTGGTTTTCAAAGGATTGCAGCTGTTCTTATCAGGTGAGTGATCTCTCAGGACTGAGTATGATGTCCTCCAACTATCTCCATGTGGAAATGTCATATGTGAATGCCATGCCTTGTTGAAGGCAAGGCATAAAATACTAAAATCAGTTTTTGTTGTGCAGAACAATATTCATCCATTATTTGCAAAAACAAAATATGTAAAACATCAAAGTAAAAACCATTAAAATATTACTATCAACCTAATCATATTCCTCAATTCAACATGCCATGACAAGATGTCATAAAAACTACATAAAAACTGTCAAAAATCAGAATATATCATCCTTAACACTTCAAACATGCAAACAAGTTAATACATAGCATATTAAACCAACTTAATCAACATATAAGATAGTTCAAAAGAGTTTTTGGGCAATCTAGACAGTTAAAACATGCTAAAAATGAGGCTTATTTTGGCCTCATCATTCCCCCCAACTTAAACTAATGTATGCCCTCATGCATTGCAATGGGATATGGAATCACAAATGTCCATAGTAAGATTCCATATCTCATAGAATCACAGATGTCCATAGTAAGATGTCCATAGTCCTTTTCAGTATAGGTGGGAACAGGAGTAATGATGATTGGAGGTCTGAACCTGAGACCTATCCAATGATGTTGTAAGATCATGATAAGTTGTACCACTCCTTCTACCCTCCTTTTAGACCATTCCAGATTAATGGGAGAAATAGGCTCTCTTCTATAAAACTATAGATAGTTTTACCCACCTGTTACTACAAAATGTCAAAGCTGAAACAAAGTTGATAGCACAATATTCCTAAAATTTCATTATGCAGTCCCTTATATTGTTCAAATACACCCTTTTGGTATCTTCTCTCTTCATAAAATCCATATTCTGATTAACAATGATAGGATTATTAGGTTGTACTGCTCTCACTAACAATTCAGCTCTCAGTTCAATTTACCTGTTGTGTGCCTTTTCCCCGATTCCAATAAATCTAATTTTGCAAAGTAGACATGAAGGCTCTTAGTTGCACATCTCCTATGTAAATCGAAGAAGAAACTTGACTTCTTCTGGGATAAAGAAACTATGTAAAAACAACTCACATAATAGATTCTTCTGCTCTAAGGGACTGTTAAAATAGGCTTCTAGAAACTCTTCAACATTTTCTAGCTTATATGGGAGGTTTGAACTGATTTTCATAACTTGCCACCTCAGGTATATTTCTTTCAAAATGAAGCTGTAAAATCTAGTAGGTCACCTAAACTGGACTAAAAACTTAGCAATGCAACATAAATCAGATACCTGCTCTTTCAGTTTTCTGATATCTTTATCCTTTTTCTCCATTTGCTTCTCTACTTGTTTCGCTTCATCAAGCTGAGTGGAAAGTGTTTCACATTTCATCATCTAGTTGGCTATGTCTATGTTATACTTCTCCAAGGACACAGTATTAGAAGGTCTAAACATAGGCTGGAATCTTGGTAACAAGTTTACTTGCATCCCCTTATCTTCTACTTCAGCCTTGTCATCTTCTATTATTATTAAATATGTTCGAACCTCTTTGTCCTCTACTTATACGCCATTCACCTAGTGTTTTTATTTGGTTTAATACATCTACATTTAATTTAGCATTCTACTTCTATTTTTCTCACATCTCAGGTGAAATCACACCAAGTATTACTGGGTGCAACCTCGTAGGCCCGAACTTAGGGCTTATTTTCCACAAAGGTGAAATCATGCTCGATCCAAAAGGGGCATGACTTTGCCTTTTGCATTATCATGCCAGCTCTTTGAGGAGTGCAACTTCACCCATAGTCAATCTAGGGGAAATATAATATTTCTAACTACATGATAGCATTTTAGACTATATTTTGATCATATTTGTGTACTCTATATTCTATTTGTATTTTATTGCACTGTTGTTTTATGATTAATATCCAAAGGTCAATTTTCACTTATGTTCTTAAAGGTCATCTAAAAGGACCTAGGGGCTTGATTTTTGTGCCTCCAAGAATTATTGTACAGTGACCTAAGTAGCTCCCCTAATGCTAATTCCATTTTCAAGTATTTTTGAAGTTATCTTGCGGGAACATGAATTGTTGATATTATTGGGTAAGAGGATGAAAGCTTGGATAAACCACCGGTTAAGATAAGTGTTCCTATTAAACTATAGATTGTTTTTTGAGTGCTTTATAATTATTTTCCATGCCCTAGATCTAATTTTATAGAAATATATTTAATTAAGTTCTAGGTATTAAAAGATAACAACATATAGTGTGCATCTAGGGTTAATTCTATTTGTGCATTCTTTCTTGAGCCCTTGCTTAAAGATTATTTATTTAAAGCCCTAGGTTAGAAAGCATTCAAAGAAATAATAATTCTAGGCTTAGCTCTTGTATTCCTACATTCTGTATTGATCTATTGTCCTTTATTTTTTAAAGTATAGATCTAAAAATGTCAAATTCAGGTGATTAATTTTAACTAAATACATCAAACATTTTTGAAATTCCTGCAGACTTGGATCAAGTCCTTAAATTATTACTGGTGAACACTTCCCCTAAAAACATCGAGTGTAGAGAAAAAAACAACCCTCATGGTTCACCCCAAAAGGCTTCTCTCTTATGGATCCATCTTTTGGTAATTGTATGTGGTAGGGTAGTTTTTCCCCTGATGGGTTTTCGTTAAGCACACCATTAATTCTCAATGAATTTGTCAATCCAAGGCAGTGTACAAGGCTATCTGTGGAAGAAGGGGTAAACAGTCTATAATTTAGGTCTATTTGGAGTAGCAGGTCTTATTGGTGTAACTGGTTGGTGGGGGGGTTTTGTGTCACTTCTACCCCTAAGTTGAATAAAAAAACTTAAATCTAATTGCAGAAATGAAAACTAATGCTAAGTTGCAGAAATAAATCCTAATTGCAGTTGCTGAATTGAAATTTGATTACAATTGCAAAAATTGAAATCCTAATTACTTTTGCAATAAGGAAACCTAATTACTTTTGCAATAATGAAATATTGTAATAAAATAAAACTAATTTCCCTGTCAAGGCTCTGTGACAGAAGGTCTTCAATATTCTATGCAGGGTTTGACAATAAAAACAACAAAGCAGGAAATTGTAGAATTTAAAGTGTGCTGGAAATGAAATGATAGGAATTGAAAAGTTGTTGAGAATGGAATTGTAATTCAAGTCTAATGCCTAAAAATAACAGAAATAACATGGACAAATATTAAACATGAAATATTGTCAGTAAATGCAAGAAAGGATAGTGGCAAGTTCACACTGTATTCTGCTGTAGCAAAAATGAACAGAGTAAAACCTGTTAGTTAGTTCCTCCTCCTAGGTCTAGAAGTGGCCAGCCTCTTTTCTAGAAGATGGGGTAAACTCTCTTCTCTCTTTAAACTTTAAACAAACTTAGAAATGACAAAAATGATAGAAAAAGACTCTTTTTTATTGCTTCTAAAATTTCATTACAAAACTATTGTACATGGTTGTACAGGACAACATACTATATTTGCACTAATCTATATTCTTTCTAATCTCTTTAATAGCTAATTTTTCTAATAGTATAATCTCTAATTGCTCAACCATAATGGGAGCCTCCTTTTATAGATGTAAAATATCCATTTACAACAATAAAAAGATACTATTCTTAGTCTTCAGGGGAACTCCTATAATGCTGCAGCATATTTCTGGTTCTATCTTGAAAATGGCTCAGATAGATATTTCCTCATGCATGGTGACTTATGGTCGGCAAGGACAGAAAAGAGCATCTAGATATATTTCTCCTTAACTTTATCAGCTTTTATTTCCCACTCGTCCTCGTCAAAAATAGTCAAAAAGGTGAAAATCGCTTTTCTGCCTCAATCTGTAGTTATTTTGCTCAATCCGAAGAGACTATGTTCTGTGAACCCGAAAGCATTGATTCAATTGGAATTTCTTTAGATTGAGTTATTGTGTGGTTTTCAAAGGATTGTAGTTGTTCTTATCAGGTGAGTGATCTCTCATGACTGAGTATGATGTACTCCAACTATCTCCATGTGGAAATGTCATATGTGAATGCCATGCCTTGTTGAAGGCAAGGCATAAAATACTAAAATTAGTTTTTGTTGTGCAAAAAAATCTTCATCCATTATTTGCAAAAACAAAATATGTAAAACATCAAAGTAAAAACCATTAAAATATTACTATCAACCTAATCATATTCCTCAATTCAACATGCCATGACAAGATGTCATAAAAACTACATAAAAACTATCAAAAATCAGAATATATCATCCTTAACACTTCAAACATGCAAACAGTTAATACATAGCATATTAAACCAACTTAATCAACATATAAGATAGTTCATAAGAGTTTTTGGGCAATCTAGATAGTTAAAACATGCTAAAAATGAGGCTTATTTTGGCCTCATCATTCCCCCCCAACTTAAACTAATGCATGCCCTCATGCATTGCAATGGGATATGGAATCACAAATGTCCATAGTAAGATTCCATATCTCATAGAATCACAGATGTCCATAGTAAGATGTCCATAGTCCTCTTCAGTATAGGTGGGAACAGGAGTAATGATGATTGGAGGTCTGAACATGAGACCTATCCAATGATGTTGTAAGATCATGATAAGTTGTACCACTCCTTCTACCCTCCTTCTAGACCATTCCAGATCAATGGGAGAAATAGGCTCTCTTCTATAAAATTGTAGATAGTTTTACCCACCTGTTACTACAAAATGTCAAAGCTGAAACAAAGTTGATAGCACAATATTCCTAAAATTTCATTATGCAGTCCCTTAGATTGTTCAAATACACCCTTTTGGTATCTTCTCTCTTCATAAAATCCATATTCTGATTAACAATGATAGGATGATTAGGTTGTACTGCTCTCACTAACAATTCAGCTCTCAGTTCAATTTACCTATTGTGTGCCTTTTCCTGATTCCAATAAATCTAATTTTGCAAAGTAGACATGAAGGCTCTTAGCTGCACATCTTCTATGTAAATCTGAGGAAGAAACTTGACTTCTTTTGGGATAAAGAAACTATGTAAAAACAACTCACATAATATATTCTTCTGCTCTAAGGGACTGTTAAAATAGGCTTCTAGAAACTCTTCAGCATTTTCTAGCTTATATGGGAGGTTTGAACTGATTCTCATAAATTGCCACCTAAGGTATCTTTCTTTCAAAATGAGGTCGTAAAATCTAGTAGGTCACCTAAACTGGACTAAAAACTTAGCAATGCAACATAAATCAGATACCTGCTCTTTCAGTTTGCTGATATCTTTATCCTTTTTCTCCATTTGCTTCTCTACTTGTTTCACTTCATCAAGCTGAGTGGCAAGTGTTTCACATTACATCATCTAGTTGGCTATGTCTATGTTATACTTCTCCAAGGACATAGTATTAGAAGGTCTAAACATAGGCTGGAATCTTGGTAACAAGTTTACTTGCATCCCCTTATCTTCTACTTCAGCCTTGTCATCTTCTATTATTATTAAATATGTTCGAACCTCTTTGTCCTCTACTTCTACTATAAAAGATGTAGGTACAGAAATGTCAACTGAATGAGAACTTACTTGTTCATTGATTTTTGGTTGTTGTGTTGGAGTTTCTTGTGATAATGGCTATGATTATTCGACATTATATTCTAGGCTTTTAGGAATGTCCTGGGTTTCAACAAGAAGTGGCATTGTTTTAGACTGGAGAGGTGCCGCTTTAGCATGAACTCTTGTGGCATCATCCTCCCTGGACAGTCCCATAAACAACTAAATCAGGTCATATTCTGATGAGGTTGGTTTTTTTTCAACCTGTGCTAACCTGATTTTCAATTCCTCCACTTCCTACTGCAATTCCTTAATTTTATTTTCCTATTTCTCAATGACATTCTCTCTTTGTTCAACTCATTTCATCTGAGTTCTGATGACACTCCTTATTGTTTTCAATTGTTCTGCAATGTTTATCTCTTCCTCTTTTGCTGACTTAGAGTCAGTTTCAACTGGTTTCTCAACAATAATTTCCTTTTCCATTTCAGAGTCTGATGTAGGGAAGTCAGTTTCAGTCTGCTGCTCAATAACTTCCTCTTCTACTTCAGTCCTCTGTTTTTGTTCAAAAGTATCCATGAGATCCTCTAAAATTTCATCTACACTTTTAGTGGCTTGTTGTATTTCCACAACATTAGGGCTATCCTGGTTAATATTTTCCTCTACTACTTGTTCTTCCTTTTCTTTTTGTTGGAGTCTTGCAGACCTCCTAATCCTTGATGTATATCTCTTTTTCTTGCCCTGTTTTCTAGTGGTAACAGGGGCTGTAGGGATGTTCTCATGTTCTGAGGAAGGTATTTATGTTTCTTCCCTTATTTATTGCCCTGCTTCACTGAGAGTGTCTTTCTCTTGTTTAGGAAAATAAACAACATTTTCAAAAAAATACTCTTTTTTGCTTCTTTTTCTAGCTACTAGGTCTAGTTCCTTTCTTTTTTTATTTCTTAGTTTGTGAGGTAAAGGTTTCTGTGGAAGAAATCTTTGTTGTTTTGCCTTGGTGTTCTTCCTCTACAGTAGTAGCATTATTTTTCTCAATATCATTCTATTCTGCAGTAAAATTTATAGCAGCATTTTCAACAGGGGAACCTATAGCAGTGTTTTCTACAGGTTCTTCTATAACAATATTTTCTTCTACAATAACATTCTCCTCTCCTTCATATTCTTCTTCATAAATAACATTAGTAATGGAAAAATAAAATATATTGAAGCTCCTAGGTTTTCCCCTAAAATGGTGTTGGCAAATCAATTTGATGAGTCCATGATGACAAGGGCTTCATTTTCCTTCCTGATACCTCTTTGCCATACTCTGCAATTTTTTGTGCAGGTATGCTGGAATATTAACCCTGAATTCAGGCTGTTGCCTTCCATGCCTAAGATGGTTTAAAATTTTGAAATGATGCCCTGATAAAGTTACATACTAGCCTTCACAGGTTAAAAACCTAATAATCCAGGTGGCTACTTCATCCCAGGGTTCTTGTAAACTAGCCCTTTTGTCTACTTTACACATATTTTGACTCATTATATACTCAGATATCCTATCATCTTCTTCCAGAAACTGGTTAACTAAATTTGATAGTGTATTCTTGCCAACTTTAGAAACTAAGAGACCTTGCAATGGAAGCTTAGTAATTTGACTTAAAATATCAGTGGTTACTGAAATTATCATACCATTTATATGCACTCGATTATTTTTTAATGTTTGAGCAAACATAGCAGCCAGGTCATTAGAGCTCCCATTAAATTTGTCCAAAAATGGCATGAATCCTCCTTCGAAAATCTACACTATTCTTGGGTTTTCTTTGAGGAGAGTGGAATCTGCTGGTTCCATATTTGTCTTGCATCCCATATTTTACTTGTGCTGAAGAAGAATTTCCAAACTGTTGTTCTGAAGACGATTTCTCTGTTGATAAAAACAAGGATTTTTTTTTCTGTTGCAATGCTTCGAAAAGAGCTTCAGGTTCACGAAATTTGCTTCGTAATCATTCACGTTATCGTGCATATATTCAAAAATAATGGGGGCACGCTTCTCTACTTCACCTTAGATAGCTGTCACATGCTGATTGATCAGCCGTATTTTGCCATCGGATCTTCTAAATTTTGTCTTTAATGCACCCGTTGTCTCAGAATTTTCACATGCATGCTTGTTAACTTCGGCGGCATGTTATTGGCCCTTTTCATAACTATTGTACTTTTAATGAATGCCAAGAAAAATGGTGCAGATTACGCTAAGGACACATGGCAGACATCACACAAGGTCAAAAATCCTACTGACTGTCTTTTTCTCCCTCCACGTGGCAATGTTGTGTTAAAACTATTTTTTTTTTCCTTTTTTCTTTCTTATTTCAAAAATGCTCAATCCGAAGACTTTTGCCAATATGAAGTCAAAAATTTATACCATTATCCAAAGATAAAAATAATTCAAAACATACTTTATCCGAAGACAAAAAATTTCAAAAATATTTTGTCATCAAGCTGAAGATAATGCAACAGTCATTCCAAAGCTAACATGATAGTCATTCTGAAGAAAATATGTCAATCATTCTGAAGATGTATGACAGTAATTCTGAAGATACAACAAGCATTGACATATTCATTCTAAAGACTTAGGCAAAAATCAATGTTCTCCCCTTCTCAAGCATGTTTCAAATATGCCAACTCTTATGAATACCTTCTATGCTAATGGTTAATTGTCATATACTACATACCAAATATTTACAATGAAAGAAATGCAAGAAATATATACCTGATCAAAACGAGTTAATGCAAGTTTTAAAATTTGACTATTTTTTTTTAGGCTCTGCTGTGGTTTCAGTAATACTTCAAAACAAGTGCAATGGGTGAATTTGTACAATGGTGTCCAGAAATCTTCAAGGTAATGCACGCCAGAAAACTAGTTTTTATGCACACCAACTTAGTAGCGCCTTAGAAAAGGTTTTCACTACTGAGCTATTCATTTTTCTCTCTCTTTTATTTTTCTTTTTCCTCTCCTTTTCTATATTTTTTTTTTCTTGATTCTGATTGTGCTAGTGAAGGAATTCATGACTTCCCTGAAATCATGCCCATGAAGGAATTCACAACCAGAATTTATTCATTTTTTTGTTTTTCCAAATTTTTTGATTTTTTTGTATTTTTCTACTTTTCTTGAAATCCATGATCATGCTGATGTTGAAATTGAGGTGGAAGAAGAAGTCTCTTCCACTTGTTGTGTATCCAAACTATCAAGTTGTTGCAAGAAATCTTCCTTAGTCAAACGTGTATGGTATACCCAAAGGCAATGACCATTCACAACTAACTTTCTTCGTGATTCATCAATGGGAGATACTCGAACTACTCCATTGTCAAACACTTCTTCAATATAATAAGGTCCAAGACATCTGGTCCTTAGTTTTCCAGGAAAGTCTTCATAGCGAGAATCAAACAACAAGGCCCAATATCCTTACTAAAATTTCCTTTTCTTAATGTGACTATCATGCCAAAACTTTCTCTGATCCTGCATTACTTCAGTTTGGTGTAGGGCATCCAAACGAAGCTCATCCAATGCATTCAGTTGTAGGATTCTATCCATCTATGCCTGTGACAAGTCAATTCCAATTTCCAATGTTGTATGTAATGTTAGAAGTTTAAATTCAATAGGTTAGAGATGCTTTTTACCAAAAACTAATTCATAAGGTGTGAATCTGGTAGTGGATTTCCATGTAACATTATAAGCCCAAACTACTTCAGGTAGTTTATCAAGCCAATTCCTAATTCTCTATTTGTTACCTCAACTTGGTAATTTGCTTGTGGGTGGTAAGGTGATGATTTTCTATGTTTAATTTCATACAATTTTGTGAAAGCTTCAATAACTTTAGATGCAAATTGGGATCCTTGGTTTGTGGTAATAGACCGTGGGGCTCCAAATCTCTAAAAAATCTGATTATACAAGAAATCAGCAACCTTCTCTTTGTGAGCATGTTTTAAAGCACTCACCTCTACCCACTTGGTCAGGTAATCAGTGCATACAAGAATATGCACCTTTACTTGAGAAGGTGGATCAATAGGTCCCACAAAATCAAGCCCCCACTTCTCAAATGGTTCTAAAACCACTTGAGGCTGTAGTGGCATCTCATTTGTATGAGTGGGTTTCCCCATTATTTGGCATGCATCACAATGCCTGATGTACTTTTTCACATCCTTGTGAAGGGATGGCCAATAATACCCTGTTCTTAAAAATTTTCTAATCGTGCTTTTTTACAGAATAATGTCCTCCTGAGGGTTCATCATGACAAGCTCTAAGAATATCATATATCTCATCTTTTCTGATGCACCTATGCAACACATGGTTAGGACTACACTTAAAAAGCATACCTTTAATCCACTCAAAAGAAGAACTCTATTTTATCAACTGTGTTTTCTGTTTTGTAGTGAAGTGTGGGGGAACTTTCCCTGTGACTAAATAGTTGGCTATATCTGCAAACCAAGGTGATTGAATAAATATAGCAAATAATTTTTCATCAGGAAAAGTATCTTCAACTACTTCCCTTTCCTCTGTGTTTTGCAACCTGGACAAGAAATCAACTACAACTTTAGCTTTTCCTGGCTTATTTATGATTGTGATATCAAATTCCTACAGTAATAATAACAAACGAATGATTCTTGCACTCACCATAGGCTTGTTCATCAAATACTTAATGGTTGCATGATTTGTATGAATGAATATTTTATAACCTGTAATGTAATGCCTGAACTTGTTAATAGCATAAATCACTTCTAAGAATTCTTTCTCAGTTGTGGTATAATTTTTCTCAACTCCTGTCAAGTTTTTGCTAATGTAATAGATTGCATAATGTTCACCATTGTCAATTTTTCCTAATGCTGCTCCAATTGCAGTATTGGAGGCATCCGTCTATATGTGGAATGGTAATTTCCAATTAGGTCCTCTCAACATAGGTGGAGTGGCTAGTTTCTCTTTCAAATCTTCAAATGCTTCCTGACACTTTACAGTACAAAAAAATTCAGAATTTTTAGTCAATAAATCAAATATAGGATGGAAAATTGTGCTAAAATTGGGAATAAACCTGTGGTAAAACCCAATGTGTCCTAGAAAGCTTTTAACATCAGTTTGAGTTTTAGGAGGGAGAATATTCTTGATAATTTCCACCTTCTTCAGATCAACCTGAATCCCTTGAGAAGAGATGTAGTGACCAATAACTATTCCTTTCTTCATCATCATAAAGCATTTGTATGTATTTAAGGATAACTGGTATGTTTCACAGTGAGTTAAAATCTTGTCAAGATGTTCTAATTTAAAATCAAAAGCCTGTCCACATACTATGAAATCATCCATGTATATTTCAACACTATTAGAAGTCAAATCAGAAAAGATGGCTAAAATAGCTCGCTAAAATGTTGTTGGGGCAATACATAAACCAAAAGGTAAGACCCTATAGGCAAATTTTTCCCAAGGACAAGTAAAGGTTGTTTTCTCTTGATCTTCAGGTGCAACCTGAATTTGATTATATCCACTGAATCCATCAAGAAAATAGAAGTATTTATTTACAGCAAGTGTATCTAGAACCTGATCTATGAATGGTAATGGAAAGTGGTCTTTGTGTATCACTTTGTTCAGTTCTATATAGTCTATGCATACTCTCATTTTTCCATTTTTCTTGGGAACTATAACCAATGGAGAGACCCACCGACTATCATAAATTGGGTAAATGAATCCTACATCCAAAAGTTTTTCAATTTCTTCTTTGACAATGTCCTTCAAGGTAGGATTTAGTCTTCTCTAGGGCTATCTTACAGGCTTGACATATTCAGTATATATTCTATGAGTGCATACATCAGGGTGAATCCCTAACATGTCTTTGTAATCCCAAGCAAAAGCATGGACATGCTTCTACAAAATAGTTGTTAACTTTTCTTCCTCTTCCCTAGTAAGTTGGCTATTTATGTTCATAAATTTTCCTGGCTCAACTTGTATTTGCTTTGTATTTGGAAGAATTGAGTTCACTTCTTCATGATTGTTGATTAGGGAATTAAGAGGACAGTGATGGAATGGGATAAAATCAAAATTTTCTATTTCATTGATCTCTTATGGAAGCATATCCTATATAGAACAGTGAGAAGGAAGAGTTAAGTGATGGTGCCACCCTTGTGGTAATGAAACAAGTGGTATGGATGACTTACCTTTAGAACTTTGACCTTCTTCATTCTCTAAATATTGATGGATATTGGCTGCTTCCTCTTCTAAACCTTGTTCATGTAGAACATTCATTAGGACTGTTTCATTTTTTGAATTTTTTGTGTCATGGAGGTCTTCTGTGTGTTCTTTTACTACCAAGGTGGCTAGTGTGGAAATAACCTCCTCTAGTTTTTCATTTGAGTCAGGAAACCATAACTGACCTGTGAAATTGTTTGAGGGTGTTGCAAGAGGATATAAAGAAATCTACTTTTGATCAATACCATTTGAAATGGTCATGTTTCTAGACCTGCAATCTATGAAAGTTGTTGCAGTTGCAAGAAAAGGTCTTCCCAAAATGATGTGATATCCATGTGTTGCATTTATTGGTTGTAAAACTAGAAAATCTACAAGAAATTCCCAAGAAAAAACTTCTATAGGAACATCTTTAATGATACCTTCAGGTTTTGCAATTGACCTACAGCCATTTCTAAAACTGTGAATGTGGGACTGAGATTTTTGAGTTGTAGTTGTTCCATTACATCCTTGGTCATGACATTTATGGCAGCTCCTAGATCAACTAAAACATTTGATATTGGTACTGATCCTATAGTCACTGTGATAACTGGACTTCCTAGGTCACTATACTTTGGAGGCACTAGTTTCCCTGAGACAAGATCAACTATATTTTCTTGAACTTGAACAGTTATAGGAAATACTTTCTTCTTTCTTCCTGCTCTTTTGTTACTCAAATATCAGATAGTATTCTTAATCATAAGTATATCCTTAATAGCTTGTAATAAGGGCAATGATATGGTTAAATTTTTCAGCTCTTCAATCAAAATAGACTCAAAATTTTCTATTTTATTATTGAATCTTTCAGGATATGGAATTTTCTACTGTGATACTAATTGTTTTGCCTGTGGATCTATTTTTTCTTATTCTTCTATTGTTGGTTCAGTTCTCAGAGGCTCTGTTATTTCTTTCTCCTCTGCTATTGGTTCAACTCTGATTGGTTCTTGCTTTTTTTCTTTGGTTTCTGCTAAAACTGGTTTAGGTACAACTTTTCCTGAATAAAGTTGGATATTACTACAATCTAGAACATTCACCTCGACATTTTTCTCAACTTCAGCAACATAGACAGGGGGTACTTGTCTCACATTGTTTGGATTGGTGACTGGTTGGGCTGGTAATTGAGGTTGCTTCACCTATTGTTGTTGTTGTTGACCTTGTTTTTCTTGAAAGTTTTGATTTTGACCTTGATTTCTCTGTTGCCTAGGATAGGACTGATATTTTTGACCCCATTGTTTTTTATTTTGCATCCAATGTGGATTGTTTTGATTCTGATTCCATGGGGGGTTGTTCTGATTTTGGTTCCAATGTGGATTGTTTTTATTTTGTTTCCATGAGGGATTGTTTTGATTCTGACTCCAAGGTGGATTATTCCAACTCTGTTGTGGGTATTCTTGAAAATTTGTCCATTGGGAATGGTTCCAAGGATGGTGGGAAGGTTTTGATTGTCCCCAAGGCATATTCCAAGGGTTATGTCCCCAATTTGCAGGAAAACGAGGAGGATTTTGATATTGAGTGAAGTTTCCCCCTTGTCTTAGTCCAATATAGTTAAGTTCATCAGTTTGACTCTCTAAAATAGTTATGAGTTGTGGTAGCAATCTGCATTTGTCAGTTGAATGTTCTTTTGAGAAAATGCTGCAAACAACTGGAATAGATGTCTTGTTCAATGGGAATTCTTACAAAGCATGTTTGTTCCTACATCTTGGGCAATAAATTGCCAAAGGTTCTGTATTTCTTATTTTGGCAGTCATTTCTCCTATTGTTGTGTTTAATTGCTCCAAAACATCAGTTTTAAAATTTGCAAGTTCCTCTATTAGGTCCTTTACATCACTATCACTTTTACTTCTCTTCTTTCTTTTCTACTTAGTGCAAGAGTAGTTTCTGTAGAGGTCCACAATATCATCATTGCTGAGAGTATTTATGTCTCCATTTCCCATTAAGTCTAATACCTCTCTGGATTCATCTTGTAACCCTCTCAAAAATATGGTTTTGCTTAACTCAGGTTCTACTATTCCACATATTCTCTGAAAAAAGGATAACCTATCATGATAGTCTTCTAATGTTTCATCCTCTTCTTGCCTAATTATGAATATTTCATCTTTTATGTTCCTTACTCAGTAATAGTCTTGATATTTGTCTAAGAATGTAGATTCCATTTGATCCCAGGTGTGGATGGTATTTTGCCACAAACTCATGAACCAGCGTAATGCTAAGTCCTTAATGTTGATGGAAAAATCTTGAGTTTTTTATTATCATTGATATAGTCATAGGTCTTGTTGTGGCTGATCCACAACACACCCCAAAATTGGGGACCCACCTTTTTTGCATGCTTTCAAAGAAGACCACAGTGGCCCAGATGCTAAAAATCAAGGAAAAAAGCAAAATATCACAAAAGAGAAGAAGTGTCGCGATATCGCGACATGTTGCTCCGTCGCAGCCGAAAATGAAAAGTTGTCGCGATATCGCGACATGTTGCTCCGTCGCGGCCAAAAATGAAAAGTTGTCGCGATATCGCGACATGTTGCTCCGTCGCGGCTAGAAATGAAAAGTTGTCACGATATCGCGACATGTTGCTCCATCGCGGCTAGAAATGAAAAGTTGTCGCGATATCGCGACATGTTGCTCCGTCGCGGCTAGAAATGAAAAGTTGTCGCGATATCGCGACATGTTGCTCCGCGGCTAGAAATGAAAAGTTGTCACGATTTCGTGACATGTCGCGTTTTCACGGCTAAGAGTAGAAGAATGCATCATAAAGAGAAAAACGTCACGATTTCGTGACAGCAAAATGCAAGACAAAAAGAAAGATTTCAAAAAGAAATCGATTTCAAAAGAAAGAAAAGCATCAGATTCAGAAAGAAAAAAAAAGCGATTTGCAGAAAAAGACAAAAGAGAAAAGCGTCATGATTTCGGACGACAAAAGACAAGATGGTATGGAAATTAAAAGGTGTCACGATTTCGTGACATGTCACGTTTTCATGGCTAAGTGCAACAAAACACAACAAAAGAGAAAAACATCATGATTTCACGACAGGTTGCATCCACGCGGCCCGAAGCAAAAAATGTCGCGATATCGCGACATGTATCATTTTCGCGATGCATGATGAGAAACAAGAAAAAATGTCGCGATATCGCGACATGTCTCATTTTTGCGATGCGTGATGACGAACAAGGCTGCTGACAGAAAAATGTCGCGATATCGCGACATGCTATTTTTGGTCGCGATTTATAGGGGGCCATTATGGAACATGCAGGGAAGCACTGAACACGTGGCATAAAGGTGTAAGGGTTATAGAACGGTTACAATTAGCAAGAAAATCAAACGTTTCGACGCTCGAACAAAAGTCAGAATAATGAAGAGCGGGAAACGAAACGAATCGATCTGGAAGATGAAACGAAGCATCACAAGGCGAAGCAGAGAGCCGTAGCAGAAATTTTAAAGGCACAAGCGAAGACAGGCATAGGGGTCGAAAACCGCTGGGAGCAGGGTTGCAGAGCTGAGGGTGATGAGCCATTCTAGGCCTGCTTTGGAGTGCTTTTCTTCCACTTTTTTTGGTTTTGGAAAACCAGATATCTGTTATTGTAAAAAGACAAATATTTAATGCGAGATAACATTTCAAAAATTTGCATCTTATGGGCAAGAAAGAAGGAGTCATTTTCTGCATGCAAGATTAAATGTCTATTTTCCCTTTTCGGATTTTAGGCTTGTAAATGTAGTTGATACAAGTTTTTCTTGGTTGCTTGCATGCGAATGCTTAAATCTGAAAACCTCATTCAAATCCCTAGGAGCTAGCACTTAGCTTATCGGGATTGTGCATGTTTTGCGGGTCCAATAGGTTAGGTTGCATGCATGGAAACCTCATATCTTCGGTTTTGTCGAAATAGGATAGCATCGAATCTGAATGTGTTCTATTTTTAATTTTCTGCACTTTCTTTCTCATTTTTTTATTTTTCTAGAAGGTTTAATTTATTTAAAATAAACATTTAAAAATTACAAAATCTAAAAAAAAAAACAATGAACAATCACTAAAGCTTCATGATGAAATAAACCAACATTGCCCCTTGTTTACGGTTACTTGCAATCACTAAGGTGTTCCAAGTATTTAAATTGATTATCTTCATTTGAGATTACTAATACACAATTGCAAATGCTAATACAGCGGAGACCTTGGAGAAGTTGTTTGTTTGACTTCTTTGCAAGAGGGGATTTGGGACCCAAATCCTAAAGGAGAGTTGTACTTTCACAGCTAGGGTGAAAATATCCACTCAACATTTTGGCGCTAGAAGGAGGGCATGAACCGGTTTATTTCAGATTGATTTAAATGCTATAGGGATTTAAATTTTGAATATTTCATGCCCTATTGATTATTATCTTTAGCCCTCTTTTAACAATACAACTTTGTACTGTTAAAAGGAGGACATGAATTGCTATGCATTGGTCTAACGCTTTGATTGTTCATACAGGAATAATGTGATTTGATTTAATTTAAAAAAAAAAATTGATATTAAAGTTGTATTCTTTAAGATACACTAATGGCTATGTTTTCACCATGGATGCCAGGTAGCCCATTGAACATACCGGGAGTTCAACATTATTTTCCCGTTGGTTTTGAGAGATGTCTTCCTCGATTTTTGTCTAACGGGACAAATACTACGAAGAACACATTCAAGCATTCAAATTTTGTGCCAATCACTTAACAAGTTGGTATGATGATGTTGCTTGTAAAATGTTCCTGTACACCTTGGACAAAGTGGCATATGATTGGTTTACAAGTCTACCTTTAGGGTCTATCACTTCTTGGGCTCAACTAGAGGCAGCATTTCTTAATCAATTCAACAAAAAGCAAGTTGACTCAATCCGCATGTATGAGCAGTTTTTCACTATTAAAAAAGGACCAAGTGAAAATGTGAAGTCATTTTCTGAAAGGTTCTTTGGATTATATACTCAATTAGTGACATTTTATGTTCTGCAAGAAGAAGTGGCTCTCCAAATATATGTCAATGCTCTTGACCCACTCACTTCCACATATTTGCGAGGGATGCCTCTAATCACATCTTTGTCACAAGCCTATACTCAAGCAATGGCAATTGAGCAACAATTGAGTTGTCAAAATTATGGTGTGGGTTTTGGATCATATAATTTTCAATCATTTAATACCTCCTTTACCCACCCAATGATTTATCCACCTCAACCAAGTTCAAGTGTGAATCAATTTCAGAATCAACAATCACTCCCAAGCTTCAATCAATTTCAAAATCCTCAACCTACTATGCAAGATCAACCATATTTCTTAAGTATGAATCAACTTCAAAATACTCATCTTGATTCAAAAGATGTTTCTAAAATCAATTTCAATGATTTTCATAATAATATGATTTTAGGCAAGGGAGGAGTACTAGATCCAACTAGTATTGAAACATGTGACAGATTGGGAACCCTTGACTCACCAAAAGATGAATTCTACGAGGATGAATCTGTTTCGGATGACATGTTGGATGACATTGTTGAAGATAATGGCCAAGAAAATTCACACCTTCCAAATTATGTTAAACTTGAATCATGGGTTACACATGTGGATTATGATGGCCTTATCAATTTGAATACAAGCAATAACCCAATTTTGGAAGTAATTGAACCATCTAAGGAAGGTGAAGATAAATTTGATGAGAAACATGTTGATGAATTAAAGGATGATGAAGAAATAGTTGAGAATCACAATTTGATTTTGAAAGATGATCATCATGATTCTTGGGAAGAGTATGCTCACTCCAAAACTGCTAATGAAATTTGTGTGCCTATTGATATGCGGGATAATACAATTGCCCTTTCATATGAGGATATTACAAGTCCTGTACAATCTAAGAATGTTTTGGAAGAAGGGTTGGAATCTCATCAAAATTTGGAGAAGGATAATGATTCTACTACCATGGATAAAGAAGGAGAATCAATTGATTTTGTTCCCCTTGAGGGGCAAGAAATCGAAAATCTTGATCCACCTATTGTTTCTACAATGTCTATGCCATCTCAAAATGATGAAATTACAAAGCCTAAGTGGTGTGGGTTTGATACTATTGATGATCCTAATGAAAATATGGATTTTGAGGCAACTCAAGCCATTGATCATGGAAAGGTGTCACGCGACACATATCTTGAAAAACTAGGCTCTTGTTTTGAAAAATATGGACGCATGTTTGATTGGGTGCCTAACTTTGGTGTTTTTGAACAGGTGTTGGATGATGAAGAAGACAATGAGGAAAAATAAAAAGCTACTAACACTCATCAAGTTGTGGTAAATTCTAATCATGATGGGTTGAGTATGGGTGACAAGGTGAAATCTTTGCCTTTGGTGATAGCTACAAAAATTTTAAGTGATGGATTAAATGATGTCCCTTTGGATGCTAATGTCATTAATGATGAAATGTCAAATCTTGGTGATGTTTGTCAAGTTTTGATTGATTTTGATTGCTTTAAAACCTAGGAAAATGATTTGAATTCAAGACTTTTAGAAATAGGCTCTTATTTGCAACATCTCACATTTGAAAAGGAAGGCCTAATTTTAAATCAAGAATCGAATTATGAAATGGATACTTTCAAGAATAGACAAGATAAAATTGAATATCATTTATGGTCTAATCATTTTAGTAATCGGACGCTCACCTGTGAAAGTACTAATGGAATTAAACCTAATTGGTGGGGTGAGCAAGGTAAATTAAAATTTGTTGCATTGCTTGGTCTAATCTTGTTTTTGTTGGATTCCTACAGCATTTGGCATGCATATCATGTTATATTTTTGTTGAAGTGTTCTAATCATGTTTGGGATCCAGGAAAGTAATAGTCCAAGCTTGGCATCATCTTGTACTATATTGTATATAGATTTTGGTTTTGGTTTTGGTTTGTGTTTTTCAAGTCTCATTTTTGGGTTTGGTTTTAAGTTGTGTGTGTTAGTCCTCTGGACATGTTTGGTTTGTCTAAAAAAAAAAAAAAATTGAGATGTCAACGTATGCCTAAAATCGGGAGAATATGAAACATTGGAATTGTGTTGTAGAAAGCTCCACAAGTAACACAAACATTAAATAATGTCGTTTGAAACTTGTGATGCATGAAGTTGTCAGTTTTACAAATTATGGCAACATAGGTGGTATACTCCATCCACAATTCAAGAAAAGCAATGCATTCATATTACATTCCACTTTGCATATACATGCCATCTTAGTTGCATATGCATTTCAGATACAAATCATTAAAGTGTGTCAAATCCTCTTAGGGTTATGCTATAACATATATTAAAAGGATCCTAAGGTTGGGAACTGATGTCCGAACAATCTTGAACCAAGCACGTTCTATGCACATTAAAGAAGATCTTGAGCAAAATGGTCAAAACCATACTTGGATGAAAAGGTGGGGTGAAAAGAATATTTCATGTCTATCCTATCATGCAACATAATCCTTAAAACAGTGGTTTTTACCACTTCCATCAAGCTTAAAGTCTAAAACCAGAGTAGTAAGGATAGGATTAAATCCTCATCGAACTTAGGTTGAGGATCCAATTCCCCAAAGCTCTGATTTGATCTTCATGGAGTAGTAAGGATAGGACATAATTCTCATCTTACCTAGGTTGAGAATCCGATTCCCCAAAGCTCCCATCATTCATTAAATCATAAAACTTGGATGGAGGGATCGTACTACATGTCCTCTGCAAAGGATGGGTAGTCATCCCAAAAGTCCAAGAAACAAAAATAAAATTAATATGTTCCATATTTCATGTTATCATCTTGGATTGGAAGGATCGTACTACTTGTCCTCTGCAAAGGATGGGTAATCATCCCAAAGGTCCAAGAAATAAGAATATTTTCCATTTTCATCCTAATATTGGATTGGAGGGATCGTACTACATGTCCCTAGTAAGGATGGGTAGTCATCCCAAAGGTCCAAGAAATAAAAAAAAAGAGAGAAGAGAATGAATGAAGCCAAGTCATGGATTATGGGGTTAAGTATGCTCATGCGTGGCAACATGTCTTGTCTAAAAGCAAGACCACTGATTGCTCAAAAGGATAGACTAGCCTGATCATTTCATCCATAACAGGTTAAATCATTTTGTTCAAGATGAGGTAATGAACTCCAAATCAGAATAGTAAGGATAGGGTTAAATTCCCATCTCGCTTAGGTTGGGAATCCTATTCCCCAAAGTTCTGATTTCACTTACACTTGCACATGGGTTCAAGATGGTAGTGACACATAACCAACTTTGGGATCTAATAAATTAATTCAGTACACATATATTTGATCCTAAGAGGGTTTGACAACTTTAATATGTTTATTCATGACATTAGAAGGTTTGAGCCTTTGTAAAGCAGGTTGTTATATCTCTAGCATCTTCATCATACATCAAATCCTGCACAAATCATTCATAGCCTTGCATACAAATCATGGGTGAAACTGACAATGGAATGTTGATCAAGTTCAAGCGATAGGGAATGAAAACACATTGCACACACCGAGCTGATACTAAATGATTCTGATGTTTCATGTATTTCTGATCTATTGGTATTTGTTTATCTTTGATGTGTTGACGCCTGTATCTAAGCTTATATATTTCAGGTTGGGTTCTCACCAAAATGCTCAAGAGCATTTGACAATAGAAGTCGCCATTTGTTGTGGCTGATCCACAACACACCCCAAAATTGGGGACCCACCTTTTTTGCATGCTTTCAAAGAAGACCACGGTGGCCCAGATGCTAAAAATCAAGGAAAAAAGCAAAATATCACAAAAGAGAAGAAGTGTCGCGATATCGCGACATGTTGCTCCGTCGCGGCCGAAAATGAAAAGTTGTCGCGATATCGCGACATGTTGCTCC
This sequence comes from Wollemia nobilis, assembly GCA_028583015.1. Classification (NCBI taxonomy): domain Eukaryota; kingdom Viridiplantae; phylum Streptophyta; class Pinopsida; order Araucariales; family Araucariaceae; genus Wollemia; species Wollemia nobilis. Next base: position 2,274,785 of record JAQPPZ010000806.1, read on the forward strand.
GTCGCGGCTAGAAATGAAAAGTTGTCGCGATATCGCGACATGTTGCTCCGTCGCGGCTAGAAATGAAAAGTTGTCGCGATATCGCGACATGTTGCTCCATCCGGGCTAGAAATGAAAAGTTGTCGCGATATCGCGACATGTTGCTCCGTCATGGCTAGAAATGAAAAAGTTGTCGCGTACGTTATCGCATGACATGTTGCTCCGTCGTCGGCTAGAAATGAAAAGTTGTCGTGATTTCATGACATGTCGCGTTTGTGGCTAAGAGCAGTAGAATGCATCATAAAGAGAAAACGTCGCGATTTCGTGACATGTTAAAAAAAAAAGAAACGTCGACGATTTCGGAAAGAAAGAAGCGTCAGATTTCCGAAAGAGAAAAGCGTCACAATTTCATGATAGAAAGCAGCAAGATGGTACGAAATTAAAAGGTGTCACGATTTCGCGACATGTCACGTTTTCGTGGCTAAGTGCAACAAAACACAGCAAAAGAGAAAAACGTCACGATTTCGCGACAGGTTGCATCCACGCGGCCCGAAGCAGAAAAATGTCACGATATCGCGACATGTATCATTTTCGCGATGCATGATGAGAAACAAAGCTCACTGACAAAAAAATGTCGCGATATCGCGACATGTCTCATTTTTGCGATGCGTGATGACGAACAAGGCTGCTGATAGAAAAATGTCGCGATATCGCGACATGCTATTTTTGGTCATGATTTACAGGGGGCCATTATGGAACATGCAGGGAAGCGCTGAACACGTGGCATAAAGGTGTAAGGGTTACAGAACGGTTACAATTAGCAATAAAATCAAACGTTTCGACGCTCGAACAAAAGTCAGAATAATGAAGAGCGGGAAATGAAACGAATCGATCTGGAAGATGAAACGAAGTGTCACAAGGCGAAGCAGAGAGCCGTAGCAAAAATTTTAAAGGCACAAGCGAAGACAGGCACAGGGGTCGAAAACCGCTGGGAGCAGGATTGCAGAGCTGAGGGTGATGAGCCATTCTGGGCCTGCTTTGGAGTGCTTTTCTTCCACTTTTTTGGTTTTGGAAAACCAGATATCTGTTATTGTAAAAAGACAAATATTTAATGCAGATAATATTTCAGAAATTTGCATCTTATGGGCAAGAAAGAAGGAGTCATTTTTTGCATGCAAGATTAAATGTCTATTTTCCCTTTTCAGATTTTAGGCTTGTAAATGTAGTTGATACAAGTTTTTCTTGGTTGCTGCATGCGAATGCTTAAATCTGAAAACCTCATTCAAATCCCTAGGAGCTAGCACTTAGCTTATCAGGATTGTGCATGTTTTGTAGGTCCAATAGGTTAGGTTGCATGCATGGAAACCTCATATCTTCGGTTTTGTCGGAACAGGATAGCATCAAATACTGAATGTGTTTTATTTTTAATTTTCTCGCACTTTACTTTCTCCAAATTTTTTTATTTTTCCGAAGGTTTAATTTCATTTAAAAATAAACATCTAAAAAATTACAAAATCTAAAAAAAAAACAATGAACAATCACTAAAGCTTCATGATGAAATAAACCAACATTGCCCCTTGTTTACGGTTACTTGCAATCACTAAGGTGTTCCAAGTATTTAAATTGATTATCTTCATTTGAGATTACTAATACACAGTTGCAAATGCTAATACAGTGGAGACCTTGGAGAAGTTGTTTGTTTGACTTCTTTGCAAGAGGGGATTTGGGACCCAAATCCTAAAGGAGAGTTGTACTTTCACAGTTGGGTGAAAATACCACTCAATAGGTCTGACATACTATTTTGAACTCAAACAAAAACTGATCAGGGTCCTTAGATACAACACCTCAGAAGGTTGGAAGCACTGAGGGTGATATGGTTTTCATGGGAGAGTTCTGTGTTGGATTCAACTGAATAGGATATTCAAATGTTCTGAAAGGTTGATGTATGTCTAAATCATCTTCCTCATTATGGACATGACCATGTTGGTCACCCCCATTTGAATCAGATCTTTCAGCCATAGTTTCTTGCTCTTTTTGAATAGTTAAACCTATCCAAATTTCTTGTTCAAGAGGTCCAAAGCCCTCTATTGGATCTGATGATTCTTATTTATCATGCAATTCTAATGATGATGAGGATGGTACTTTCTATTTCAATTTTTTAGGCAACTCATACATAGGTGATTCACCTCTTAAGAATGAATATCTTCTTGGTGTAACAAGCCAAGGATCATTTAATATTGGTATGACTTTCTCATCCTTTGGCCTACTCATTCATGCATACTCCTAGCTAACATAAATTATAAATCAATAGCAGTTACTTAACCAGCTGTTAGATTCATATTTTGCTCTGAACTGTCATAGCTCAGCCTAATTAACAACTATTGACCTATTTAGACACCTTATAGCAACATTATTCCTCGATAATGGTGCCAAAATGATAGGCTGTCATTAAGCACACCATTAATTCTTGATGAATATATCAATCCAAGGCAATGTATAAGGCTATCTACAAAATAAGGGGTAAATAGTCTATAATTCAGGTCTATTTGGAGTAGCAGGTATTATTGGTGGAACTGGTTGGTGGGGGGGTTTTGTGTCACTTCTACCCCTAAGTTGCATAAAAAAAACTTAAATATAATTGCAAAAATAAAAATTAATGCTAAGTTGCAGAAATAAATCCTAATTATAGTTGCTGAATTGAAATCTGATTATAATTGCAGAAATTGAAAGCCTGATTACTTTTGCAATAAGGAAACCTAATTAATTTTGCAATAATGAAAGATTGTACTGAAATAAAATTTATTTCCCTGTCAAGGCTCTGTGATAGAAGGTCGTCAATCTTCTATGCAGGGTTTGACAGCAAAACCAACAAAGTAGGAAATTGCATAATTTAAAGTGTGCTGGAAATGAAATGATAGAAATTGAAAAGTTGTTGAGAATGGAATTGTAATTCAATTCTAATACTAAAAACATAACAGAAATAATATTGACAAATATTAAACATGAAATATTGTCAGTAAATGCAAGAAAGGAAAGTGGTAAGTTCACACTGTATTCTGCTGCAGCAAAAATGAACATAGTAAAACCTATCAGTTAGTTCCTCCTCCTAGGTCTGGAAGTGGCCAACCTCCTTTGCCAGAAGAAGGGGTAAAATCTCTTATCTCTTTAAAATTTAAACAAACTCAGACATTACAAAAATGATAGAAAAAGACTCTTTTTTATTGCTTCTGAAATATCATTACAAAACTATTGTACATGGTTGTACAGGACAACATACTATATCTTCACTAATCTATATTATTTCTAATCTCTTTAATAGCTAATTTTCCTAATAGTATAATCTATAATTTCTCAACCAGAATGGAAGCCTCCTTTTATAGATGTAAAATATGCATTTACAACAATAAAAATATATTATTCCTATTCTACAGGGGAACTCCTATAATGTTGTAGCATATTTCTGGTTCTATCTTCAAAATGGTTCAGATAGATATTTCCTCATGCATGGTGACTCATGGTCGGCAAGGATGGCAAAGAGCATCTGGATATATTTCTCCTTAACTTTATCAACTTTTATTTCCCACTTTTCCTCGTTAGAAACAGTCAAAAAGGTGAAAATCGCTTTTCTACCTCAATCCGTAGTTATTTTGCTCAATCCAAAGAGACTGTGTTCTGTGAAACCGAAAGCATTGATTCAATTGGAATTTCTTTGGATTGAGTTGCTATGTGGTTTTCAAAGGATTGTAGTTGTTCTTATCAGGTGAGTGATCTCTTAGGACTGAGTATGATGTCATCCACCTATCTTCATGTGGAAATGTCATATGTGAATGCCATGCCTTGCGAAAGGCAAGGCATGAAATACTAAAACCAGTTTGCTGTGCAGAATAGTCTTCCTCCATTATTTGTACAAAAAAAATATGTAAAACATCAAAGTAAAAACCATTAAAATATTACTATCAACCTAAGCATATTCCTCAATTCAACATGCCATGACAAGATGTCATAAAAACTACACAAAAACTATCAAAAATTAGAATATATCATCCTTAACACTTCAAACATGCAAACAGTTAATACATAGCATATTAAACCAACTTAATCAACATATAAGATAGTTCATAAGAGTTTTTGGGAAATCTAGACAGTTAAAACATACTAAAAATTAGGCTTATTTTGGCCTCATCACCCCCTCTACATCTTTGGTGAACTCGATGTGAAACACCTCATTTTATTTTAAAACCTTAATCAAGATCATTAATTTTGTGTGTTAGATCAGAAAACATTAAAAAATAACATCTTGTGCTTGTTTTTGTTGGTCTTTTTTTTTTATAAGCAAAAAACCCCTTGCAAGGCTGCCTTGGTTTGAGAGACCACGAACAGGGGGTTCTACACCATCAAAGTCACCCGGGAGTCACGCCCGACCCTGTGCGCACCAACATTATCAATTGGATTTTGGGTACCCAATTCAATTTTTTTGTAGGGTGGAGATTCGAACCTGGGGCTTCCCTTGGAGGATTTTCCTCTCCTCTCCAACTCACCTATAATACCTGGGTAGTTTTTGTTGGTCTTTAGTTCCTTCCTTTTTGCCTTAGTTCTTTTCTCCTTCTCCTAATGGCTTCCATAATTGGGAGTGATCAAAGGCCTCTAAGGTTTGATACGATTTTTCTAAATAATGATCATATTGATAGAGAAAAACATAATATTGAAGAAGAAAAGGTTGATAATAGTCTTGGTCCCCTTGAAGACCCTAAGGGTTGCTACATTTTTTAATCATTTGATCATATTTTGGGTTTCTTGGAATGCCATAAGGAGGCTTTACTTAAGGCTATGTAATAGAAAGCTCAACTCAAAATAGGTGATAATATTCTTCCTCCTCTAGTCATATCTCCTAGGCATGTGCATGATAACCCTTTTTTTGAATATTTGAATCATGGTAATCCTACCCATCAACTAACCTATGCCACTATTGTAACCACTAATGTTGGAATAATTCCACAAGTTCATCCAATTATAGTGTCACTCAAAATTATTTTCAATTTCCTCCTCAATCTACTAATCTCAACACTTTTGCCTCTATTCCACCAAATGTTAGTTATCCTATCCAGTAAGGTATCACATATCACAATAGTATCAATACCTCCAACATAAACCAAGTGCTTTTTAAATAACCTACCTATACCCCTCCCTTAGGGAATCTGGGGGCATTGCACAATAGTAATCTAGAAGTTTAGAATTTGGCAAATATGGTAAAAAAATTGGTTTTAAAAGTGGATATGATTCAACCTTCTAGTTTTACTTATAGTTATAAAGAGATGTGAAATCAACCCCTAGACCCTATGGTTTCTACTAGACCTTATCCTAAGCATTTTTGCATGCCGGTTTTGCCTATATATGAGGGAACAAAATATCCAATTGAGAATCTAATAATATTTAGAATAACTTGTCATGATATCATCTATGATGATATGTTATTACTAAATATATTTCCTAAGAGTATTGTTGGTATGACATTAGAATGGTATTATCATTCACCTAATTATTCTTTGAGGAATTTTGAGGAAACAACATAATTATTTGTTCAACAGTTTGGTACCTATATTGAAAAGGAAGTGACCATTAAAGATGTTTATAGTTTGAAACAAGGTAAAGAGAAAAGTTTCTTAGAATTCTTGGCCCGTTGGAGAAGTCTAGTTGGATGCTTGAGATATACTATACCTCCCAAATATATGCTTGAGATATTTATTGGCAATTTTCAAGAACAATTATCTTATGAACTAGAAACTACAACTATCACATCTTTTGATCAAGCGATTGAATTAGAAAGCAAAGTAAAACAAGCTCTTATTAGAAGAGGATAGCTCAAAGTGAAAGAAGATAAAACCATTCAGTCATAGTATAAGAATAAGGATGTGGTAGGTGATGGTATAATAGATAGTAGACCATTAAAATAGTATTGTTAACAACTTACAAAATATAATACTTCAATAACCTCCATAAAGAAATTTTACAAGACTTGGCATACCTATGGAAGAAGTCCTAAAGCAACTTTTGGAAGCCAATGTAATAGAGCTACCTCATATAAGGTAACCAAATACTACAGCTAATTGGTACAATGTAGGACAACATTGTGCATATCATAGAATAGAAGGACATTGGACAAATTCTTGTAAGAAGTTGAAAAATGTGGTTCAAGATTTAATTGATGTAGGACATCTTGATGTAAGAAATTCTCAATCTTCAAATAGTCAACAAACCAACCAGAATATACCTAAGCAAGGACAACAGGTAGTTAATCAAGTATCTTGTAAAAATGTACCACATCATTATGATAACCAAATGGTTGGCATGGTAATAGCTACTTCAAAATAGCATGTGCAGAATTGATAGATCCAATGGTCTCAACAAGAGATGAGTTTTTTGGCAAATATTTCCCTCTTAAAACTTTTGCAAATTTATCCTACTCATGGAGAATCCTTAATAAATGTTTTAAAACAACAATCTGTCCCTCCAAATATTTCCCCTAGCAATATGGCCAATGTTGTAATTTTTCTTGAGACACATCACATCACATTCTCGGATGATGATATTTCTTCCTTAGACCTATGTAGGGATTCTTTTCTCTACATTACTGCATTTATTGGGGAAACCTTTATCAAAAGGTTTATGATTGATAATGGTTCTTCCCTCAATTTATGCACATATCAATTTATCCAAAATTTTGGATTAAAAGAGGAAGATTTAACTAAATTTGATACAATCATCAAAAAATTAAACAATGAGTAGCAAGAAGCTTGTGGTATTATATCTCTCCCCCTTAAAGTTGGACCCAAGATCTTAGATACATTATTCTATGTGGTACCTTTCCCTGCATATTTTAATATGCTTCTCGAACATCCTTGGATACATGCAATGAAGGTTGTACCTTCTACTCTTCATCAGTGTTTGAAGTTCAAATTTAAGGAATAAGTTATTACCATTATGGGTGACCCTCAACCATTTGAATATTATTTGATGGTTGAACAAGCTCATTTTGGTCTCAATGTTTATCCTTCAGTTTAATCATCCGTTTCTCCAAATTTCTCATTTAAAAAATCTAAGTAATTCAAAAATATAAAAGTGAGTGAGGAACCTCTAATCAAAATTTCATCATGGGATCAAGACAACCAGTTTCTTCAAGAACCTCTTCTAGATATATCTCAAGTTTTGTATCATAGTAATGAGGATGAGGATTCCCATTATCCCTCTAACATATTTTTTTGTAATATGATAAATTTTTTGTGTTCTAACGGTAAATATTGTGCTTCTCATAGATATATTGCAAAGTTATGGATTTCTCCTCCTTATGCTAATAATAATGGTTTTGTTCAAGAATGTATTGGTTATCGTGTTATGGCTACCAAAGAAAAATCTATGGAGGAGCCTATCTGTGATTATAATCATTGAGATGACTTACCTTCTAGATTTTTATTTGATGTAGTCCCTTTAATGATTGTTCTTTTTGTTAATATAGGAGACATAATTAGAATATGTGCCGACTATCGTTTTGATTGCTTGTTTAATAAAACATAAAATAAAGTAAAATCGATCATTAATTATGCATGCATTTGCATTCTCATTCCATCATACCTATTTAATTGCCCATATTGCATGATTTACTATCATATTTTGCATGGTTTCTTGAAATTCTATTTCTCTTGCATTTATGCTTATCATAATTGCATCGTTGCTTGCTCATGACTGCTTGATCATATAGCTTTTTGGGTATTCACAACAATGGCATGTGATGATACCTAGTTAGGTCATAGCTCACATGCATTGCACTCTCACTATGGCTCTAATGCCTAGCGAATCCCCAACCTAGGGCCTATGCATTTTCATCCCTTCTCTTCTCGTATTTCTTTTGTCTTTTTTTCTCTTCTCTCTTCTTCTTGTATCCCTTGACTTTGAAATGTTTTACAAAGATCATCATCTCTCTCCAAATTCAAGGAATGCAATATTCTTTTGGTATATCCTTGTTCTTTGCATGATTCTTATTTCTCCTTTGTCTTCTTCTTTTAGATAAGGATATACATTCTTCTCTCCTTTAATTGCACACTTCCTCCCTCTTGATTTTTCAATAATTAAAACTTCAATATGGGGTTACACATGCATAGTTCTATGCTCCTCATTTTATTCCTCTTATTTATTCTAGCACATGCACACACTCACATTGTGTTATGCTTATATGACTTGGTCTATATACATATTCTTACACACCCCTAGTGGGTAGTACTTGCTAATACATCATTCACATCAGCAATATTATATATATCACCCCTATCAAGTTATGTATCTCTTTGAATCGATAGGCTCAACACCCCATTATAGGATTAGCTCCTTGTCCATTGAAAGCATGCCTCAGCATACATCCTAGCGGGTAATAACCCCACAATAGTCACTAGTGAGCAATCATCCATAGCAATTTACACTCTAAACTTCACTTATCAGTCCATATTTAGTGATTACTACAACCATTGTGTTTTTCTTACTCAACGCATGGACCATATTTTGAGCATAACACCCTCTAGTCAGGGTTTTTCATTTAGATTTCTTCTCAATTTTAGATGGTTGACCTTTGGATATTTTGTCTTCTCTCTTCTTCCATTTCATAGTTTTTTGTTTCTATTCTTCTTCTCTCTTCCCTTCTTTGTTCCTTCCCCTTTCTTATATGCATTTCATGATAGCTGCATTAGGATCATATTATACCCAGTAATATTCACTTTACTATTTGCTCTATGTTTTTGTGTTTTGTATTTTTTTCTCTTCCTTTGTCATTTTGAGTTTCTTAAGGAATTTCCTTTCATTTATAAACTTGAGGTAATAATGTCTCTCTTAGTGTGCAAAAGTCCAGAGTGTCCTTTGTGATACCCCTTTTGCACCACCCTTTTGTCCAAACCAGGCCACCCCCTTCTCTATGTTTGTTGTCTTCTTGCCTTTAGGAGTCTACATATTTCTTTGACGCATTTACTTGGCCTTAAATGCATCAAAGAAGGGGCAAAATGTAGACATAAAAAATTGATCCACTTTAGTGGGTAATCTTCCTTGAACTCTCTAAGAGGCCTCCAGCACTTGCCTAAGGCATGGTATAGGCCCCTTTCCCTTTGTTTTTCCTTTTTTATTCCTCTATGTGAAATCACACCCGGTTAATATGGAGTGCAACTTCACATAGGTGAAATCACAGTCGACCTATATGGGGCATGATTTCAACTTATTAGGGTTTTCTCCCATGAAAACCCTAATTCTTCTAGCTCACGTGTTTTGGCATTGCCCTTCATAGGTTTTTCTCGCTCTTTTTGCCTTCAAAATTGCTATAAAAGGAGAGTTTGGTCTTGTATTTTAGAATACGATTGACATGATTCATATATGCTATTATTCTAACATGCTCACAATAATTTTCTATCTAATTCCTATTCTTCTAAAAGCAAGATAACACTTAAGTGTGAATTTTATCTTCTACTACAATGATTTGATTTGTTGTTTGATATGGTGGATTCGTGTCGTAGCTCAAAGGAGATATTAACTACTCAGATGTCTCGACCCTTCTACATGCTTCTACACCATTCACCAGGTGTTTTATTTGGTTTAATACATCTGCATTACATTTCACATTCTATTTCTATTTTTCTCGCATCTCAGGTGAAGTCGCATCAGGTATTACCAAGGTGTAACCTTGTAGGCCCAAACTTAGGGCTTCTTTTTTGCAAAGGTAAAACCATCCTCAGTCTATACGGGATGTAACTTTACCTTCTATGTTATCGCACTAGCTCTCTAAGGATCGTGACTTCACCCAAATTAAATATTAGGGTATTATGATATTTATAACTACATAATAGCATTTTTGATTGCATTTTAATCATATTTGTGTACTCTGTATTCTGTTTGTATTTTGTTGCACTATTGTTTTATGATTAATATCCAAAGGTCAATTTCTACTTTTGTTCTTAAAGGTCATCTAAAAATACCTAGGGAGCTTGACTGCTATGCCTCCAAGAATTATTGTACAATGACCTAAGCAGGCCCCCTAATGCCAATTCTATTTTCAAGTGTTTTTTAATTTATCTTGTAGGAACAAGAATTGTTGATATCATTGGGTAAGAGGACGAAAGATTAGATCAACCACTGGTTAAGATAAGTTTTCCTATTAAAATATAGGTTGTTTTTTGAGTGCTTTATAATTCTATTTCAAACCCTAGATCTGATTTTATAGAAATATATTTAATTAAGTTCTAGGCATTAAAAGATAACAACATATAGTGTGCATCTAGGGTTAATTCTATTTGTGCATTCTTTCTTGAGCCCTTACTTAAATATTATTTATTTAAAGCACTAGGTTAGAAAGCATTCAAAGAAAGAATAATTTTAGGATTAGCTCTTGTATTCCTATATTTTGTATTTCTATATTATCCTTTATTTTTCATAGCATAGATCTAGAAAGGTCAAATTCAGGTGATTTTTTTTAACTAAATACATCAAATATTTCTAAAACTCCTACAGACTTGGAGCTAGTCCTTAAACCATTCTTGGTGAACCCTTCTCTTCCAAAACCAACTGTAAATAACAACACAACCCCCGTAGTTCATCCCAAAAGGCTTCTCTCTTGTGGATCCAGCTTTTAGGAATTGTAAGCGGTAGGGCGGTTTTCCCCCTCTACAAATTGTCATCAAGGATTTCTCCACTTGCAAAATTACAAGGAACACACCAATAATAGAATACCAAAGCACCAAGAGCACTAGAAGATAAGAGAACTCTAATTTCACATGAACTCTTTTCAAATTGCTAGCTTGTAATATCAAGAACATAACTAGGTTTCGCTTAGGTAATTGGGGAGAAAAAGAGGATCCAAATCCCTAATTTATAAAGGATTTTGGGGGCTTAAAGACAAGAAAAATGAAAATTAACCTTGATTAGGATGATGCCCCAAAAGGGTTGAATTAAAATTTAGGTTTTTGAAGAAAAACCCTAAGTTTACCGAATTTATGCCCCATAAATTATTGGGCATAGATTCAATCAAGGTCAAGAAAAACAAGGTAAACAAAATAAAAGGAGGTCAAAATTACTCCTAGCAAGTTTGAGAACCTCTCAAATGAAACCAAGGAAAAATAACTCTTTTGGGTGGGTCAATTTTTTGTGTCTATATTTTACCCCCTCTTTGATGCATTTATGGTCTAATAAATTCATCACAGAAAGATATAAACACCTGTGGATAAAAACATGGCAAACAAAAGAAAAGGGTGGCCAATTTAGAAGAAAGGGGGTGGTGCACAAATAGTATCATTTTGGACACTTTGAATATTTGACACACAAAATGAGGTATTAGGAATATTAATGTCTCTTAGGCTAGGGTGCCCCCTCGAGTTTTAGGAGGAATATAAAATTCCTTAGGAAACTTGAAATGATAGACTCATAAGAAATGAGGGCAACAAACAATAAAAAGATATACAAAAAAAGAGAAAATAGGAGAGAGAAAAAGATAAAAGGAAGAAAAAAAAGCAAAAAAGGGGGGAAAACCTAACTCATCATGAGAAAATAAGAAAGGGCTCTAGAGAAAATGGGAGAATGGATTTTATTACACACTGAGCGGTAGTTGCAAGGGGCGAGGCTAACATAGTAGTAGACCAGGCATGGGTAAGAGCTAAAATCCCAGCTAGAAATTAGATTTTAGGTTGATTTTAACATTTTTATTATGAATTTTATTTATTTATTATATTTCAACATGAAATTCATCGTTCGAGACTTGGGCATGGATTTGATGGTTACCCATATATTTAGTTTACCCTAGTGGTGATTGAATCCATACCCTGTATCATATAGGGTGTGGCTTCATGAACCTATGCCCTAATAGACATGGGACATGGATTTGGAAAAAACAAAAAAAAAACTCTTATTGTGTTTATTAATAAAAAAAAAAATCTTTTTATTTGTAGCATGATGTCCTTGAGAGCAAGAAATGTTGGTTGAGTACCCTTGAGGAGGCACTGTGGGATATCATACCAAAAAAGAGATGCACACTAGGTATAGTGGGGCTTCTACATTTGGTAGAGATAGCTATTGGTCAAAATGACCACATCCAGGGAAAGAAGGAATAATCTCCTCCAGATACTAAGTGTAGAAATCAAAAGTCATGACGACACGATATTTTGGAAGTAATGGAGCAGACCAAGACCAAAAGTCATGATGGCATGACATTTTGAAGGCCAAGGACCAAGAAGTGGCCAAAAGTCATGATGGCGCGACATTTTGAAGGCCAAGGACCAAGCAGTGGCCAAAAGTCATGATGGCACGACATTTTGAAGGCCAAGGACCAAGCAGTGGCCAAAAGTCATGATGGCACGATATTTTGAAGGCCAAGGACCAAGTAGTGGCCAAAAGTCATGATGGCACGACATTTTGAAGGCCAAGGACCAAGCAGTGGCCAAAAGTCATGATGGCATGACATTTTGAAGGCCAAGGACCAAGCAATGGCCAAAAGTCATGATGGTGCAACATTTTGAAGGCCAAGGACCAAGCAATGGCCAAAAGTCATGATGGCACAACATTTTGAAGGCCAAGGACCAAGCAGTGGCCAAAAGTCATGATGGCATGATATTTTGAAGGCCAAGGACCAAGCAATGGCCAAAAGTCATGATGGCATGACATTTTGAAGGCCAAGGACCAAGCAATGGCCAAAAGTCATGATGGCACAACATTTTGAAGGCCAAGGACCAAGCAGTGGCCAAAAGTCATGATGGCACGACATTTTGAAGGCCAAGGACCAAGTAGTGGCCAAAAGTCATGATGGCACAACATTTTGAAGGCCAAGGACCAAACAATGGCTAAAATTCATGATGGCACGACATTTTGAAGGCCACAAAGACCACGAAGTCTAAAATATTAGATAAATATTGATGTAACAAGAATATCCCAACCTCTTTCAGTTAGAAGCTCCATCACTCCTTAACTTTCTTCTATACTAGAATGAGCCTACGGGCATACTTTTGTAACAAATTTTAATTTTCTATTATGTAAAACTCTTATATATAGAATGAGCGACCCAAAAAAATGGTCGGCTCTTAGGCATTTACAAGGCTATGTATACAGACTTCTGAAAGCTAAATAAAGATCTACCTTCTAGTTCTTGGCTCATTGGTGTTGTGAAATCAAGTATGTATGTGTTGTCTATTGCTAATTAAATCTAGTTTGAATGTAATCTGCATCAATTCTGGATCTGGATTCTTGCATTAACATTTTGTTAAGATCTGCAATTTAACTTCACAAATAGAGTTGTGTTAGCATAAAATATTCACCGAGGGTTTAAGTTTCTACATTAGATTTTATTATGCTTATCTACAATAGGTTGTGATAGTAGTTGTTGTTGTTGCTTAATCTGTACCATTTTAATCCTCTAGCATTAGCTATATTTCCATATCTTTATGCATTTCCTTCTCTCTCCATTTTCCCTAAAAGAAACAAAGGAACCAACCTCCTCTGGAGATCGAACCAGGTAGACTCTATTCTCACCTAGTCCTTCAATGTTGGCAAAGTCTTGGGTGCAAATGTAACCGAAGGTAGATTTTGCTCCAATAATTTTTGGCATGCCCGATGGGACACAAATCCCATGCATTATACAGATCAAAGCCCTGGTGAATAGCTTTGCCCTATCAATATTTTTATATCACCTGGTGACTCCGCACCAGAAGAGAACCTTAGAAAATCCCTTACCCAGAATCTGGTCATGAACCATCTTTCATGATAACCAGATCTAAGGCAAAAAATTTAGAAGAACCCATAGAGTTTTTCGAACTGCACCTTGGTAGCCTCCGAGCTAACCCTATTTTGGTTGCTAGAACAACTTCTGCTTACATCAGCAACTCAAAACACTTTGATACTTCCCCTGTAGCCCTCCCTAGCACTTCTGCTAGTAGAACTTTAGCTCCAGTTATCTACCCAACCGCAATGGCCGGGAATCTACCGATTTTGCCTTACCCTACATGGAACCATACAGGCCCCTTGAACCTGGTAGTTCAACATCTGATCCCCGTAGTAGCCCTGAAAGCTCTACCCTAGTATGATGGTACTAGAAAGATAACTTATGAACATTGTCTAGATGTGGCTGCATTGGCCCCCATCCATGACATTCAGGAAGAGGATGTTATGATAAGATTACTAGTAATTTCCTTGAAAGGGAAAATGCTCTATTGGTATAGAGCTCTTGAAAATCAGTCCATAGCTACATGGGCCCAGCTTGCTGGTAAATTAGTGGAAGAATTCAATGAGCAGATAGATCCCTTCTCCCTACTGAACCAGTTCACTATTGTTCAGAAACATCCACAAGAGGAGATCGTAGATTTTAATATCAGATTCAGTAGAACTTGGCTGAGAGTACCTGATGGTTTGAGACCGACTCATGAGTAGGCAATGTATTATTATTTGAGATATTTTAACTCAGATATAAGTATGGCAATTAGACAGTCTCATGTACGCACTTTCCCTGAGGTTTATCAAGAAGCACAAAGGGCAGAGAAAGACCTAATTGCTATTGGTCATTTCCCACCCAAATCCATGATGCCTATTTTTCCAAATCTACCTTAGGCATCAAGTGTCACCTACCCAAATAATAACAATCTCCCCAAATGGACCGGACAACCTAGCATCCCATCAATACAAGCTCCTTTTGCACCCCCAATGCTTCTCCCCATCCCTGCACTCCCCATGGCTATGGTCCCATCAACTCCAGATCCCCAAATGGTAGTTCTACAAGATCTGCAAGCTTCCTATAAGACTCTAGAAAACAAGTTCATATCCATGGAATGAAGAGAGGTAGAAAGGAATTCCCAACCAAGAAGGTTTCCACAAGTGACTAGAGATCAAGCTTCTACGAGTGCTAGGAACTATGATAAATCTAGTATGGTTTATGCCAATGAAGACAGTGAGCCTAGTAACGCTTCAGTAGAATCAATATTTTGGTGCTCCACATGCAATGACCCTCATGGTGAGACTTCTTGCATGATTCATCAACATCAAGTACAGCAGGTAGCCGGGGAAAAGGTCGAAAGAAGCCAAAAGGGCCAAGTGAACATAATCAGGGAAGAGAATCAAAATTTCATGATGCCTTCTATGGAACAAGTAGTCATCCTTACTAGGTCAGGAAAGAAACCTCTACAAGTTGACCCCAAAGATCTTAACCCCTTGAAAGTACCTTCACCTTTGAGGAACCCTATTGAGAAAAGGACTTCTTATGAAAAATCTCCTCCTAGTTCAAGCCAGAGAGATACAGAGACCTGCAAGGAAGCACCATGGTAGAAAGAAACCAAAACACAAGAGCAAGCAAGAGATAAATTGAGATATCCTTCACTTACTAAACATCAAAGGATTGATGCTACTCAGGGGTATAGAAACAAGTATGACACAATAGTAAAGGAGAAGAGTGTTGAACCCCTCCCATTTAACATAGTTGAAGAAATGAAGAAAACTCCCTCTAAAGCAACTATGTATGAAGCTCTGCAGCTTCCAGGATAGATTGATTTGCTGCAGGAATCCTTGAGGTCTATGAAAAATAAGAACAAGACCCCCACTCAGATGGATTCTGCACAAGCAAGTCTGACATCCACTTCAGGAAAAAATAGACCTCCCCCTTTTACTTATCTCTCCAAATGGAGGGGTGGGTTGTTCACAACTGCATGATAGACTCTAGAGCTGCAACCACTATGATGCCCAAAGCAGTATGTGACATCATGGGCATGGAATATACAAGAAGTAGTCCTGGCATCTTACAGCTAGATGGGACCCCTATGAAAACTGTAGGGGTAATCAAAGATATTCCGATAGTACTCCACAGGCTGCCCCAACTCACAGTCATACAAGAAGTGGTAGTAGTGGACTTAGAGCCTTATTTTGGTATGTGCCTTTCCAGAGAGTTCACCACCAAGATAGGAGGATATCTATCACTAGATTTTTCACACCTAGAAATCTCATTCAAAGGAAAAAGGGTGAAAATATTCAATGAAAAACCATCAACCTTCCATATCGAAAAGCTTGAAGATGAAAGTAAATAGCCCACCATAGTGAACATGATGACCGAGGAACTAGAAGACCTAAACTTGATGGAAGAAGCTCTCAATGTATTACAGGAAGAAGACCAGTTCTCCCTTCAAGATTTCAATGCTATGATCGAGACTGACATTGGGAGTTATACGATTCTGAAACCTGAGAAGAATGATCCCATTGATCCCCCTCTGGTAAACCAACCCACTGATCAGCTTTGGAAGATTTTATTTGATGGGGCCAGATGTAAAAATGGAGTTGGAGTGGGTATCATCTTAATTTCCCCAATAGGTGAGCAAAAGGTTTTTTCTTACCGGTTAACCTAGAGTTGCACCAATAATGTAGTAGAGTATGAAGCACTCTATTTGGGCCTCAAGAAGGCTAAAAATATGGGCATAAAGAAACTACAGATCTTCGATGATTCTGAGTTGATAGTGAATCAGGTTACTAAAAAATGTGTGAGCAAGCAACATTATCTTAAAGCTTACCAAAATAGAGTCTGGGATCTACTAGAATATTTTGAATCTCTAAACATAAAGGCAATTCCTAGAGAGAAAAACACTCATGCAGACTTATTGGCTTCAGTAGGGGTAAACTTTTGCCCTATAAGCAATGTCATCCAAAAGTCTAAAATAGTCAGGCTGATTTACAGACCTTCTATGCCAGATAAAGATACCTTCTGGCAAGTTTTTGAGAATGATCGACAAATAGTGGATTTCCTCATCCATGAGATGAATTGCTCTAACAATAGAATGGCTGAATATGAAGAAGATGAGAACATCATCCAGTTAAAAAATAACCACATCCCAAAAGGATTGGTTACGCTTGAGAGCCTATTTGACAATAATGATAGGTCGACCGATCACAAAATGAAAGTCGACAAACATAGGTACAAAGAAACTCAAATGGAGCCTGACAAAGCTATCAAATTGGGAGTGAACACTACGGAAGTAGAAATGGAAGAAATCAGAGAATTGTGCAAGGAATTCCCTGACATCATTGCCTGGACCTACAGAGACCTGAAAGTCTATTCAAAAGAAATGATCCAACACACGATCGAACTTGAGGAAGGTGCAAAACCATTTCGGCAAAAGCAATGGCTAGTAAACCCCAAAATTGAAGCCTTAATGAAATAGGAACTACTGAAACTCCTCGAGGGAAAAATCATTTACCCAATCAAGCATTCGACATGGGTTGCTAACTTGGTCCCGGTCAGAAAGAAGAATGGGGACATCCGGTTGTGCGTCGACTTTCATAATTTGAACAAGGCTTCTCTGAAATATCATTACCCCCTTCCACAGATTGATCAGATTCTACACACAGTAGTAGGAGCACAAAGGTTTTCACTCCTAGATGGTTTCTCTGGATACAATCAGGTATGGGTCAAAGATGAAGATCAGTTTAAGACCGCATTCACAACTAAGTGGGGAACGTTTGCTTACCAGAGAATACCTTTCGGATTATCCAATGCTGGAGCGACTTTCCAAAGAGCTATGGATGTAGCATTCGGAGAATTGGTGAATAAGATAATAGTGATTTACCTAGATGACATGACAATTTTCTCTCACCAGAAAGGAGATCACATAGCGCACCTCAGAAGCGTATTTGAAAAGTGTAGAGAGTTTGGTATCTCCATAAATCCTAGAAAATCCATTTTCACTATAGAAGAAGGACTTCTACTTGGTCATGTTGTTTCTAAGTCTGGTCTAGCCATAGACCCTAACAGAGTGAAAGCACTGTTAGATCTTCCCCTCCCCCCAAATAAAAAGGGTTTATAGTCTTTCTTCAGCCAGATCAATTTTGTGCATAAATTCATAGCTGACTTTGCACAAATCATCAAACCAATGATAGAGATTTTAAAAAAGGATGTCATGTTCAAATGGATGGATGCGAGGAAACAAGCCTTCCAATAGATCAAAGAATAGATAGCTCAAGCCCCTATCTTAGTAAATCCAGACTATTCCAGGGATTTTATTTTATATGCTATAGGCGAACAAGAAAGCTATGCTACAGTACTCACATAGAAGGGAGCTGACAATGAAGAAAGACCCATAGCTTTTCTGAGTCAAACTATGCAGGAACATGAAGAGAAATATAACTTCATTGAAAAATAGATATATGCAATAATGAAGTCTCTAAAAATTTTTAGGCATTTCTTATCATAGAGTAGGATAATCGTCTACACCATCCACCCCGATGTACGAAGCTTCATCATACAAGGAGAGCTTGGTGACACAAGAGCCGGTTGGGTGACCAAAATACAAGAATATGATGTAGAAATACACCCGACCAAGCTAGTAAGAGGTAGAGCATTATGCCAAGAACTTGCCAAGCATGCTTCACTAGAGTACGTAGCATGCCAGACTCAGGAAGCAACATCAGATGATGATCAACCCCTAGAATGGCTCGACTAGGTGGATGAATTGATCAAATACTTCCAAACTAGAAGATGCCCAACAAATTTAAATTCCTCACAAAGAAGAAGGTACCAGATCCAGGCTTTGAAGTACACCCTACTTCCTGAAGGATTGTATAGAAAAACTTGGATGGAGTACTTCTTCATTGCATAAAATAAGAACAAAAATAGAAGATCCTGGAAGAGTTCCATGGAGGATTATCAGGAGGACACTATTCGAGGAGAACCACTACCCTGAAGATCATCAAGACTAGGTGCTACTGGCCAACCATATTTGTAGATGCCTTCAAAATAACAAGAGGTTGTGAGGAATGCCAAAGGTACATTGGGAGAAACAGAAATGCTCCATTGCCCCTAAAGTCCATCCAGGTTGAAGAACCTTTCCAACAATGGGGACTGGATTTCATCGAGATAATAGAACCCAACTCGTCCATCGGATATAAGTATATCCTGATAGCCATCGACTACTTCACAAAATGGTCAGAGGCAATACCCACCAAAAAAGTAGACCAAGAGGTCGTGATAGAATTTGTGGAAAGTTTGATCACCAGATTTGGCATCCTAGAGGCGTTAGTCATAGATAATGGTTCATCCTTCATAGGTGCCAAGATGATTGAATTTGCATGCAAATACGAGATTTATTTGAAAACATCCTCAAACTACTATCCTCAAGGAAATGGACTAGCTGAATCTACAAATAAAAACCTGCTCAGAATCTTGAAATGGACTCTGAAGGACAACAAGAGAAGTTGGCACTCCCTGATAAATCAAGCACTATGGGCTGATAGAATAACTATCAAGAAGTCCATCAATGCATCTCCTTATTCCTTGGTCTATGGCAAAGAAGCAGTCCTACCCGTGCACATAGAAATACCAGCTTTAAAGCTGCTCAATCAAGCTGGTACAGAAGAGGCAGAGCCAATGGAGAATAGGTTGATCCAACTCCTACATTCAGAAGAGCAAAAGGAATGGGCCTACGATCACCACCTAAAACATGTTGTCACCATGAAGGGATGGTTTGACAAGAAGACTACCCTAAGGAAATTTAAGGTAGGAGACTTAGTCCTCAGATGGAATGAGAAGAAGTCTAAACCTGGAAATCATGATAAATTTGATGCATTCTGGGAAGGCCCTTTTGAGATAATAGAAGAAAAGCAACACAACTCCTTCCAGTTGAAATATGAGCAGGGCCATGTTCAACCTATCCCTGTGAACGACTTCCATCTGAAGTTGTACTTCAAGGAATAAGTTCCTCCTCCCCTTGTATGTATTTTTATGTAAATATGCATTTTCCTTTTCTTTTCAAAGAAAATGTCATGATGACTTTTTGGTGTCCAAGTACCCCTTCAAAGAAAATATCATGATGGCATGACTTTTGGTGTTCGAGCACCCTTTCAAAGAAAATGTCATGATGGCATGAATTTTTGGTGTCCAAGTGCCCTTTCAAAGAAAAATGTCATGATAGCATGACTTTTGGTGTCCAAGTGCCCTTTCAAAGAAAATTTCATGATGGAACTTTTGGTGTCAAGCCCTTTCAAAGAAAAATGTCATGAATAAAAAAATTTTGGTGTCCAAGTGCCCTTTCAAAGAAAAATATCATGATGGCATGACTTTTGGGCAGCTGGGCGCACGTCAGATCTGGCACTCATGAGGCTGGTAGTGGGTGCCACGTCAGATAGAAGGGAAGATCCTTTAAAAAGTGCCACATCACAATAGCCTAGCACTATTACAAGGAGCAGACAATGCCATGTCAGAACAACAAGGTATTGTTGGTAATAAAAGCAGTAACCTCAAAACTCTAAAAAATATCCTTTTTGAGGTACTATCGTACCCACCAATTGGCACAAAGCAAAAATGGTAGAAATATATTGGCCCAATACGAAAGTGGCACCGATTTATTAGCCCAATATAGTGGTAGAGCAGATCATTGGTCCTGAATAAAAATGACAAGTAACGATTGGTAGCTTTTTGAATACTGGCATGTAGACCAAGGCTCCAGGTAGTATTCAAAATCTGCATTGAAATGAGTACCGCCAACTAAAATCATGCCAAATCAGTTTGATAGTTATTGCATGTCAGATTGGTATGAGCATGCATAGCCCTTTTTTCACCCACCTTCCATCTCCCTTCTTCACCTTCTACTTTTCCTGTGTCTATTTTCTATTCAGAGAGCTCTGCAACACTACTATTCACTCTCCTGACTACTACCAAGTTACAAAGTATGATCATGGCGGCCACACCCCTAGCTGCTAGTTCTTCAGAAATACCCTCTAAGAAGAAGAGAAGCTCAAGCAAGAAAGTGAGCAACTTCGTAGACCCCGATGCTCATATTACAGATGTAAAATTAACATGGAAGGAGCTAGAGCAAATTTGGAGGGATATAGCTGCAAGAATCTCCCTAAAAGTATCTCCATCTAATCCAAGCACATTCTCATACCATTCTTTGCTCTATTGGTACATCTGCCCCCAAGTTCACCCCTGTCCAGAGCTAATCCAGGCAATGGCAAAAATGTATGATGTCAAGCACAGGGTGGTAAAGAATTTCAAAGGGGAAGCCATGTTCACACTCGACCTAGATACGATTAGGGTCATCTTCGCCTATGGAAGGAAACCTATGGTTCCCCCATCCAGTTTGACCCAGAGAATTCTATGAAGTATTACACCAATGCCCCAAACATTAGGGCATTTCTACAACAGAACCTATTAGATACTCTTTCAGAGAAGTCCATGCCCAAGTCCCCCATTCCCCTATCAAGATTCAAGAACAAAGAGCTCTTTTCTATGCTGGCCATGGTGGCGGGATTGGAGGATGACACTCAAGTTTATGGGTGGTAGATCATAGTAGCACAATGTATATCAATTCCCTAATTCTATGACAAAGCACACGTAGATCCAGGCAAAGTGCCTATCTTCTTCGATTGGCCAACGTACCTAGCCCAACAACTACACACAGGCCTCTCCAAGCTACAAAGGGAAATCCTAGATACATTCAGGTATTCCTCATATCTAGTCTGGATATTTTTCTTCTTCCAAGCCAAGCATTTAGTTTCCATTTCTACCACCACGAAGGATCAAAATGGGGAACACTTACCAGTATGTGAATGGACACCGCTTCTTTCAAATACAAGTTCATATTACCACTTCAACATGGAATTCTTAGGCCCTACTCTGAAGCTCATAAATGGCCAAATGCCAAGAATTCCTAAACAAATGGAGAACACTTTGAGGCACCCCCATGCAGAAGAAGGGGACTAGTTCATCCTAACATAGGGGGTAGTTATTAGGCTTTACGACTTCACAGAGAAGCCTTTTCTATTGCCTTACTATGTCACCAAGTGACTGTTTGCTCTAGAGTACGTAAGGCAAACAGAATTCATTAACAAAAAATATGGGATAGGTGCTCAAAGGACACACACTTGCCTCATGCCTTTTCAATATGAGGGAGTGACAATGTCAAAAAAGGGAGATCATGAGAAAATCGCTCAGCTCCTAAGAAGCCTAAAATTGGTAGAGTTGCCTCACAAATGGAAGTATGATCCTAAAGACAAATTCACCCAGAGGTAGGCCACCCTGAACAAGGCTCCTTTCAAGCAATTTCATGCCTTTGATAGGCAACTTGACAAATAAGGTAGGAACAACAATGAATACCAACCGCTAGAATGGCACGTTGAGAGGATGCAACCACTTCCTCCATGGCATGATTTCTATGAGCACCTGGTAGATTGGAGCCCAACTTCAAACCCAAAGCACAAGCTTACTAAGAAAACCATAAAAAGGATGAAGAAAAGAGGGCAATATTGGGATCATGCTAAAATATTAGCATGGTGGCAAATGAGATGCCACATCCAAACATTCACTAGATATGGTTTGAATATGGACACAGAGTTCTACGTAAAGTATGATGCAAGTCATGAGGAATGGTCTGAGACTCTAGCGGACAAGGTTCCCCTGGGAATTGATGGCATCCCCATCAAACAAGTTGAGGGTAGCACAGAGCAAGATAAGGGGAAAGCAATAGTGGTTGAACAAATAGAAACCCCAAAGAAAAGATGTCGAGTATTCATCCCCCTTCAGGATCGGACACAGAGTCAAATGATAGTGCTCAGCTTGAGCACAGGAAAAGAAAAGTAGGGTCGAAGAAGGGTGGCCCCCAGAAAAGGAGAAGAATAGAAACATCCTCGGAGGAGTCAGAATACGAAGAATCAGAACAAGATAAAGAGTCCAAGGAATGCATAGAATCAGAGGAACATGAGGAGACTAGAGATCAAACAAAAATAGGATATAATCCTAACAGTTCCTAAAACAGATTGATAAATAACAAGTTCCAAAGAAAAATGGGATTGATGAACAAAAAGTTGAACAAGTTTTTGAGAATTAGGGAATTTATGAACAAAGGGTTGAAATAGCTGAGAAACCTCCCCAAGAAGAACCCCTGGCACAAAAGAAACCATTGGTGAGGTGCAATCCCTGACAAAGACAATAGCTGAGGTTGATAACTCAAGTCTAAAACACATTGCAGAAGCCTACACCGAGAAGTCATAGGGAACCAAAGATGTCACTCCACCAAAGGCCTCAGGTATGTCTCCCATTGACCTTGATACTCCTTCTTCTCCTCATTCCCAAATAATTTCCCCTTCCCATTCTGAGAGACAAGGCAATCCATCGTCTTCCAATCAACCTCCTCCATCACCTCCTCATCAACCTCCTCCATCACCTCCTCATCAAACTCCCCCTTCCACTCATAAAACTCCACCAGCATCTCCCCCTACTCATGAAGGGTCCCCTTCTAGACAATTAAGTATGGAAGCCTCCCTAGCCACCACTCCTTTCCCATTCTCCACCAACCTATTAAGCTTCTAGGCCATGCAAACTGCTTCCCCCACAAACAACCCTACTATTGCCAAATTCAAAAAATTGAAGAAGGCCAACCTCAATTCCACCACATGGTTGAAGTCATGGAGCTCCCAAATCTCTATGGATGTAGCCCATATCTAAGAGGGAACGATGTTAGATCCCATCAGCATGCAATGGTCTACACTGAAGATGACCCCGCTAGTGCAAAAGCTAGAAAAAGAAATGACTTTGGAGGACTACCAAGCTGAGGTTACTCAGGAAGACATGACTCAACTACCCATGGATGATGAGTGGAGCAAGGCTCAGTCTCATATGGGGACAATTTATCTAAACGTAGAGTATTACAAAGAAAAATTCCTTCGGATAGAGCAATCAAGGAAGCGTTTAGAAGAAGCCCTTCATCAGTAGAAAACCATAGAGAGGGCTTTGAAAAATGAAGCTTAGAAGTGGGAAGAAAGATTCAATGAGGCCACCCCTTACAAAGAGAGAGCAACAAAGGCCGAAGAACAAATTCAAATGCTGCAGCAACAAGTTGAAGACCTCAAAAAGCAACTATCTGATAGTGCAGAGAAGACCAATGAACTGACCAAGGAGAAAGCAAAAGTAGTCCAAAAGGAGATGCTCAAAAAGGTCAACCAAATAATATTGAGGGCTAAACCCACATTAGCATACCTAATTAAAATCCAAAGTATGCTAAGCCAGGTAGAAGATGAGTTCCAAGCATCAATCCAACTCCTAGCGACAAGGGTGTCAACCACTAATAAAATTTAGGTCCTAGTGGATAGCACTCAAGCGATAGCAGGGTATAGAGCTCATGATGCAAATTGGTCTCAGGCCAAATTGGTTGCTCAAAATTTCTTCAAGAGACACAAGTTGATAACAAAAGCTACAAGGATAATGTATGAGCTAAAGACAGAAGCTAAAGCAATTACCAAACATGTGGGTATAGCCAAAAATTATGGCATGCCTAGCTTCTGGGATGGAAATTCATAGCTCTTGGTAGAAGATGAGTTGAAGGCCTCTTGGAGAAAGTTCTTAGAAGATGAATCAGAGATTGATAGTTGGGAAGAGCCAGTTCAAGAGAATTCAATATTCACTATGGCTCAGGATATCACTCAGATGAATGCTTGTCTACATGAACTAAGCTTGAAAGCAAAATCTCTATCGTATGACAAGGTCGAAGAGCTAGAATACCTGTATCTCACCTTCAAGGAAAAGGCTGATACGGATGAAGAGACCTAGAAGAAGGCTTGCACCACCTACAATGAGGTCATTCAAGAGAAGAACAAACAAGAAAAGGAGAAACAAATAAAAGCCAAGAAGGCCTCATCCAGCAATGCACCACCTTCAGGTCAAAGGGAAACAAGAAATTCTAGCGGAAGCACTCCAGAAGAATGATCGCTTCAAAGTGAGTTTTTGTTTATTTTTCCTATCTACTTGGTATCTTTCCCCTTCTTTCCCTTATTTTTATTGTTATTTTATTTTTTTGACTCCATTCCCCAATGGATAAAGGCTCTAGGTTCTAACATTCAACTGACAGAATTACCCTAGGAGGCGCCAAGAATGTTGGTCAAAATGACCACATCCAGGGAAAGAAGGAATAATCTCCTCCAGATACTAAGTGTAGAAATCAAAAGTCATGATGACACGATATTTTGGAAGTAATGGAGCAGACCAAGACCAAAAGTCATGAGCATTTCAAATTTCAACCAAAGAACCAAGCCAAAAGTCATGATGGCAGACATTTTGAAGGCCAAGGACTAAGGGCCAAAAGTCATGATGGCACGACATTTTGAAGGCCAAGGACCAAGTAGTGGCTAAAAGTCATGATGGCACAACATTTTGAAGGCCAAGGACCAAGTAGTGGCCAAAAGTCATGATGGCATGACATTTTGAAGGCCAAGGACCAAGCAATGGCTAAAAGTCATGATGGCATGACATTTTGAAGGCCAAGGACCAAGCAGTGGCCAAAAGTCATGATGGCATGACATTTTGAAGGCCAAGGACCAAGAGTGGCCAAAAGTCATGATGGCATCAACATTTTGATGGCCAAGGACCAAGGCAAATAATCAACATTTTAAGGCCAAGGACCAAGGCCAAAAGTCATGATGGCCTAATATTTTGAAGGCCAAGGACCAAGTAGTGGCCAAAATTCATGATGGCATGACATTTTGAAGGCCATAGAGACCATGAAGTCTGAAATATCGGATAAATATTGATGTAACAAGAATATCCCAACCTCTTTTAGTTAGAAGCTCCATCACTCCTTAACTTTCTTCTATACCAGAATGAGCCTACGAGCATACTTTTGTAACAACTTTCAGTTTTTTGTTATGTAAAACTCTTATATATAGAATGAGCGACCCAAACAAATGGTCGGCTCTTAGGCATTTACAAGGCTATGTATATAGACTTCTGAAAGCTAAATAAAGATCTACCTTCTGGTTCTTGGCTCATTGGTGTTGTGAAATCAAGTATGTATGTGTTGTCTATTGCTAATTAAATCTAGTTTGAATGTAATCTGCATCAATTCTGGATCTGGATTCTTGCATTAACATTTTGTTAAGATCTGCAATTTAACTTCACAAATAGAGTTGTGTTAGCATAAAATATTCACCGAGGGTTTAAGTTTCTACATTAGATTTTATTATGCTTATCTGCAATAGGTTGTGATAGTAGTTGTTGTTGTTGCTTAATCTGTACCATTTTAATCCTCTAGCATTAGCTATATTTCCCTCTCTTTATGCATTTCCTTCTCTCTCCCTTTTCCCTAAAAGAAACAAAGGAACCAGCCTCCTCTGGAGATCGAACCAGGTAGACTCTGTTCTCACCTGGTCCTTCAATGTTGGCAAAGTCTTGGGCGCAAACGTAACCGAAGGTAGATTTTGCTCCAACAATACCCCAAGTGGAGGTTGATAGAGTGTTATTGACAATGTTGGCAAAGTGGTGGTACCCAAAATTGTCCACATTTTGGTTACCAATGGGAGATATGACCATCACACTAGAGGATGTGTGGTGCATCTTGAGGATCTCCATTATGAAAGGATGGTTTATAGGACACAAGTGCCATAGGCAACAATGGAAATATTGATAGGTGACCCATCACATAAGATCTATAAGAGCAGATTCCATGTCGATGACATGTTGTGGTAACATAGGGTTGAGGCACTAATGACTATGCTCTATGGAGTTATGGTGAGATTGCTAGTGTGTCGTACGAGTTGGAAACACTTGCCATGGTTACTGGTGGTTTGCATAGGGATCGTATATGCTAGCTTGTTTGTATAAGATAATGTACAATATCATGTACAAATCATATACATGACTAGTATGCACAACTTTGCTCCAGGTGTGGTGCTAGGAGCACATAGCCGTCAAGAGACCAGATGCACTACCAAGGCCACTACTCAATCCAGAGTGGGCAATAAGATACATGTGGTCTCAAGACCTTGAGTGTACACAAAGGTTATAAAGTAGGTATTCTACCACTAGGGAGATGTATCATAGATGAGCTACGAGACCATCAAATCATATGGTAGCCATGGCATCTGCACTCTAGGTGGGATGAATATGGGGAGGAGATGGATCATGTTATGAGGGTTTTATGGATCACCATAGAGAAGAATGAGCTGGAGCTCTATCAATTTTACCAATTAAAATGGTAGTTCAATATTATCCAAGAGATACCAAACCTAGGAGACTACTAGTATAGGAGGATGAGGAGGGGTCCATCACGGATAAGAGGGGAATCTGATGTAGCTAGGTTCATGGAATAGGACCTAGATGATCCCATATATGTAAATCCTTGAGTTGATGATAACAAGGTAGTCCTTATATACAAAATATGGTATAGGGGTATTATGACCCCAAGGATCTCCCAACCAGTGCTAGTGCATAGGCACCAAGTCATGGGTTGACGAGTGTAGTTGACACTCTGAGAGACTAATTTATGCATAGTGAATTTATAAGAGTAGATTCCATAACCTCCTAGGTAGGCTAAGGTATAGGTCAAGGTAGAGGTGGTGACCACCATCACTCTCTTCAGGTTAGAGGTAGGGAGGACAGTTGGAGGTGTCCCTACAATGACAAATATGATCGAGTGGGACTGCAAGTCAAATATAACCAATGAGGGTAGTAGAGAGGCTAATAGATAGGGTGATCACTATGCAAGGGGAGATAGGTACTCTCTAGGTATAGCTAGGCTAGGTCATGATAGAGAGAGATGCAACAAGGTCTAATGCAAGCCACTTTAAAGAGGAGAGAGGTAAACTAGAGTAGAAGTATTAGCAAGCATGGGTTGAGGGGATGACTATTATGATGAGTAGCTAGATAGACAAGGGGATCCACCTTCTATAGGAGCAACTATAGAGGATGGAGGAGAAGTGAGATATAGCAGTACAAATGGAGACCTACTAGGCTCTGTACTTATAGGTAGTGCTGATGGATTGAAGGATGTAGCCACCAACCTCTCTTTAGTCGTAAAGTCAATCATAGTCTTGATCATGGACAACTACATGGTATGTGAACATACTCCCACCAGTACCACCACTAGTAGGCAAAGTGAATGAGTCAAGCTCATAGAGCTAGGGTTGGGATTGGGGTGACATGACAATTTTAGATTATGGCTTGCATCCTTGAGGAGGGTTGAGTGTGCCAGGATTATACTGTGGTACACTCACCTAGTTGATATGTATTCATTGCTTATCAATTAATATCATGCTATGGTTTTTATTATATTATGGTTTAAAAATATTTGTGCATTAGTGTTAACTTTTATTTTATGCATGGCGATGATAAAGATAATGAATGCAATTGAATGAATGGAATGGAATGAATCTAACTAAATGCAAGAATCTAAATGCAAACCTAAAATGATATGCAATATGAAATGCATGGATGGATAAATGGAAAGAAGAAGAGAAAGAATGAATAAAAATAGATGGTGAAGAAGGAGATGAAAATAAAGCTCTAAAAGGCTAAGCAAAAGAAAAGGAAAAGAGTGGAACCTTGTACATATGTATAATCACAAATGTTTAAATGGAGGTTACCCCTCGCTAGTGGCCATGAAGCTATCCTATAAGGGTGTTATTCTTACAAAAATATGGATAAGTGTGGAGAAATTACCCACTAGGGGGTGTAGTGCTTGTTAATATGGCCAGAGAGAAAGAGATATACCTGCTAGGATGTATGCTCACAAATGGTCAAATGGAGGCTACCCCTCACTCGTGACCATGAAGATGATCCCATATGGGGTGTGTTATGTGTGAATGATGTTCCAAAGTAAGTACTACCCGATAGGGGTGTTGCATGTGCAGGAAGGTGTATGAAAAAAGCCAATAGAAAAAAACAAGAGGTGAGTGTGTGTATCCATATTAAAATTTCAATGGTTAAGAGGTGTGCATAAGATAGTCAGTGGTTGTTTGAATACCATAAAGGATACTCATGCGGTATCTATCCTATCCCATGAGGGCTACTTAACCATCAAAATATCAAGAAGGAAAAAGTGTGAAAGCATGAATGAACATATAGAATAAGAATGTATATCCTTATCAGACAAAACGAAGAAAGGAAAACATGAAAAGAATAAGGATATACAAGAGAAGAACTATATACCTTGACTTAGAGAGATATAAGCAATGAAAATTTTCAAGGTCAAGCAATATAAATATCATACCCCACCCTAGAAGGATTCTTTTTTGCTGACAGACTATGTAATTATGAATGACTAATGGACACCTTGTTTTGATGATTAAATGATAATTACATTGACTATAGTGATTTATCTCAAATAATATGGTACTTCTAATGTGTTTTCAATGTGGAACACCAGGTACATACATGGGTGGTAGAGGTATAATTAACCACCAAGGATGGGGTACTTGAAAAGGGAATTGATGATTTAGATGGTTCAAGGTAACATGAATAATTACCCTCATATAGGTAATGCATTATCAATTAGGGATAATTATCAACTGACCAATCACCTAGAGCTAAATTTGGCAGCCTGGAAGTTATCATAAATTCTTTTGTTGAGATGGGTGACTAGGTTGATGGAAAGAACTCCCACCTTGTTTGATGCATTTAATTGTTTGTCTTGTCTGGTTGTTTCTATATATAAATATTTGGTTATTAGAATCTGTTAGATAAAGGACTAATGGATATAGAAGATCCATTATCCAAAATCCATTCAAACCACCATGCTAAATACTTAATAATAGCATAAGCATTTGATTTAAATAATAAAAAGGTATCAATTGAATGTTTTCAATAAAAGGGTTTTATTTAAAATAAGTATTTTGATTTAAATAATAAAAAGGTATTATTTGAATGTTTTCAATAAAAGTCTTTTATTTAAAATAATTATTTTGATTTAAATAAAAAAGGTATTATTTGAATGTTTTAAATAAAAGGCTTTTATTTAAAAGAATTATTTTGATTTATATAATAAAAAGGTAATATTTGAATGTTTTCAATAAAAGGATTTTATTTAAAAGAAGTATTTTGATTTAAACTAAAAAAAAAGTATTATTTGAATGTTTTCAATAAAAGGCATTTATTTAAAAGAAGTATTTTGATTTGAATAAAAAAGGTATTATTTGAATGTTTTCAATTAAAGGCTTTTATTTAAAATAATTATTTTAATTTATATAATAAAAAGGTATTATTTGAATGTTTTCAATAAAATGCTTTTATTTAAAAGAAGTATTTTTATTTAAATTAAAAAGGTATTATTTGAATTGAAGAACATGAGCTTATACTAAGATGGGAGGGTGAAAAGTATAAGATATAACTTTTTACTTTTCAATCTATATGATAACATAAAAAATATTAAAGAAGTAAGCATTCCAAAAAACATCACATACATGAGAGACATGATTTAATGTGGTTCACCCAATGTGGGCTACTCCACAGAGAAAAATATTCCTTATAAATTTTCTAATAAATTCTTTTGAGAATCAATTCCATATTACAATGTTTATGTACCTCTATCCAAAGGAGACACCAATCCCCTTGATCTGATTCATGGAACTCTATCCACAAGAGAACTATTTCTCCTCTACTCTGGCTGGTGCTCTTCTAGAAGACTTCTACTCCCACTACACTAGCTTGTGGATCTCTCTCCATAGAAGACCTTTGTTCTCACTATCCTGGCTAATGGATCTCTATCCACTGGAGGCTTCTATCCTCTACTCTGTCACCTACAAATACTATACAATCTGCTCAATATCTGTCTAAAATTTGCACTAAACACTGTCCTCGATCAAGCACAAATATTCTCATAAAATTGTATCTAGTATGGCATAAATCTACCCTCAAATTTCCACCAAACTCTATCCTCAAATATACCTCAATATTTAACACAAATCTTGATCAACTCTGCCTAGATTTACACCAAAACTTTGTCCCAAGTGTAGTACAAATCTCCTTTCAAGTCTTCACCAAGACTTGCTCAAATTTTCTTTCAAGTTTTCTCCAAGACTTTCTCAAATCTACCTTCAAGCCTTCACCAAGAATTTCTCAAATCTGCTTTCAAGCCTTCACCAAGACCTGCTCAAATCTACCTTCAAGCCTTCACCAAGACTTGCTCAATCATAAACATACTCAAACCAACATTCAAAAGTTTCATTTAATTATTCAACCAATGAAACACAACTTGCTCATAAACCCTAAACAAGTGTTTCACCCTTCTTCCAACACAAAGCACAATGTATGTCGTAAACCCTAAATCAAATGATTCTCAATCTCTATTTCAAATCAATTCATCCACAAACAAGATGTACTAAAAAAGCTTACATATTTCCAAAAATACTCATCAATCCTTTTCACTCCACCTTATATTTCATACATTCATTTCAAACACTCTAAACAAAAGATAGTGTGCCCATACCTTTTTGCTTTGATGGAGATATATCTTCAAAACCTATTTTACTCACAACAAAATCCTTTTGCCAATTCTAGGTTAGATAGCAACAATCTATCTCAAAATCTCCACAAGAATATTTATCTCAATAAATATCTCACCATACAATAAATACAATAAAATGTCAATTCACAAATACACCTTATCACTTCTTCACTTTCAAAATAATATTCAACATGTATCAAAAATAAAGTTCCTTTTTTTACACCTTATGATCTCCAATACTCTCAAAATAATATTCAACATGCAAATAAAGTTTCTTGCTTACACCTTATAATCTCCAATACTCTCAAAATAATATTCAACACACATCAAAATAAATTTCCTTGCTTACACCTTATAATATCCAATACTCTCAAAACAATATTCAACACACATCAAAATAAAGTTCCTTGCTTACACCTTATAATATCCAATAATTTCTTTATTTTCTAAGAAATAAAAATAAAATATTTAATCAACAACCCTTATGACTCCTTAAAAAATTTTGCACATGCCCTTTTTAATATCACATGGCCTCAAACCAATTTTCGTATTCCAAAAACTTTGGCAAATTAATTCACAAATTGCATACCTTATAATTGTTGGTTCACGTCACCAAAAATATTGCGCACGTCTCAACGACCAGCACCCAAACTCAAACCCATGACCTAAGCCACCGCAAAGCCTTAGCCCAAGGCTAGGCTTCCACTTGGGCTACACGTCCTCATGTGAATAAAAGTGCCCTTGCACCTATACACTATCTGCTTCTTCCAAATTTCACCAAAAATGAAAAATCCTTCCTCCTTCAGAAAAATTAATGGCGTGGGATTTGAAACCACAACCTTCCCTTAACAAGCACCTTAGACACACCTTCGACTGCCGTTTGCACTACCTAGTGCCTTGGAATATTTTTTTCACTCCACACGAATTTCAATACATGTCTACCTTCCTTTATTTAAAAACCTTACAAAATATCTTCTCCCTTTCAAAAATGCAGTGCATGAATTCAATTATCACTTAGGCATTCAAATTGCATTAGGCCTTTATAAATGAAAATAATTTCCTATTAATACTCTTTCCTTTGCATTGAAACACATCAGCCCTCTTTGCTTTCAAATTTCAAATTCAAATTAAACTTTGAAACTTTGGTGCCATTAATTATTTAAATTAAAATTTTAACCTTAGGTTAAAATATTTTAATTTAAATAAATTAAAACCTTTGCTAACCTTTATAACTTGCTCAATGGGCCTTGTCAGAGATATATATTTTTAAATGATTTCTTGGACCTTGTTATTTTTCACCTCTTCATTTTGCCCAAAAATTATAATATTATTATTTCTTTTCAAACTTGCTTCTCTTTTCTTGGGTCTTCCACCTTTTTAGCCTCTTTAGGCATATAATATTAGAATAAATATTATACCATTTTCCTTTTAACAACTTCCTTGCCTATTGGAGAAATCAACATTTTGGCCTTAATGACAACAAAACTAGACATCAAACCTCTTGACATCAATGACAACAAAACTTGCTCAAATTTCCAACAATCTCCCCCTTTGTCATTGATGGCAATCCTTTTTATTTAAGCATTCCTTTTACCTTTTTCAAATTTTCTTCCCTTGAGAAAATTCTCCCCCTGATTGAATGCTCTCCCCCTAACTCAAATCTCTCCCCCTTTGACATCAATGGCAAAGGGACACCTTTAGAGCTAAAGATAAGACTCTTAGCTGAACCCCCTCCCCACCTCCTCTCCTTGAGGTGATTAATTTTGGTGTGGGAGTATAACTACTAATTTTCCTCTAAGATACTCAAAAGTCTCTTTTGGAAGTGTCTTAGTGAAGATATCTGCAATCTGCTCCTTTGTAGTAACATATTCCAACCTAACTTACTTATCTATCACCTGCTCTCTCAAAAAATGATATTTAATCGAAATATGCTTGGTCCTGGAGTGCATCATCAGATTCTTTGATATATTTATAGTACTTGTATTATCACACATTATAGGGATAGGGTGATCATGCTCTATCTTGAAGTCCTAAAGTTTACTTCATCCATAACACTTGTGTACAACAATAAAATGCTACAATATATTTTGTCTCAACTGTGGATAGGGATACTGATGCCTATTTATTGCTTAGCCAAGAGACTAAACAATATCCAAGAAAGAATGCTCCTCCACTTGTGCTTTTTCTATCATCATTTTTGCTAGGCCAATCTACATTTGTATATGCTATGAGAGTGAAATTATCATTTTTGGGGTACCAAAGCCCAAAATCCATAGTCCATTTTAAATATCGAAGAATCCTTTTTATTGCCACTACATGTGTTTCCTTTGGTGGTGCTTGAAACCTTACCACTAGTCCCACTGCCTACATTATATCTGGTCTTGTAGTTGTGAAATATAGTAAGTTTCCAATCATAGATATGTACAATTTCTAATTTACCTCAAGATAATCATCACATTTACCTAACTTGCATCCTATAACCATGGGGTACTTACTATTTTGCAATCTTCTAACTTGAATTTCTTTAGCATATCTTTTATATACTTGGTTTGTGAGAGAAATATGCTTTTATTTGATTGTGAAATCTGAAGTCCAAGAAAGGACAACTCACCAAGCATTGACATTTCAAATTCACTTTGCATACTCTTTGTAAATTTTTGATACATCTTATCATTATTACCTCCAAAAATGATATCATCCACATAAACAACCACAATTAGTAAGTTATTTACTTCATTTTTTATGTATAAGTTACTGTCCACTATTCATTTTCTGAAATCCTATTTCTAAAGATACTTATCCAATCTTGAATACCAAGCTCTAGGAGCTTGCTTTAGTCCATAAAGTGCCTTCTTTAATTTGCATATATAGTCTGGTTTATCAATTAGCCTGAATCCGTCAGGTTGCTTAATGTAAACCTCGTCTTCCAGGACACCATTTAGAAAGGTTTATTTAACATCCATTTGATATACTTTGAAATTTTTGAAACTTGAGAAAGCTAAAACTATCCTTATGGCCTCAAGTTGTGCAACCGAATCAAATATCTCTATAGACACCCAAAAGTCACATTGATATTTTTGCATATCTATAGGTGATTCCAGACATCCCTAGGCTATTGTAGACTATTTTAGTCATGCGTAGACATGCATAGACATGTGTAGACTTCCATAAATGGCTTTAAGGTCCAAAATTCTAATAAGCCTTCAAAACCACATCTTATGCATCGAGATACCTTCAGATGGCAACCTGAGGCAATGCATAGCTCATTTGCATTCAATTGACACCCCCCACAGGGTATTAGTTGGCCAAATTAATTAATAAGTCAATTATCAAATTCTAATTTAATGTTGACTTCACTTAAGCCCATTTTTAGGGCAAAATTGGATTAATTAACTCTTAATTCATAATTAGTGTTAATAAAATCCTCCCACATGTGCCAATTTAGGGTTTCCTAGGATTTTTTTTTAATCCTCCCCTAAACATGCTTAAGGCCTAATTAGGATTAGTACTAATCCTTCCTCACACATGTGTGAGGATAGGATATTTCCTACTTAGAATGTGATGTTTCCACATAGTATTTATTAACCTAACCTTAGTCATAATCAAACCTAGGTTTAGTCTATCTAACCCCCCCTGCACCTTGATTTTACCTATAAATAATGGGTCCCAAACCCCTAATCAAGTCTAATTACCATATTCAACAAAGTACAGTTACTCTGCACAAATGGAAAGCCAATAATACACAGTCCATTCTCAATGCACACAGATGGATTCTAACAGCATACAGAGGCACCCTAGCTACCTTAGGATTGATCTACTAAAGATATTTTACCAGAGGAACATCATAGCTCAATTCATAGCTTTCCCTGTGAATCCAGCCCTAATTAGCAACCCAAGTCGTGAAATGCATCTACAAGCCCTAAATCACCCA
Organism: Wollemia nobilis; assembly: GCA_028583015.1. Taxonomy (NCBI): domain Eukaryota; kingdom Viridiplantae; phylum Streptophyta; class Pinopsida; order Araucariales; family Araucariaceae; genus Wollemia; species Wollemia nobilis. The sequence goes on from JAQPPZ010000806.1 coordinate 2,309,930, forward strand.
AAATTTGGGATGTAAGCTCTGTTTTAGCATATTATTACCTTCTACATATTTTATTTTGATTTATGTTACAATTTTACAGTCATTTCATATTCTTAAATATGGGGCCTGACTAAGGTAAGCCCCCGAATGTATTGACCATTTCTAGCAAGTTTCTTTCAGGTTATTCAACATATTTAAAGGAAATGAACATCAACAAACAACAACCTAGTGGTTGTCCACATACAAAGAAGCCCACCTACACTAAGGGACATTAGAAGGAGGTATTAGGCCTATATTGCTTATTCGTGAAAAGAAAGAAAAGGGGAAACTCTCCCTATTTTTAACCTATACAAAATTGATAATGAATAAAACATATGTTTCTAAATGACTTGTGTTATTACTTGTTGTTATATCAAATATCTACTTCTGGTCATTTCATTCTGGCACGTCCGGTGGGACTCCCGCCACGGATAGTGCTAGATTTATTTTTCTTATAAATCTAACATTATCCTCTATTTTTGTGTCTTACATGTACCAAAACTATGTTTAACTAAAGCCTCCAAGGCATTAGGAATCATCCTAGGCCATCAGATCTTTGATTTGAAGCCTCTGAACCTAATTCACAACCCACCCTACAATTTAGGTCAAATTTGCGACTTGGGTCACGATTTGAGCACTAACACCTCAAAAACCCCTAAATCAGATGGGGTGATATTTTTAGGGGCCAAGCAAAACCCCCTTAGCATTAGAATGTAGGTATTTTAATTTTTTGTTGCCTCTATTGCAAGTTTTAGAAATAGAAATACATTAACTAGTTGAATGACCATTACTAGGCCTAGTTTTGGGTTCATTGCAAAGTGGTTAAAGAATTAGGGTTTATGAAATTTTTAGGACCTGCAACTTTCCAGCAAGTGTATAAAATTTATTTCTCAAATAAATTTGCATTTTTCTTCTATTTTTACATATGGCATAAGACTAAGTTGTTCCTCCTTTGTTCATAGCTTACATTGCTAAAATGAACTTTACATTCCAAAGTGAAATCAGGGTTTCTAATACCCTCTTAAATTTCTAAAAGAATTTTACATTCTGAAAGTTCAAGTTAGGGTTTCATAATCCCTTTACTCCACACACATTTGGATTGCATGTTTCTATGTTTTGCAAAGTAGATTAGTTTACTTCACAAAGGCATTTAGACTAGCTCATTTCTTTACAAATATCTTAAGCTATCTAATAATTTGCTTTCGAAAAGGCATTAGGATTAGTTTTCTTTTGAAAAGACAACTAGTTAGTTTCTTATATTGTAAAAATTATTAGCAAAACACAAACCCACACACACTCACGTGGTACCTTAAACAAGTGGTGAGATTGGAATTCATCCCCAATCCATCACTCGAGACTAGTGTGGATCAAGTTTCACTCTCCATTAGCTCACCCCCCTGGACACCTAGTAGCCCCACATGAGTAGTTTTTTGGATTTCATCATCGAAAAATCCCCCAATTTTGCGATTGAACCCTAGATTTCATCACTAGCGATTACCTACGAAGTGGGACAAGATTAGCAACTTCGTCCACAAGGCTTGTATAATTTGTGGAACTGGTAACTGTCGTTCTTGACTAAGCCCACCTGAGGGTGAAGTGAAAGCATAGGTATGCCGATAGCAAGTCTTAGACAGTGCCACCTCTTCTCGTGAGAGGATATTGTGAAATCACTTCAGCATAGCGAGTTCCACTCATTTAGGATACCATTTTACTACACCTTCCATACAAGTCACCATTTGCACGTTGTGATACCATTCTATCTTGTGTATCTTTGGGTGTTGTAGGAGGTTTGTTATTGATGACATTCCCAATTTTCTAGATTATTCACTCCATTACTCGTGATTCTACATAGGAATTATCAACATTATAACACACAAAATGAACATAACACTTTTATTTTCTTAGCATTTAGAATTGATTCCGGTCTACTGTTGTTTGCATGATCACAAACCAGTCTCAACACACCACACTATATATTTTTTTACTACACACAACATGTCACTTACTTCACACTCATAGTAGACATAGTTGAGTCTACATCACATAGGGTTTATTCCTAAAAATCTCTTTTTCACATGCCACTATGCCTATGGTCACCCATAGTAGAGCGCATGAGAAATCATGCTCTATGGAGGAATGCCCTCCCCCTTCCTCTATTCAGTCCACTCTTACTCCTTCGATCATGAAGGATAGGATTATAGACACATTTGATTCACACATAGAATCCGATGCACAAGTCACACACATGATACCTCATGAGAAGACGTCAACTTTGAATAAAATTCTTGCTACTTCACTTGCATAGGATTACTCGCTCTTTTCAGTCCCATCCTCACCTAATCCCCTGACCATATTTTGTGACCATGTAATCTACACAACACCAGGATAGTCTCCTCCAGCCTTCACCATATATGAGGAGGTCATGCCTACATCACCCACCTTTACACACCCCTTTTTCCAAAATCTATCTCAATCCCTATTTGAGAATATATCTCCATCATCTATATGCTCCCATGCCCATACCTGCAACAAGGGAATCACACTCAAACCGGTCTGCCTACCCCGAACCACATCATGTAGCTCATGGTATACTTGGTCCAGTAGTGCAGGCGTCCATGCAAACACAACCTTGTGATCCACCAGATCACTAACTATATCTAGTATGTTTTAGGTAAACAACACCTCGAAACTATCAGGAAGGGCATATGTAGATATCATCATCATCACCACACACTGCCTATCCGAGATCTTCTTCTATAGCCACAACCACTCATAATACATCTTGGAGATATCAATCTCTCTCCATCTAACCCCAAATAATCTCTCCAACATCACGTCCTTCCTCCCATATTCGACTGCCCTCACAGGAACACCCTCAATCAAAAATTGGTAGATGCAATACACGTCCTCCAATGTCACGATGATTTCCCCTATAAGAAAATGAAATGTGTTCCTATCTGCATCCCACCGCTCACATAAGGCAGACACATATGCCCTATTGGTGAATATGCTCTTACACTCCCACACACCGCAAAAGTGTATGTTATCCAACCACGACAACTCCTCCTCAGTCTTCATCAGCCTCTCAAAACCCTTCTTAAACTTCCTCACCTGATGACAAGGCTCAAGTACCTTCACCTGTTCAATGCATAACACGACATGCATCAGTAACCTACATAAAAAATCAATCAAAATTCAACTTCATTACGTAAAATTTACAAATTGAAAATATTTAATTTGGCACACATCTCGAGACAAATTAATGTATAGACAAAATGACAAAATACATCAACAACACAGTCACATATTTGGATACCCATTTTGTCATTTTATGGAAAAATTCCAAGCACATACGACATACAATACACATTGGTCACCCAACAACCAATAACAAACTCAATTGTACATCTACTATGGCACGCAATCCAAAACATGATCAATTAATATGACATACAAAAAAAAATCACATTTTTGGATACCCATTTGCCCACTTAATGGTAAATGTGTCAACAAAATTTAGAAACAAAGCACAAATCAACACAGATATAACAATCAAATATGTCCTAAAAACACCAAAACCGAACACACATCTAGGCATGCAATATAAAAATAACAGTCACATTTTTAGATACCCATTTGCTCATTTAGTGGTGGAAGTTAAAACTGACATCGAGTACAATCTACATCAGGCTCCCTATAGCTCATTTTTAGTTTAATACTATCTACACCATGGCACGTGATGAGGCCTGGAAATGCCTCAATAATAGCATGTTTTGAACATTGAAACTACCTAAAAACTCTTGTGTTTAATCTGATATGCTAGTTAAGTTGATTTAATATACTGTGTATTAATTGTTTGCATAATCAATGTGTTAGAAATAATATATTCCAATTTTTACAGTTTTTTGCATAGTTTTATGTTACTTTGTCATGACTTGCTAAATGAGAAGTATGCTTAGGTTGATAGCAACACTTCACTAGTTTTTTTTTAATGTGTTTCAAGCATTTGTTTATCTAAATCTAGCAAATAGTGCAAGCAAACTATTACTGTGCAGCAAAAACTGGTTTTCCAATGTAAATTCTAGCCAGCTACCAATGAATGGCAAGGCATGGAATTCACACATGGAGAGAGATGAAGACTATTGCAATCTGATCCTGAGAGCTAACCCACCTGAGAAAAGAATATGAAATCACTTGAAGAGCACACAGTTGTTCATTCTGAATATCTTTAGAATGAGCAGACATCTTTGGAATGAGAAATACAGTCTCTTCGGAATGAGCGGACATCTTCGGAATGAGAAATTCAATCTCTTTGAAATGAGCCACTTATCTTCGGAATGAGAACATAAAGTGCTTTTTGACTTGTTGACTGATTTCTGACGATGGAAAAAGGGAAAGAAAGATTGAAAATTTTAAGGGAAAATATCTCCCATCTGACTTTTGTCGTCCTTACCGACCAAAGCCACCATTTATGGAAAAGATCAATTTTGATCCTCTTCTAGGATAAACCCAGGAAATGTTGCAGCACAATAGGAATAAATTTGTAAGATAGGAATGAGATATTCTCAGTTTGTAAGTAGATTTTAGGATATCTATAAATATATAGCTCCCGTCCAGGTTGAGCTAAGAAGAATGGTAGGGAAAAATAAGCAAGTAGTATAATAATAAGAAAAGTGACTGTTACAGTCCTGTAATAGGGTTTTAGCATAAATATTGTAATCATGTTCTTGAATCAATAAAGTGCACTATTTTTATTCATGTTTTTGTGAATGAGTGTGAGTAAGATCTAGAGAGAGAGAAAGACTCATACCTTCTTCTGTACAAGGAGGCTGGCCACTTCCAAACCTAGGAGGAGGACTAACATCAGGTTTTTATTCTAATTTTGCTGCAGTAGAATAAGTTGTAAAACTTATCATTTCATTTCTTTGTAAACAACTAACAGTATTTGCAATCTTAGTTTATTTCATGATTAGGATAATCTTATGATTAATGATAAGTTTTGTTGTAATCTCCATTTTCAGCAAGCTTTCAAATTACTATGATTGTCATTTCCATAATTTACTATTTTTTGTAATTTATTGCATTTTGTGTTTTTTTGTCAACCCCTACACAAAATATTGACAACCTTCTGTTATAGAGCATTGACAGGATTTAATTTCCATGTTATAATCAGGTTTCCATTGCTGCCAAAGTAAATAGACTTCCTTTCTGTAATCATAATTAGATTTCTAATTCTGTAATTGTAACTAGGGAGTTATTTCTGCAACATAATTAGATTTCATTCTGTAATTGTAATTAGGATTTCATTTCTTCAATTATTAATTAGTTTTCATTCCTGCAATTAGATTAAAGTTCAATTTATGCAATTTAGAGATAAAAATGTCCTAAATCCCCCACACAATCGGTTTCACCAATAAGACCTGTTGCTCCCAAATGACCTAAGTTATAGCCCTGTTCACTCCTACAAATAGCCTTGTACATTGCCCTGAATTGACAAATTCATTGAGAATTAATGATGTGCATAACAACACATCATTTTGGCACCGTTTCCAAGGATTAGTATTTCTAGAAGATGACAATAGTCCAATAGTTGTTAATTAGACTGAGTAGTGAAAATTTAGGATAAAATCTAAATATAACTAGGTAAAGTAACAACTATTGACCTATAATTTATGTCATTCAAGAGTAAACATGAATGAGTAAGCCTAGGGATGAAAAATGTAGAATTACTCAAAAGGATCCCTGGCTTGTTCCATTAAGAAGATCTTCATGCTTAAGGGGTGAATCACCTGTGTTTGAACTACCAGAAAAATTGAAACAAAAATCACCAGCTTTATCATCATTAGAACATCCTGAGAAACAAAAATCACCAGCTTCATCATCATTAGAACATCCTGAGAAAGAAAAATCATCAGCCTCATCATCAACAGAGGATTTTGGACCTCTTGAGAGTGAAATTTGGATAGGTTTAACTGTTCCTAAGGAACAGGAAATTATGGCATAGGGAGGCAATATAGATAGGGATGGCCAACATGGCTATGTCCATAATGAAGGAGATGATCAGGATATGCCCCAACCTTCCAGAACATTTGAATATCCTATCCGTTTGAATCCAATACAAAACTCCCCCATGAAAACCATTTCACCTTCAGTACTTCCAACCTTTCGAGGTGTTGTATTTGAAGATCCTGATCAGTTTTTGTTTGAATTCAAAGTCATGTGTCAAACCTATGACTATGTAAATGACAATAAGAAACTTAAATTTTTTCCCTCAACACTCAAGGACTCAGCATTACGTTGGTTCATGAGCTTAGAGCCAAATTCCATTTGAACCTGGGATCAAATGGAAACTGTGTTTTTAGACAAATATCAGGAGTATTGTCGTGTAAGGAACATGAAATATGAGTTATTCAGCATTAAGCAGGAAGATGATGAAACATTAGAAGACTATATTGATAGGTTCGCCTTTGTTCAAAGGAGATGTGGACTTGTAGAACCTGAGTTATGCAAAACCATATTTTTGAGAGGATTACAAGATGAATCCAGAGAAGTATTGGATTTGATGGGAAAAGGGGATGTAAATACTCTCAGTAATGAGGAAATTGTGGGTCTCTACAGGAATTACTCTTGCACTAAGTAGGGAAGAAGAAAAAAGAGTACAAATGACGCTGATGTGAAGGACATAATAGATGAACTTGTAAATTTTAAAACTGATATTCTAGTGCAATTGAACACAAATTTGGGAGAAATTTCTACAAAAGCAAAAACCACAAAACCTTTGGCAATTTATTTCCCAATATGTAGAAATAAATATGCTTTGCAGGAATGTCCTTTGAATAAAATGTCTATCTCAGCCATTTGTAGTATCTGTTCGAAGAAGCATTTGACTGATAAATGCCACCTGCTACCACAACTCAAAACTATGTTAGAGAGTTAGACTGAGGAACTCAACTATGTTGGCCCAAAACAAGGGGGAAATTTCTCTCAAAACCAAAATCCTCCTTGTTTTCCTACAAATTGGGGGCATAATCTTTGGACTATGCGTTAGGGACAATCAGAACCACCCCAAAATCCTTGGAATTATTCTCAATGGACAAATTCCCAAGAATGGCCACAAACAAGTTGGAGTAATCCACCCTAGAATCGAGAATCAGAATAATCCATCATGGAATAAAAAAAACCCACCCTGGAATCAGAATCAGACTAATCCACATTGGATGCAAAATCAACCATAGTGGAGTCAACAATACCAGTCCTATCCAAGGCAACAAAGAAATCAAGGTCAAACTCAGCATTTGTTGCCTGCACCTAATCAAAATTTTCAATAAAAATAGAACCAACCACAACAAACACAACAATTGAAACAACCTCAACTTCCAGCTCAACCAGTCACTAATCCAAACAACATGAGGCAGGCATCCCCTGTCTATGTGGTTGAAGCTGAAGAAATGCTGAAATAAATGTTGTTAATTGTAGTAACATCCAACTTCATTCGGGAAAAGTTGTACCCGAACCTGTTTCAACTAAAATCAAGAAAAATGAAAATCAAGAACCTTTGGAACCAGATAGAGTTAAACCAACAACAGAAAAAGAAGAAGAAAAAATAGAACCACATGCAGAACAATTACTTTCATCAAGGATAATTCCATATCCTAAAAGATTCAATACCACAGCAAAAAATTCTGAGTTAGACCTGGTCAAGGAACTTAGAAAGTTAACTATATCATTGTCCTTATTGCAAGCCATTAAGGATATACCGATGATTAAAAGTACTATCCAAGATTTGTGCATTAGAAGAGTAGGAAGAAAAAAGAAAGCATTTCCCAAGACTATTTAGGTTGAAGGAAAGATAGCTAATCTCTTGCTCGAAAAACTAGTACCTCCAAAGTATAGTGACCTAGAGAGTCCAGTTATCATAGTTACCATAGGCTCAGTATCAATATCAAATGTCTTAGTAGATCTAGGAGCTGCAATAAATGTCATGACCAAGGATATAATGGAACAATTACAGCTCAAGCATCTCGGTCCCACATTTACGAGTTTTAGAAATGGTTGATAGGTCGGTTTCAAAACCTAAAGGTATCACCGAAGATGTCCCTATAGAAGTCTATTCTTGGGAATTCCTTGTAGATTTTTTGGTTTTATAGCCAAGAAATTCAGCACATGGATATCCCATCATTCCGGGAAGACCCCGGCTTACAACTGCAACAACCTTCATAGACTGCAGATCTAGAAAAATGACCATTTCAAATGGTATTGATCTAAAACAGATCTCTCTCGTATCCTCCTGCAAGACCCTCCAAGTAATTGTTTAGGTCAATTATGGTTTCCTAACTCGGATGAAGAACCGGAAGAGGTTATTTCCACACTAGCCACCTTGGTAGTAAGGGAACACACGGAAGACCTCCATGACATAGAAACTTTAGAGAATGAAACTATCCTAATGAATGTTCTGCATGAACAAGGATTAAAAGAGGAAGTAGTAAATATCCATCAGTTGTTAGGGAATGAGGAGAACCAAAATTTTGAAGGTGAGCCATTTGTAATATCACATGAAACATCAGTTTCACTACCACATGGGTGGCACCATCACCTAATTTTCCCTTCTCACTGTTCCATACAAGATATGCTTCCATTAGATATCAATGAAATAGAAACTTCTTATTTCCTCCCATATCATAATTGCCCTCTTAACTCCCTAATAAACAAGTATGAAGAAGTAAATTTAGTCCTTCCAAATATGAAACAAATAGAAGTCTAGCCGGGCAAATTACTAAACATTAATAGTCGGCTCACTAGGGAAGATGAAGAAAAATTGATAACTATTTTGCAGAAGAATGTTCATGCTTTTGCTTGGGACTACAAGGATATGTCAGGAATTCACCCTGATATAAGCACCCATAGGATTTATACTGAAGAAGTCAAGCCAGTAAGACAACCCGAGAGAAGACTGAATCCTGCCTTGAGGGATATTGTAAAGGAATAAATTGAAAAACTTCTGGAGGTAGGATTCATTTACCCAATTTCTGATAGCCAGTGGGTCTCTCCATTGGTTATAGTTCCTAAGAAAAATGGAAAAATGAGAGTATGTGTAGACTATAGAGAGATGAACAAATTGACATACAAAGACCATTTTCCATTACCTTTCATAGATCAGGTGTTAGATACCTATGCTGGAAAGAAATACTTTTGTTTTCTTGATGGATTTAGTGGGTATAATCAAATTCAGGTTGCACCTGAAGATCAAGAGAAAACAACCTTTACCTGTCAATGGGGAACATTTGCCTATAGGGTTTTACCTTTTGGTTTGTGCAATGCCCCAACAACATTTCAGCAAGCGGTCTTAGCAATTTTTTCTGATTTGACTACCAACAGTGTTGAGATATACATGGATGATTTCACAGTATGTGGACAGAATTTTGAGTTTACATTAGAAAACCTTGACAGAGTTTTAACTCGTTGTGAAACATACCAGTTATCTTTGAATCAAGACAAATGTTTTATGATGATGGAGGAAGGAATAGTTCTTGGTCATCACATCTCTCCTCAAGGAATCCAAGGTTGATCCAAAGAAGGTGGAAATTATCAAGAATATTCTTCCTCCTAAAAATCGGACTAATGTCAGAAGCTTTCTAGGACACATTGGTTTTTACCACAGGTTTATTCCCAACTTTAGCACAATAGCCAATCCCCTGTTTGCCCTGTTGACTAAATATTCTGAATTCTCCTAGACCGCAAGGTGTCGGGAATCATTTGAAGCTCGAAAGAGAAATTAGTAACTCCACCTATGTTAAGAGGACCTAATTGGACATTACCATTTCACATATAGGTCGATGCTTCCAATACCGCAATTGGAGCAGACATTAGGACAAATTGAAAATGGTGAACATTATGCCATCTACTACATTAGCAAGAATTTGATAGGAGCCGAGAAAAATTATACCACAACCGAGAAAGAGTTCTTGGCGATAATTTATGCCATCAACAAATTTAGGCATTACATCACAAGGTTATCAAATATTTATTCACACGAGATCACACGACCATTAAGTATTTGATGAATAAGCCTATGGTAAGTGCAAGAATTATTCGTTGGTTACTGTTGCTACAAGAATTTGATATCACAATAATCAACAAAATAGGAAAAGCTAATGTTGTAGCAGATTTCTTGTCCAGGTTGTAGAACATAGATAAAGGAGAATTAGTTGAGGACACTTTTCCTGATGAAAAATTATTTGCTATATCAGTCCAATCACCTTGGTTTGCAGATATAGCCAATTATTTGGTCACAGGAAAGGTTCCTCCACATTTCACTTCAAAACAAAAAAAACAATTGATCAAATAGAGTTTTTCCTTTGAATGGATTAAGGGTATACTTTTTAAGTGCGATCCCGACCATGTGTTACGCAGTGTATCCGAAAGGATGAGGTATATGATATCCTTTGTGCTTGTCATGATGAACCCTCGAGTGGACAATATTCTGTAAAAAGCACACTTAGAAAAATTTTAGGGACAGGATATTATTGGCCATCTCTTCACAAGGATGTGAAAAAGTACATCAAGCATTGTGATGCATGCCAAAGAATGGGGAAACCCACTCATACAAATGAAATGCCACTACAATATCAATTGGTTTTAGAGCCATTTGAGAGGTGGGGGCTTGATTTTGTAGGACCTATTGATCCACCTTCTCAAGGAAAGTTTCATATTCTAGTATGAACTGATTACATGACAAAGTGGGTAGAGGTGTGTGCTTTCAAAAATGCTCATGAAGAGAATGTCGTCGATTTCTTGTATACTCAGATTTTTTAGAGATTTGGAGCTCCACGGTCTATCACCACAAACCAAGAACCCCAATTTGCATCTAAAGTAATTGAGGCTTTTATAGAATTATATAAAATCAAACATAGGAAATCATCATCTTACCACCCACAATAAAATGGCCAGGTTGAAGTAACAAACAGGGAATTTGAATGAATCTTGACAAAACTAGTAGCTTTTCATGGGAGAAACTGGCTAGATAAATTACCTGAAGCAGTTTGGGCTTACAATACTGCTTGGAAATCCACTACTGGATTCACAACTTATGAACTAGTTTTTGGTAAAAATCCCCTCCTACATATTGAATTTGAGCTACTAACATTGTGCACAACATTGTAAATTGGGTTTGAATTGTCACATGCATAGATGGATAGGATTCACGTAGCTAAATACATTGGATGAACTTCGGTTGGATGCTCGGCACCAAACTGAAGTAATTCAGGAGTAGAGGAAGTTGTGGCATGATAGTCACATTTAGTAGAGGAAATTTTAGCAAGGATATTGGGCTTTGTTGTTTGATTCTCGCTATGAGGACTTCCCTGGAAAGCTGAGAACTAGATGGCTTGGACCTTACCATATTGAAGAGTTATTTGAAAATGGAGCAGCTCGTATATCTCCTATTAATGGGTCACAGAAAAAGTTGGTAGTGAATGGAACTCGCCTCAGGGTGTACCATACACCTTTGAATAAAGAGGAATTCTTGTAGCAGCTTGACAGTTTGGATGCACAACAGGTGGAAGAGATTCCCTCTTCCACTTCAATAAAATCAGCATGATCATGGATTTCAAGAAAAGAAAAAAAATTAAAAAAAAATTAGAAAAAGCAGAAAATAAAAAGATGAATAAATTTTGATTGTGAATTCCTTCATGGGCATGATTTTAGGGAAATCATGAATTCCTTCACGGGCATAATCAGAATCAAACAAAAAAAATAGAGATAAAAGGAGAGGTAAAAAAAAGAAAAAAAAACAAAAAGAGAGAAAAATGAATAGCTCAGTAGTGAAAACCTTTCCTAAGGCACTACTGAGTTGGTATGCATGAAAACCAGTTTTCTGGCATGCATAACCTTGAAAAATTCTAAATCATCATTGTAAAAATTCACCAACTGCACTTGTTTTGAAATATTGCAAAAAATCTCAGCAGAACATCAACAGAAGAAGTCATTCTTCAAAACTTGCATTAACTTGTTTTAATGAGGTATATATTTCTTACATTTCTTCATTGTAAATGATTGGTATGTAGTATATAACAATTATCCATTAACATAAAAGGTATCCATAAGAGTTGGCATATTTAAAACATATTTTGAGAAGGAGAATATCGGTTTCTGCCTAATCTTCGGAATGAGAATGCCAAAAATAGTGTCTGCTATCTTCTTCAGAATGATTGTTGTATTTTCTTCGGAATGACTGTTGCACTTTGTATTCAGAATGTATTATCTTCAAAATGACTGTTGCACTTTGTATTCAGAATAAAATTTTCTTCGGAATGACTGTTGCACTTTGTCTTCGGAATGAAATTATCTTCGGAATGACAATAGAATGAATGTTGCACTTTGTCTTTAGAATGAAGCTTTGTCTTCGAAATGAGGAATTGTCTTCGCAATGAAGCATGATCTTCGGAATGAGGACTTGTCTTCGGAATGAAAAATTTATCTTCGGAATGAGGAATTGTTTTTGCAATAAAACATAATCTTTGGAATGAGCATTCAACAGGATATTTCCACATGGCATCCAATAAGGGGGAAAATATACGATCAAGTAAAATTCTTTGATCGCATATGATAAATGACACGTGTCATTTGAGATGTGATTTGTATTATCTTACACCCATTAAGGAAGAACCAGAATTATGGGAACGTGACCAAAAACATGCCACTATTATTCGATGCTGATAATCATGCATGTGAAAATCTACGGGTGAAACAGAGGAACTAAAACCAAGTGAGGTGGATCTGACAGTAAGGACATATGCACAATCATTAACGAATAAGTTTTCAGAGCAGAAATAGAAATGAGTGCCACCATTCTTTTAGAATACATATTTTCTAATGCAAAATGATTATGAGGTACAGTGCCGATATTGCAGTTCATTTTGAAGAAGAATAATAGGGCAATTGAAAACCTAAAAATAAACCCTACAAGTTTGCAAAAACCAAAAAATAGCGATCCAGCAAAAGAGTAGCAGTAGAAGTGAGCAGTTTTTAACATACCAAAATATAAAAATGGGATGAAATACAAATATGAAACCAGCAAATACCACCCACCTTCGAGAAAATCTAGAAGTGCTACAAATTTTTGAAGATGGAGGGCTTATGCCATTTTTGGACAAATTTAATGGGTCCTCTGAATATTTGGCCGGCATGTTCGCTCACACATTCAGAAATAACTGGGAACACATTAACGACATGAAAATTGAGGTAACCCTTGAAGCTTTAAGTCAAATTACTGAGTTTCCATTAGAGGGTCTTCAAATTTCTAGATCTGGCAAAAATACACTGGCAAATGTAGTTAGTCAATTTCTGGAAGAAAATGATAGGGAGCCATAATATTTAATGCACAATAACACATGCAAGGGGGTAAAAATGGCCAACATACAAGAACCCTGGGATGAAGTGGCCACATGGGTAGTAAAATTTTTAACCTATGAAGGGCAATATGTACTTTTATCGGGGCATCATCTCAAAATTTTGAACCACCTAAGACATGGTAGGCAACGACCAGAAGTTAGGGTAAATCTTCCCCTGTATCTGTAGCAGGAGTTGAAAAATATGGCAAAACGATATCAGGAAGGAAAAGGGAGCCCTCGCCACCATGGTCTTATTAAATTATTTTTCCAACATCATTTTAGAGGAAACCCTAGAAGCTTTGATAGGTTTATTTCTACTCTGAATGATGTAGTTTTTGGAAACAAGGATGAGGAGGAAGAAGAAACAGATGCTACCATAGATGTTGTTGCAAAAGAAGAAATAGATACTACTGCAAATGTTGTTGCAAAGGAGGAAACACACCCATCAGAAGCAACAGAGCACCTTTCTCCAAAACCTTCAACATCACAAGCTAAGAAACAAAAGAAGAGAGGGCCTGGAACCGACAGTAGAAAAGAAAAATAGAAGAAAGTTCATTTTTTTGAAGATGTTACTAATTTATCAGAACAAGGGAGTGAAGTGCCTAGCAAAATAGGAGAAGAGACAACAAGAGAAACATAAGCACTTCCACTAGAATCTGAAACTGTCCCCACAGCCCCTGTTATCACCAGAAAATAGGGCAGGAAGAAAAAATTTATAGCAGGAACTAGGAGGTCTACAAGACTCCATTTGAGAGAAATAGAAGAACAAGTGATAGAAGAAGAAGGTGGAAAAGGCAGTCTAGATGTTACATAAGTGCAACCAGCCCTTGAATATTTTTCAAAATTCCCTGAACAGATAATTGAGGAAGAGACTGAGAAAGACAGTTTTGAAGTTGCTATAGTTCAACAGGCCACAGAAAATGTAGATGCAATCATAGATAGTTTCATGGAACCTCCTGAACAAGAGCAGACAACTAAAGCAGAAGATGAGATAGCTATTGAGTATCCAACTATAAATGATTTATCTGCATCGGATTCTAAATTAGAAATAGAATAGGTAGACATCACAGAATAGCTAAGAGCAGCAAAATGTGTTGTCAAAACACAAACTAAATGGATTGAAGAAAAAGAAAATATCATTGAAATGTAGGAAAATAAGATTGTAGAATTACAACAGGAAGTGGCAAAATTGAGGAAGAGGCTGTCACAGTCTGAATAACAACCAACTATATCTATTGATGAAGATGATTTGGCTCAATTACTTATGGATTTATCTAGGGCAGATGACTCTTTTGAGGTAGACATAGGTGCTCATTTTGAAGCAGCACCCTTTTATTTTGAATAAGTGCCCTTCCATTTTGAAGCATTGCCTTCTAATTTCGAAGATGCTCCATAATTGATAAAGAGCATAGAAAAGAATATTGGAGATGAGTCACAACAAGAAACACCAGCACAGGAGCAGTTTAAATAGCAACATGAAATTGTTCAAGTAAGTACTCCTTCAAATGAGATTTATGTATTTCAAACTATTACACCTTCAATAAAAGTAGATGATAAGGGGGTACAAGTGGAATTGTTGTCTGATGACCAACCAGTGGAAATAGCAAAAAATGGGGTACAAGTAGAATTGTTGTTTGATGACCAACCAGTGGAAGTAGCAGAAAAAGGGATTCAGGTAGATCTGCTACCCAGATTTCAACCTATAGTTAGACCACCCAATATTGTATCCCTAGAGCAATATAATACAGAAATAGCTAGTTGGGTGATCAGATATGAGAAACTTGCAACTAAGGTTGAAAATTTCAAATTGGAAGGTAAACAATTAGAGGCAAAAGAAACAAAAATCAAGGCATTGAATGAAAAAGTGACTGATTTACATCAGATTGCTGAGTTTTTGGTCCAATTCATACGGTCGACCATATTTTACAGTTTCATTCTGAAGGAGAAGTATCTCAGATGGCAGGTCATGAGGATTAGCTCAAGTCTCCCATACAAATTGGACACAACTACAGATTTCTTAGAAGCCTATTTTGGTAGCCCTATAGAACAGAAAAACCTCCTATGTGAATTATTTTTACACTTATTTATTCCATAAGAGGTAGAGTTTCACCCTCAAATTTACATAGGATATGTTCAACTGAGAGCATTCATGTCCACTTTACAAAATTAGTTTTACTAGGATCAGAAAAAAAGGCAAAATAAAGAAATTGAATTAAGAGCTAAATTGTTAGTTAGAGCAATTCAGCCAAATCATCCAATTATCACCAGACAAAATTTCACCATGATGAATAGGGAAGATGTAAAAATGATGTACTTGAGCAATTTGAGAGACTCTGTGATCAAATTCCAGAATTCTTGTAATAGCAGTTTTGTTCCAGCATTATCATTTTGCGTAAACGAGATGGGCAAAAATTTCCATGTCTTTACGGAAAAGGGAACCTATCTCCCCCATTAACCTAGAATTGTCCGGAAGAAGGGTAGGAGTGGTATAGCTAATTGAAATCATGCAACATCACTCGGATAGATCTAAAATTTAGGCCTCCAACCATCATTACTCTAGTTCCCTTCTATTTTTATGAAGATCCTCAACCTGATGATCAGTTTGAAGAATGGCTCAGGAACCTTCAGGATAATAGGGGATATTATATAGGAACCAAATTGTTCTACAGATCATGGAATTTGAATATGGATATATGTGATTCTATAGCCCAATAGAATGCATGAGGACATTCATTAATATAAGTTGGGGGCAGAATGATGAGGCCTGGAAATGCCTCAATCATAGCATATTTTGAACATTGAAACTGCCTAAAAACTCTTGTGTTTAATCTGATATGCTAGTTAAGTTGATTTAATATGTTGTGTATTAACTATTTGCATGATCAATGTGTTAGAAATACTATATTCTGATTTTTACAATTTTTTGCATAGTTTTATGTTACTTTGTCATGACTTGCTAAATGAGAAGTATGCTTAGGTTGATAGCAGCACTTCACTAGTTTTGTTTTGATGTGTTTCAAGCATTTTTTTATCTAAATCTAGCAAATAGTGCAAGCAAATTGTTACTATGCAGCAAAAACTGGTTTTCCAATGTAAATTCCAGGCCATTTGCCAATGAATGGCAAGGCATGGAATTCACACATGGAGAGAGATGAAGACTATTGCAATCTGATCCTAAGAGCTAACCCACCTGAGAAAAGCAAATGAAATCACTTGAAGAGCACACGGTTTTTCATTCTAAAGATCTTCAAAATGAGAAATACAGTCTCTTCGGAATGAGCGTACATCTTCGGAATGAGAAATGCAAGCCTCTTCGAAATGAGCCACTTATCTTCGGAATGAGAACAAAAAGTGCTTTTTGACTTGTTGACTAATTTTTGATGATGGAAAAATGGAAATAAATATTGAAAAGGTTAAGGGAAAATATCTCCCATATGACTTTGTCGTCCTTGCCGACCAAAGCCACAATTTATGGAAAAGATCAATTTTGATCCTCTTCTAGGATAAACCCAGGAAATGCTGTAGCATAATAGGAATAGATCTGTAAGATAGGAATGAGATATTCTCAATGTGTAAGTAGAATTTAGGATATCTATAAATATATAGCTCCCATCCAGGTTGAGCTAAGAAGAATGGTAGGGTAAAATAAGCAAGTAGTATAATAATAAGAAAAGTGACTGTTACAGTCCTGTAACAAGGTTTTAGCAGAAATATTGTAATCTTGTTCTTGAATCAATAAAGTGCACTATTTTTATTCATCTTGTTGTGAATGAGTGTGAGTAATATCTAGAGAGAGAGAAAGACTCATACCTTCTTCTGGTCAATGAGGCTAGCCACTTCCAGACCTAGGAGGAGGACTAACAACAAGTTTTTATTTTGATTTTGCTGCAGTAGAATAAGTTGTAAAACTTGTCATTTCATTTCTTTGTAAACAAATAACAGTATTTGCAATCTTAGTTTATTTCATTATTAGGATAATATTGTGATTAATGATAAGTTTGGTTGTAATCTTCATTTTCAGCAAGCTTTCAAATTACTGCAGATTGTCATTTCCAGAATTTACTATTTTCTACAATTTACTACATTTTGTGTTTTGTTGTCAACCCCTGCATAGAAGATTGAAAACCTTCTATTACAGAGCATTTAAAGGATTTAATTTCAATGTTATAATCAGGTTTCCATTGCTGCAAAAGTAAATAGATTTCATTTCTGCAATCATAATTAGATTTCTAATTTTGCAATTATAACTAGGGAGTTATTTTTGCAACATAATTAGATTTCATTCTGTAATTATAAATAAGATTTCATTTATGTAGTTAGTAATTAGTTTCCATTCTTGCAATTAGATTAAATTTTTAAATTTATGCAATTTAGAGATAAAAATGTCCTAAATCCCCCACACAATCGGTTTCACCAATAAGACCTGTTGCTCCCAAATGACCTAAGTTATAGCCACTGTTCACTCCTTCTTCCGCAAATAGCCTTGTACACTACCATGGATTGACAAATTAATTGATAATTAATGATGTTTATAACGACAACGCATCGAGCATGCAAATCAAAGGCATGTCAAATGAAGTCAGCTACCAAAACAACCAACATTTTTGGACACCCAATTTTCCCTTCTATGATGGAAGTTTCATTAGTTTTTAGAGATTCTACCTCTAACATGGCAGATCTAATGCCCTAGAGTTCACACATTACACCTCAAACCATCGAATACCGAAACCACATCAAACAAAATAAAAAAAAATTAAACAATCGCATAACAGAGTACCCATTTCCCACTTTAGCGGATAAAGTGCAAAACCATATCAATGTTAGTACACCGTTACCTCAAAACTGACAGTCAAACTTCACACCTACTCTACCCATTACCCGGTCAAATTGGTGACAAAACAAATCCAATTGAAAAATCGATCGCACTTTTGGGTACCCATTTGGCCCGTTTATCACTATATCTTCAAATTTTACTTAAAAGTTACAATTTTTTTAAATCGGGATGAAAACCTACCCCCTCATTTACATTTACCCAGAAAAATAATAAAACAAATAAAAGAAGGCAGACAATCACTTACTGGTGGGTCCCCGCATCTGATGCCAGCTGATTTGTGTCCTTTCATCATTGTCACCCTCACGATCATCAACGCCCTCCTTTTGTGTTGTCAATTGCTCTCCCAAATCACTTTCCAAAGTTGTATGTTGTGCAAATGAGTCCCCCCATTAAATTTTGGGCTTAAATATGCTTTAAATCCCGATTTGTGACCCGGGTCATGAATTAGGTCAAAATTGCTACCCAGGTCATGAATTGAGCTAGAATACCTCAAAACATCTCCAAAACCCTAGGAAAGTAGGGAAATGCCCTCTAAAACCCTAGGAGCCTCAAAAACTTACCTTTTAACACCACTGGCAAACACACATTGCATTTTACCAACAAAATTGTCACATTCATACTTTTGGACCACATTGATCTGGTCGCAAAAGCACAACAAACAAACATTGCCATACTCAAGAAAGCAGTATGGCATTGTAAATGTCATATAGACCTAACAAAAACACAACATTGCATTCACAATCATCCATTTCATTTTACCAGCATTGCTTTTTTATTTCTTTTCTCTTCTTCTTCTTTCCTTCTTCTCTTCTCCCCCTGGCTATCCAAGTCAATGTTGTATGGTCACGCTTCGAGCGACTACATACCTTTGATTAGATCCCATTATTTTTCCTTCTCCTTCTTGGCTATCCAATTTAATGCTGTATGGTCATGCTTCGATCGGCTACATACCTTTGATTAGATCCCATTATTTTTCCTTCTCCTTCTTGGCTATCTAAGTCAATGTTGTATGGTCATGCTTCGAGCGGCTACATACCTTTGATTAGATCCCATTCTTTTCTCTTCTTACTAGAAATCATATTCATCATGCATTAGTATCTTTATCAATTGCTGCATCATCAAATCACCACATTCCATTTTCCTCATTGATGATTCCTCATTGGAGGGGGTATTCATATCCAAAGTCAGCTTTGAATGCAACCACAATATAGAAAATCCAAAAGTGTGGTTAGCACATTTGTCTACAAATTTTTTTGTTGAAGATTATCATACGATTATAATCTCAATCCCAAACAGACATGGGTTACATCAGGAGAGTTACACGTTACCATGGAGAAGTCAATATAGCATTCATGTACATCAAGTACACAACGGATGATACGTTTGATCAATCCTAGCGCAACATTTGGAAATGGACTTTGTGACCATGCTGATATGGTCATGAGTTGATGATCCAAATGTTAAACTAACTCAAATGGTTTGACACTTGTTGCCATGTTCTCATCAATCAATCAACATCAAATATTTAGTTAGGCTTTTGTCCTAATCATACTTTTGTACCACGTTGATCTGGTCACAAAAGCAAAGCAATCAAAAGTTGTCATTCTCAAGCAACTAGTATGGCATCGTAAATGTCATACGAACTCAGAAAAATCACATCATTGCATCTATAATCATTCATTTTCCATTATTAGCATTGTTTTTATCCCTTTTCTCTTTTCCTTCCTTCCTTCCTCTCTTCTTCCCCTGTGGACATCCAGTTTATGTTGTATGGTCACGCTTCGAGCGGCTACATCGATTAGATTATATTCATTCTCTTCTCTTCCCTGGATACCCAATTGATTTGTATGTTCACGTTTTGAGTGGCTACATACCCTTTGATTGGATTCCATTCCCCTTCTATCTCTTTTTATTCTACATAAACCCTTCATAATTTTGTATTAAACTGTGTTATACATAGTATAGTACAAAAAGGGGCAAAATGTAGAAACCCAAAAGTCACATATTATTATTTTTGCATATCTATAGGTGATTCCGGACATCCCTAGGCTATTGTAGACTATTGTAGTCATGTGTAGTCATGCATAGACATGCGTAGACTTCCATAAGTTCACCATAGTAATGTGTAGACTTCCACAAATGGCTTTTAGGTCCAAAACCCTAATAAGCCTTCAAAACCACATCTTATGCATCGATATACCTTCGGAAGGCAACCCGAGGTGATGTATAGCTCATTTGCACTCAATTGACACCCCCACGGGGTATTAGTTGACCAAATTAATTAATAAGCAATTATCAAATTCTAATTTAATGTTGACTTCACTTAAGCCCATTTTTAAGGCAAAATTGGATTAATTAACTCTTAATTCATAATTAGTGTTAATAAAATCCTCCCACATGTGCCATTTTAGGGTTTCTTAGGATTTTATTTTAATATTCCCCTAAAAATGCTTAAGGCCTAATTATGATTAGTACTAATCCTTCCTCACACATGTGTGAGGATAGGATATTTCCTACTTAGAATGTGATGTTGCCACATAGCATTTCTTAACCTAACCCTAGTCATAATCAAACCTAGATTTAGTCTATCTAACCCCCCTACACCTTGCATTTGCCTATAAATAATGGGTCCCAAACCCCTAATCAAGTCCGATTCCCATATTCAACAAAGTACAATTACTCTACAAAAATAGAAAGCTAATAGTACACAATCTATTCTCGACACACACAGATGGATTATGATAGCATACAGAGGCACCCTAGATGCCTTAGTATTGATATACTAAAGATATTTTACCAAAGGAGCATCACATCTCAATTCATAGCCTACCCTACGAATTCGGCCCCAATTAGCGACCTAGGTCGTGAAGTGCATCTGCAAGCCCCAAATCACCCCAAATTTGGGAGGTAAGCTCTGTTTTAGCATATTATTACCTTTTGCATATTTTATTTTTATTTATGTTAAAGTTTTACAGTCATTTTGTCTTCTTAAATATGGGGCTTGACTAAGGCAAGACCCCCAACGTATTGATCCTTTCTTGCAAGTTTCTTTCAGGTTATTCAATAGATTTGAAGGAAAGGAACACCAACAAACAAAAACCCAGTGGTGGCTCACATACAAAGAATCCCACCTACACTGAGGGACATCATAAGGAGGCATCATACCTATATTTCTTATTCGTGAAAAGAAAGAAAAGGGGAAACTCTCCCTATTTGTAACCTATACAAAATTGATAATGAATAAAGCATATGTTTCTGAATGACTTGTGTTATTACTTTTTGTTAGATCAAATGTCAACTCCTGGTTATTTCAATCTCATCAAAGTCAATCCCTTCAACCTGTGCATAACCTTTGCATACTAATCTTGCTTTATTTTTGACTACCTGACCATATTCATTTAATTTATTTCTAAAAACCCATTTAGTGCCAATCACATTCTTACCTTTCGGTTGTGGTACAAGTTCCCAAGTCTCACTTTTTTCTGTTTGATCTAATTTCTCATCCATTGCCTTGATCCAAAAATTATCTTCGCTTGCCTCATTGAAGTATTTGGGCCTAATTTTAGATAACAAAGAAAAATTTGCATGCTCACTTGTTCCTATTATCTTTCTCCTTGTCTGTCTCTCATTTGGATTTCCAATGATTAGATTTCTTGGATGATTTTTTTGTACATACCTAGATAAATTTTTGGGTAGTAGTCTTTGTGTTTCTTCTTCTTCTTTTGATTCTTCACCTAACTCTTCTTGGCAATTTTCTTCTTCCTGATACACAATTTCTTGATCTTGTTCTCTTGACCCTATCTGTTGTTTAACTATCATATTTATACTTTCTATAATAGTATGTGTCATTTTGTTATAGTATCTATAGGCTTTGATCTTGATGGAATAGCCAAGAAAATATACCCTCATCACATCTTGAGTCAAACTTACCCAATTTTTTCTCTTCTCATCTTATGTAACATTTACTTTCAAATTTTTTGAAATACTTTACTATGGCTGGTCTTCCTTTCTAGATCTCATATAGGATTTTGTGATGATTTACTCTTATTTGAGATCTATAGATGATATACACTATTGTATGTACTACCTCTTTCCAATAACCATCTAAAATATTAGACTTATTTAACATGGCTCTAGCCATATTTTCAATAGTCCTATTTTTCCTTTCAACTACCTCATTTTGTTGAGGAGTTCTTGCTGCTGAATATTCTCTTTTGATCCTATGTTGTTCATAGAAATCTATGAATTCATTTGAGGTAAATTATCCTCCTATAACTAATCTTAAACCCTTAATCCTTATACCTATTTCATTTTCCAATAATTCTTTAAAAGCTTTAAACTTCTCAAGAGCCTCTAAATTTTCTTTCAATAAAGCTACCCAAATCATTTTAGAATAATCATCTATAAATAATATAAATTAACTTTCACCTTGTAGAGTATTTGTCCTTGTAGAACCACATAGGTCAGTGTGTATTAGTTTCAATGGCTTAGATGACATAAATCCTTTTGACTTGAAACTTGTTCTAGTTTTCTTCCCATGCTGACATTATGCACAAATTGTGTTTTGTGGCCATTTTAGCTTGGGTAAATCTTTTGACAGCCTGCTTGTTGCTTATTTTCACTATGTTGTCAAAGTTAAAATGACCCATCCTTCTATTCCACAACCAACTCTCATCTTCTTGTGATAGAAAATAATTTTCTACTTTAATCTCACTTAGCATGTAGAGGTTGTTTGTAGTTCTATTTGCATCTGCAATAAGCTTTCTAGTTTTAGACTTTCTGATCTCACACCTATTTGGATGAAATGTAGTTGTGCCTCTGATCATAAAGTTGGCTTACACTTAGTAGATTGTGCCTCAATCCCTTGAAATACAATACATTCTTCGTATTTGTTTTTCCATTATCTAAACTCAAATTTTCTTTTCCACATATTTTTTCTGATCCATTATCACCAAATTTTATTGATCCTCCATCAATTTCTTTGAGTACAATAAATTTACTCTTATCTCCTATCATATGACTAGAACAACCACTATCAAGGAACCACTATTTTCTCTTATATTGAACATGAAGAGTTGTTTGTACTAACATTGATCTAAATTTCTCATGCTCTTATCTCTCTCTTCTAATTGTTGATTTTGTATTCTTTTTTACTTGACTCAGGAAATACCATTTTGCACCATTTAGCCTTGTGCCCAAAAATATTGTATTTATAACATATGGCATCATCATTCATAAGAGGTGCAAAAGAATTTAAATTTATATCAACATTATTGTTCACATAACCAATGCAATGTACAACTCTATGACCATATTTGTTAGATGAAAAACAATAGCCATGGAAGAGATTTTGTAACCTATTTGAGTACCTTGGAAAATATGGTCAAGTGTTTCTTCTTTTTCTATTCTTGTGATTGAATATTGTCCATGGTTCTTCTTTACCCTCTTCTTTCATGATGCCTTTTCCTTCCAGAGTATTAGTATGAGTCATGAGCTTATCTTTGTTTTATGTTTCTGTTTCTTAAGAGCTTGACTCCTATTTTTGTTTCCCTAACTTTATATCTTGTCATAACTTAGTTTTTTCAACAATACCAGTCCTATCCAAGGCAACAAAGAAATCAAGGTCAAACTCAGCATTTGTTGCCTGCACCTAATCAAAATTTTCAATAAAAATAGAACCAACCACAACAAACACAACAATTGAAACAACCTCAACTTCCAGCTCAACCAGTCACTAATCCAAACAACATGAGGCAGGCATCCCCTGTCTATGTGGTTGAAGCTGAAGAAATGCTGAAATAAATGTTGTTAATTGTAGTAACATCCAACTTCATTCAGGAAAAGTTGTACCCGAACCTGTTTCAACTAAAATCAAGAAAAATGAAAATCAAGAACCTTTGGAACCAGATAGAGTTAAACCAACAACAGAAAAAGAAGAAGAAAAAATAGAACCACATGCAGAACAATTACTTTCATCAAGGATAATTCCATATCCTAAAAGATTCAATACCACAGCAAAAAATTCTGAGTTAGACCTGGTCAAGGAACTTAGAAAGTTAACTATATCATTGTCCTTATTGCAAGCCATTAAGGATATACCAGTGATTAAAAGTACTATCCAAAATTTGTGCATTAGAAGAGTAGGAAGAAAAAAGAAAGCATTTCCCAAGACTATTTAGGTTGAAGGAAAGATAGCTAATCTCTTGCTCGAAAAACTAGTACCTCCAAAGTATAGTGACCTAGAGAGTCCAGTTATCATAGTTACCATAGGCTCAGTATCAATATCAAATGTCTTAGTAGATCTAGGAGCTGCAATAAATGTCATGACCAAGGATATAATGGAACAATTACAGCTCAAGCATCTCGGTCCCACATTTACGAGCTTTAGAAATGGTTGATAGGTCGGTTTCAAAACCTAAAGGTATCACTCGAAGATGTCCCTATAGAAGTCTCTTCTTGGGAATTCCCTGTAGATTTTTTGGTTTTATAGCCAAGAAATTCAGCACATGGATATCCCATCATTCCGGGAAGACCCCGGCTTACAATCGCAACAACCTTCATAGACTGCAGATCTAGAAAAATGACCATTTCAAATGGTATTGATCTAAAACAGATCTCTCTGTATCCTCCCGCAAGACCCTCCGGTAATTGTTTAGGTCAATTATGGTTTCCTAACTCGGATGAAGAACCGGAAGAGGTTATTTCCACACTAGCCACCTTGGTAGTAAGGGAACACACGAGAAGACCTCCATGACATAGAAACTTTAGAGAATGAAACTATCCTAATGAATGTTCTGCATGAACAAGGATTAAAAGAGGAAGTAGTAAATATCCATCAGTTGTTAGGGAATGAGGAGAACCAAAATTTTGAAGGTGAGCCATTTGTAATATCACATGAAACATCAGTTTCACTACCACATGGGTGGCACCATCACCTAATTTTCCCTTCTCACTGTTCCATACAAGATATGCTTCCATTAGATATCAATGAAATAGAAACTTCTTATTTCCTCCCATATCATAATTGCCCTCTTAACTCCCTAATAAACAAGTATGAAGAAGTAAATTTAGTCCTTCCAAATATGAAACAAATAGAAGTCTAGCCAGGCAAATTACTAAACATTAATAGCTGGCTCACTAGGGAAGATGAAGAAAAATTGATAACTATTTTGCAGAAGAATGTTCATGCTTTTGCTTGGGACTACAAGGATATGTCAGGAATTCACCCTGATATAAGCACCCATAGGATTTATACTGAAGAAGTCAAGCCAGTAAGACAACCCGAGAGAAGACCGAATCCTGCCTTGAGGGATATTGTAAAGGAATAAATTGAAAAACTTCGGAGGTAGGATTCATTTACCCAATTTCTGATAGCCGGTGGGTCTCTCCATTGGTTATAGTTCCTAAGAAAAATGGAAAAATGAGAGTATGTGTAGACTATAGAGAGATGAACAAATTGACATACAAAGACCATTTTCCATTACCTTTCATAGATCAGGTGTTAGATACCTATGCTGGAAAGAAATACTTTTGTTTTCTTGATGGATTTAGTGGGTATAATCAAATTCAGGTTGCACTCGAAGATCAAGAGAAAACAACCTTTACCCGTCAATGGGGAACATTTGCCTATAGGGTTTTACCTTTTGGTTTGTGCAATGCCCCAACAACATTTCAGCAAGCGGTCTTAGCAATTTTTTCTGATTTGACTACCAACAGTGTTGAGATATACATGGATGATTTCACAGTATGTGGACAGAATTTTGAGTTTACATTAGAAAACCTTGACAGAGTTTTAACTCGTTGTGAAACATACCAGTTATCTTTGAATCAAGACAAATGTTTTATGATGATGGAGGAAGGAATAGTTCTTGGTCATCACATCTCTCCTCAAGGAATCCAGAGTTGATCCAAAGAAGGTGGAAATTATCAAGAATATTCTTCCTCCTAAAAATCAGACTAATGTCAGAAGCTTCCTAGGACACATTGGTTTTTACCACATGTTTATTCCCAGCTTTAGCACAATAGCTAATCCCATGTTTGCCCTGTTGACTAAATATTCTGAATTCTCCTAGACTGCAAGGTGTCAGGAATCATTTGAAGCTCTGAAAGAGAAATTAGTAACTCCACCTATGTTAAGAGGACCTAATTGGACATTACCATTTCACATATAGGCTGATGCTTCCAATACTGCAATTGGAGCAGCATTAGGACAAATTGAAAATGGTGAACATTATGCCATCTACTACATTAGCAAGAATTTGATAGGAGCTGAGAAAAATTATACCACAACTGAGAAAGAGTTCTTGGCAGTAATTTATGCCATCAACAAATTTAGGCATTACATCACAGGTTATCAAATATTTATTCACACAGATCACACAACCATTAAGTATTTGATGAATAAGCCTATGGTAAGTGCAAGAATTATTCGTTGGTTACTGTTGCTACAAGAATTTGATATCACAATAATCAACAAAATAGGAAAAGCTAATGTTGTAGCAGATTTCTTGTCCAGGTTGTAGAACATAGATAAAGGAGAATTAGTTGAGGACACTTTTCCTGATGAAAAATTATTTGCTATATCAGTCCAATCACCTTGGTTTGCAGATATAGCCAATTATTTGGTCACAGGAAAGGTTCCTCCACATTTCACTTCAAAACAAAAAAAACAATTGATCAAATAGAGTTTTTCCTTTGAATGGATTAAGGGTATACTTTTTAAGTGCAGTCCTGACCATGTGTTACGCAGGTGTATCCGAAAGGATGAGGTATATGATATCCTTAGTGCTTGTCATGATGAACCCTCAGGTGGACAATATTCTGTAAAAAGCACACTTAGAAAAATTTTAGGGACAGGATATTATTGGCCATCTCTTCACAAGGATGTGAAAAAGTACATCAAGCATTGTGATGCATGCCAAAGAATGGGGAAACCCACTCATACAAATGAAATGCCACTACAATATCAATTGGTTTTAGAGCCATTTGAGAGGTGGGGGCTTGATTTTGTAGGACCTATTGATCCACCTTCTCAAGGAAAGTTTCATATTCTAGTATGAACTGATTACATGACAAAGTGGGTAGAGGTGTGTGCTTTCAAAAATGCTCATGAAGAGAATGTCGTCGATTTCTTGTATACTCGGATTTTTTAGAGATTTGGAGCTCCACGGTCTATCACCACAAACCAAGAACCCCAATTTGCATCTAAAGTAATTGAGGCTTTTATAGAATTATATAAAATCAAACATAGGAAATCATCATCTTACCACCCACAATAAAATGGCCAGGTTGAAGTAACAAACAGGGAATTTGAATGAATCTTGACAAAACTAGTAGCTTTTCATGGGAGAAACCGGCTAGATAAATTACCCAAGCGGTTTGGGCTTACAATACTGCTTGGAAATCCACTACTGGATTCACAACTTATGAACTAGTTTTTGGTAAAAATCCCCTCCTACATATTGAATTTGAGCTACTAACATTGTGCACAACATTGGAAATTGGGTTTGAATTGTCACATGCATAGATGGATAGGATTCTGTAGCTAAATACATTGGATGAACTTCAGTTGGATGCTCTGCACCAAACTGAAGTAATTCAGGAGTAGAGGAAGTTGTGGCATAATAGTCACATTTAGTAGAGGAAATTTTAGCAAGGATATTGGGCTTTGCTGTTTGATTCTCGCTATGAGGACTTCCCTGGAAAGCTGAGAACTAGATGGCTTGGACCTTACCATATTGAAGAGTTATTTGAAAATGGAGCAGCTCGTATATCTCCTATTAATGGGTCACAGAAAAAGTTGGTAGTGAATGGAACTCGCCTCAGGGTGTACCATACACCTTTGAATAAAGAGGAATTCTTGTAGCAGCTTGACAGTTTGGATGCACAACAGGTGGAAGAGATTCCCTCTTCCACTTCAATAAAATCAGCATGATCATGGATTTCAAGAAAAGAAAAAAAATTAAAAAAAAATTAGAAAAAGCAGAAAATAAAAAGATGAATAAATTTTGATTGTGAATTCCTTCATGGGCATGATTTTAGGGAAATCATGAATTCCTTCACGGGCATAATCAGAATCAAACAAAAAAAATAGAGATAAAAGGAGAGGTAAAAAAAAGAAAAAAAAACAAAAAGAGAGAAAAATGAATAGCTCGATAGTGAAAACCTTTCCTAAGGCACTACTGAGTTGGTATGCATGAAAACCAGTTTTCTGGCATGCATAACCTTGAAAAATTCTAAATCATCATTGTAAAAATTCACCAACTGCACTTGTTTTGAAATATTGCAAAAAATCTCAGCAGAACATCAACAGAAGAAGTCATTCTTCAAAACTTGCATTAACTTGTTTTAATGAGGTATATATTTCTTACATTTCTTCATTGTAAATGATTGGTATGTAGTATATAACAATTATCCATTAACATAAAAGGTATCCATAAGAGTTGGCATATTTAAAACATATTTTGAGAAGGAGAATATCGGTTTCTGCCTAATCTTCGGAATGAGAATGCCAAAAATAGTGTCTCGCTATCTTCTTCGAATGATTGTTGTATTTTCTTCGGAATGACTCGTTGCACTTTGTATTCGGAATGTATTATCTTCAAAATGACTGTTGCACTTTGTATTCGGAATGAAATTTTCTTCGGAATGACTGTTGCACTTTGTCTTCGGAATGAAATTATCTTCGGAATGACAATAGAATGAATGTTGCACTTTGTCTTTAGAATGAAGCTTTGTCTTCGAAATGAGGAATTGTCTTCGCAATGAAGCATGATCTTCGGAATGAGGACTTGTCTTCAGAATGAAAAATTTAGCTTCAGAATGAGGAATTGTTTTTGCAATAAAACATAATCTTTGGAATGAGCATTCAACAGGATATTTCCACATGGCATCCAATAAGGGGGAAAATATACGATCAAGTAAAATTCTTTGACTGCATATGATAAATGACACGTGTCATTTGAGATGTGATTTGTATTATCTTACACCCATTAAGGAAGAACCAGAATTATGGGAACGTGACCAAAAACATGCCACTATTATTCGATGCTGATAATCATGCATGTGAAAATCTACGGGTGAAACAGAGGAACTAAAACCAAGTGAGGTGGATCTGACAGTAAGGACATATGCACAATCATTAACGAATAAGTTTTCAGAGCAGAAATAGAAATGAGTGCCACCATTCTTTTAGAATACATATTTTCTAATGCAAAATGATTATGAGGTACAATGCCAATATTGCAGTTCATTCTGAAGAAGAAAAATAGGGCAATTGAAAACCTAAAAATAAACCCTACAAGTTCAAAAAAACCAAAAAATAGTGATCCAAAGCAAAAGAGTAGCGATAGAAGTGAGCGAGTTTTTAACATACCAAAATATAAAAATGGGATGAA
Organism: Wollemia nobilis; assembly: GCA_028583015.1. Lineage (NCBI taxonomy): Eukaryota > Viridiplantae > Streptophyta > Pinopsida > Araucariales > Araucariaceae > Wollemia > Wollemia nobilis. The sequence continues at coordinate 2,339,566 of JAQPPZ010000806.1, forward strand.
ATACAAATATGAAACCAGCAAATACCACCCACCTTCGAGAAAATCTAGAAGTGCTACAAATTTTTGAAGATGGAGGGCTTATGCCATTTTTGGACAAATTTAATGGGTCCTCTGAATATTTGGCCGGCATGTTCGCTCACACATTCAGAAATAACCGGGAACACATTAACGACATGAAAATTGAGGTAACCCTTGAAGCTTTAAGTCAAATTACTGAGTTTCCATTAGAGGGTCTTCAAATTTCTAGATCTGGCAAAAATACACTGGCAAATGTAGTTAGTCAATTTCTGGAAGAAAATGATAGGGAGCCATAATATTTAATGCACAATAACACATGCAAGGGGGTAAAAATGGCCAACATACAAGAACCCTGGGATGAAGTGGCCACATGGGTAGTAAAATTTTTAACCTATGAAGGGCAATATGTACTTTTATCAGGGCATCATCTCAAAATTTTGAACCACCTAAGACATGGTAGGCAACGAACCGAAGTTAGGGTAAATCTTCCCCTGTATCTGTAGCAGGAGTTGAAAAATATGGCAAAACGATATCAGGAAGGAAAAGGGAGCCCTCGCCACCATGGTCTTATTAAATTATTTTTCCAACATCATTTTAGAGGAAACCCTAGAAGCTTTGATAGGTTTATTTCTACTCTGAATGATGTAGTTTTTGGAAACAAGGATGAGGAGGAAGAAGAAACAGATGCTACCATAGATGTTGTTGCAAAAGAAGAAATAGATGCTGCCACAAATGTTGTTGCAAAGGAGGAAACACACCCAGTAGAAGCAACAGAGCACCTTTCTCCAAAACCTTCAACATCACAAGCTAAGAAACAAAAGAAGAGAGGGCCCTGGAACCGACAGTAGAAAAGAAAAATAGAAGAAAGTTCATTTTTTTGAAGATGTTACTAATTTATCAGAACAAGGGAGTGAAGTGCCTAGCAAAATAGGAGAAGAGACAACAAGAGAAACATAAGCACTTCCACTAGAATCTGAAACTGTCCCCACAGCCCCTGTTATCACCAGAAAATAGGGCAGGAAGAAAAAATTTATAGCAGGAACTAGGAGGTCTACAAGACTCCATTTGAGAGAAATAGAAGAACAAGTGATAGAAGAAGAAGGTGGAAAAGGCAGTCTAGATGTTACATAAGTGCAACCAGCCCTTGAATATTTTTCAAAATTCCCTGAACAGATAATTGAGGAAGAGACTGAGAAAGACAGTTTTGAAGTTGCTATAGTTCAACAGGCCACAGAAAATGTAGATGCAATCATAGATAGTTTCATGGAACCTCCTGAACAAGAGCAGACAACTAAAGCAGAAGATGAGATAGCTATTGAGTATCCAACTATAAATGATTTATCTGCATCGGATTCTAAATTAGAAATAGAATAGGTAGACATCACAGAATAGCTAAGAGCAGCAAAATGTGTTGTCAAAACACAAACTAAATGGATTGAAGAAAAAGAAAATATCATTGAAATGTAGGAAAATAAGATTGTAGAATTACAACAGGAAGTGGCAAAATTGAGGAAGAGGCTGTCACAGTCTGAATAACAACCAACTATATCTATTGATGAAGATGATTTGGCTCAATTACTTATGGATTTATCTAGGGCAGATGACTCTTTTGAGGTAGACATAGGTGCTCATTTTGAAGCAGCACCCTTTTATTTTGAATAAGTGCCCTTCCATTTTGAAGCATTGCCTTCTAATTTCGAAGATGCTCCATAATTGATAAAGAGCATAGAAAAGAATATTGGAGATGAGTCACAACAAGAAACACCAGCACAGGAGCAGTTTAAATAGCAACATGAAATTGTTCAAGTAAGTACTCCTTCAAATGAGATTTATGTATTTCAAACTATTACACCTTCAATAAAAGTAGATGATAAGGGGGTACAAGTGGAATTGTTGTCTGATGACCAACCAGTGGAAATAGCAAAAAATGGGGTACAAGTAGAATTGTTGTTTGATGACCAACCAGTGGAAGTAGCAGAAAAAGGGATTCGGGTAGATCTGCTACCCGGATTTCAACCTATAGTTAGACCACCCAATATTGTATCCCTAGAGCAATATAATACGAAAATAGCTAGTTGGGTGATCAGATATGAGAAACTTGCAACTAAGGTTGAAAATTTCAAATTGGAAGGTAAACAATTAGAGGCAAAAGAAACAAAAATCAAGGCATTGAATGAAAAAGTGACTGATTTACATCAGATTGCTGAGTTTTTGGTCCAATTCATACGGTCGACCATATTTTACAGTTTCATTCTGAAGGAGAAGTATCTCAGATGGCAGGTCATGAGGATTAGCTCAAGTCTCCCATACAAATTGGACACAACTACAGATTTCTTAGAAGCCTATTTTGGTAGCCCTATAGAACAGAAAAACCTCCTATGTGAATTATTTTTACACTTATTTATTCCATAAGAGGTAGAGTTTCACCCTCAAATTTACATAGGATATGTTCAACCGAGAGCATTCATGTCCACTTTACAAAATTAGTTTTACTAGGATCGAGAAAAAAGGCAAAATAAAGAAATTGAATTAAGAGCTAAATTGTTAGTTAGAGCAATTCAGCCAAATCATCCAATTATCACCAGACAAAATTTCACCATGATGAATAGGGAAGATGTAAAAATGATGTACTTGAGCAATTTGAGAGACTCTGTGATCAAATTCCAGAATTCTTGTAATAGCAGTTTTGTTCCAGCATTATCATTTTGCAGAAACAGATGGGCAAAAATTTCCATGTCTTTACAGAAAAGGGAACCTATCTCCCCCATTAACCTAGAATTGTCCAGAAGAAGGGTAGGAGTGGTATAGCTAATTGAAATCATGCAACATCACTGGATAGATCTAAAATTTAGGCCTCCAACCATCATTACTCTAGTTCCCTTCTATTTTTATGAAGATCCTCAACCTGATGATCAGTTTGAAGAATGGCTCAGGAACCTTCAGGATAATAGGGGATATTATATAGGAACCAAATTGTTCTACAGATCATGGAATTTGAATATGGATATATGTGATTCTATAGCCCAATAGAATGCATGAGGACATTCATTAATATAAGTTGGGGGCAGAATGATGAGGCCTGGAAATGCCTCAATCATAGCATATTTTGAACATTGAAACTGCCTAAAAACTCTTGTGTTTAATCTGATATGCTAGTTAAGTTGATTTAATATGTTGTGTATTAACTATTTGCATGATCAATGTGTTAGAAATACTATATTCTGATTTTTACAATTTTTTGCATAGTTTTATGTTACTTTGTCATGACTTGATAAATGAGAAGTATGCTTAGGTTGATAGCAGCACTTCACTAGTTTTGTTTTGATGTGTTTCAAGCATTTTTTTATCTAAATCTAGCAAATAGTGCAAGCAAATTGTTACTATGCAGCAAAAACTGGTTTTCCAATATAAATTCCAGACAGCTGCCAATGAATGGCAAGGCATGGAATTCACACATGGAGAGAGATGAAGACTATTGCAATCTGATCCTAAGAGCTAACCCACCTAAGAAAAGAAAATGAAATCACTTGAAGAGCACACAGTTTTTCATTCTAAAGATCTTCAAAATGAGAAATACAGTCTCTTCGGAATGAGCGTACATCTTCAGAATGAGAAATGCAGCCTCTTCGAAATGAGCCACTTATCTTCGGAATGAGAACAAAAAGTGCTTTTTGACTTGTTGACTAATTTTTGATGATGGAAAAATGGAAATAAATATTGAAAAGGTTAAGGGAAAATATCTCCCATATGACTTTGTCGTCCTTGCCGACCAAAGCCACAATTTATGGAAAAGATCAATTTTGATCCTCTTCTAGGATAAACCCGGAAATGCTGTAGCATAATAGGAATAGATCTGTAAGATAGGAATGAGATATTCTCAATGTGTAAGTAGAATTTAGGATATCTATAAATATATAGCTCCCATCCAGGTTGAGCTAAGAAGAATGGTAGGGTAAAATAAGCAAGTAGTATAATAATAAGAAAAGTGACTGTTATACGGTCCTGTAACAAGGTTTTAGCGAAATATTGTAATCTTGTTCTTGAATCAATAAAGTGCACTATTTTTATTCATCTTGTTGTGAATGAGTGTGAGTAATATCTAGAGAGAGAGAAAGACTCATACCTTCTTCTGGTCAATGAGGCTAGCCACTTCCAGACCTAGGAGGAGGACTAACAACAAGTTTTTATTTTGATTTTGCTGCAGTAGAATAAGTTGTAAAACTTGTCATTTCATTTCTTTGTAAACAAATAACAGTATTTGCAATCTTAGTTTATTTCATTATTAGGATAATATTGTGATTAATGATAAGTTTGGTTGTAATCTTCATTTTCAGCAAGCTTTCAAATTACTGCAGATTGTCATTTCCAGAATTTACTATTTTCTACAATTTACTACATTTTGTGTTTTGTTGTCAACCCCTGCATAGAAGATTGAAAACCTTCTATTACAGAGCATTTAAAGGATTTAATTTCAATGTTATAATCAGGTTTCCATTGCTGCAAAAGTAAATAGATTTCATTTCTGCAATCATAATTAGATTTCTAATTTTGCAATTATAACTAGGGAGTTATTTTTGCAACATAATTAGATTTCATTCTGTAATTATAAATAAGATTTCATTTATGTAGTTAGTAATTAGTTTCCATTCTTGCAATTAGATTAAATTTTTAAATTTATGCAATTTAGAGATAAAAATGTCCTAAATCCCCCACACAATCGGTTTCACCAATAAGACCTGTTGCTCCCAAATGACCTAAGTTATAGCCCTGTTCACTCCTTCTTCTGCAAATAGCCTTGTACACTACCATGGATTGACAAATTAATTGAGAATTAATGATGTTTATAACGACAACGCATCAGCATGCAAATCAAAGGCATGTCAAATGAAGTCAGCTACCAAAACAACCAACATTTTTGGACACCCAATTTTCCCTTCTATGATGGAAGTTTCATTAGTTTTTAGAGATTCTACCTCTAACATGGCAGATCTAATGCCCTAGAGTTCACACATTACACCTCAAACCATCGAATACCGAAATCACATCAAACAAAATAAAAAAAATTAAACAATCGCATAACAGAGTACCCATTTCCCACTTTAGCGGATAAAGTGCAAAACCATATCAATGTTAGTACACCGTTACCTCAAAACTGACAGTCAAACTTCACACCTACTCTACCCATTACCCGGTCAAATTGGTGACAAAACAAATCCAATTGAAAAATCGATCGCACTTTTGGGTACCCATTTGGCCCGTTTATCACTATATCTTCAAATTTTACTTAAAAGTTACAATTTTTTTAAATCGGGATGAAAACCTACCCCCTCATTTACATTTACCCAGAAAAATAATAAAACAAATAAAAGAAGGCAGACAATCACTTACTGGTGGGTCCCCGCATCTGATGCCAGCTGATTTGTGTCCTTTCATCATTGTCACCCTCACGATCATCAACGCCCTCCTTTTGTGTTGTCAATTGCTCTCCCAAATCACTTTCCAAAGTTGTATGTTGTGCAAATGAGTCCCCCCATTAAATTTTGGGCTTAAATATGCTTTAAATCCCGATTTGTGACCCGGGTCATGAATTAGGTCAAAATTGCTACCCAGGTCATGAATTGAGCTAGAATACCTCAAAACATCTCCAAAACCCTAGGAAAGTAGGGAAATGCCCTCTAAAACCCTAGGAGCCTCAAAAACTTACCTTTTAACACCACTGGCAAACACACATTGCATTTTACCAACAAAATTGTCACATTCATACTTTTGGACCACATTGATCTGGTCGCAAAAGCACAACAAACAAACATTGCCATACTCAAGAAAGCAGTATGGCATTGTAAATGTCATATAGACCTAACAAAAACACAACATTGCATTCACAATCATCCATTTCATTTTACCAGCATTGCTTTTTTATTTCTTTTCTCTTCTTCTTCTTTCCTTCTTCTCTTCTCCCCCCTGGCTATCCAGTCAATGTTGTATGGTCACGCTTCGAGCGACTACATACCTTTGATTAGATCCCATTATTTTTCCTTCTCCTTCTTGGCTATCCAATTTAATGCTGTATGGTCATGCTTCGATCGGCTACATACCTTTGATTAGATCCCATTATTTTTCCTTCTCCTTCTTGGCTATCTAAGTCAATGTTGTATGGTCATGCTTCGAGCGGCTACATACCTTTGATTAGATCCCATTCTTTTCTCTTCTTACTAGAAATCATATTCATCATGCATTGGTATCTTTATCAATTGTCTGCATCATCAAATCACCACATTCCATTTTCCTCATTGATGATTCCTCATTGGAGGGGGTATTCATATCCAAAGTCAGCTTTGAATGCAACCACAATATAGAAAATCCAAAAGTGTGGTTAGCACATTTGTCTACAAATTTTTTTGTTGAAGATTATCATACGATTATAATCTCAATCCCAAACAGACATGGGTTACATCAGGAGAGTTACACGTTACCATGGAGAAGTCAATATAGCATTCATGTACATCAAGTACACAACGGATGATACGTTTGATCAATCCTAGCGCAACATTTGGAAATGGACTTTGTGACCATGCTGATATGGTCATGAGTTGATGATCCAAATGTTAAACTAACTCAAATGGTTTGACACTTGTTGCCATGTTCTCATCAATCAATCAACATCAAATATTTAGTTAGGCTTTTGTCCTAATCATACTTTTGTACCACGTTGATCTGGTCACAAAAGCAAAGCAATCAAAAGTTGTCATTCTCAAGCAACTAGTATGGCATCGTAAATGTCATACGAACTCAGAAAAATCACATCATTGCATCTATAATCATTCATTTTCCATTATTAGCATTGTTTTTATCCCTTTTCTCTTTTCCTTCCTTCCTTCCTCTCTTCTTCCCCTGTGGACATCCAGTTTATGTTGTATGGTCACGCTTCGAGCGGCTACATCGATTAGATTATATTCATTCTCTTCTCTTCCCTGGATACCCAATTGATTTGTATGTTCACGTTTTGAGTGGCTACATACCCTTTGATTGGATTCCATTCCCCTTCTATCTCTTTTTATTCTACATAAACCCTTCATAATTTTGTATTAAACTGTGTTATACATAGTATAGTACAAAAAGGGGCAAAATGTAGAAACCCAAAAGTCACATATTATTATTTTTGCATATCTATAGGTGATTCCAGACATCCCTAGGCTATTGTAGACTATTGTAGTCATGTGTAGTCATGCATAGACATGCGTAGACTTCCATAAGTTCACCATAGTAATGTGTAGACTTCCACAAATGGCTTTTAGGTCCAAAACCCTAATAAGCCTTCAAAACCACATCTTATGCATCGATATTCCTTCAGAAGGCAACCCGAGGTGATGTATAGCTCATTTGCACTCAATTGACACCCCCACGGGGTATTAGTTGACCAAATTAATTAATAAGCAATTATCAAATTCTAATTTAATGTTGACTTCACTTAAGCCCATTTTTAAGGCAAAATTGGATTAATTAACTCTTAATTCATAATTAGTGTTAATAAAATCCTCCCACATGTGCCATTTTAGGGTTTCTTAGGATTTTATTTTAATATTCCCCTAAAAATGCTTAAGGCCTAATTATGATTAGTACTAATCCTTCCTCACACATGTGTGAGGATAGGATATTTCCTACTTAGAATGTGATGTTGCCACATAGCATTTCTTAACCTAACCCTAGTCATAATCAAACCTAGATTTAGTCTATCTAACCCCCCCTACACCTTGCATTTGCCTATAAATAATGGGTCCCAAACCCCTAATCAAGTCTGATTCCCATATTCAACAAAGTACAATTACTCTACAAAAATAGAAAGCTAATAGTACACAGTCTGTTCTCGACACACATAGATAGATTTTGACAGCATACAGAGGCACCCTAGATGCCTTAGTATTGATATACTAAAGATATTTTACCAAAGGAGCATCACATCTCAATTCATAGCCTACCCTACGAATTCGGCCCCAATTAGCGACCTAGGTCGTGAAGTGCATCTGCAAGCCCCAAATCACCCCAAATTTGGGAGGTAAGCTCTGTTTTAGCATATTATTACCTTTTGCATATTTTATTTTTATTTATGTTAAAGTTTTACAGTCATTTTGTCTTCTTAAATATGGGGCTTGACTAAGGCAAGACCCCCAACGTATTGATCCTTTCTTGCAAGTTTCTTTCAGGTTATTCAATAGATTTGAAGGAAAGGAACACCAACAAACAAAAACCCAGTGGTGGCTCACATACAAAGAATCCCACCTACACTGAGGGACATCATAAGGAGGCATCATACCTATATTTCTTATTCGTGAAAAGAAAGAAAAGGGGAAACTCTCCCTATTTGTAACCTATACAAAATTGATAATGAATAAAGCATATGTTTCGAATGACTTGTGTTATTACTTTTTGTTAGATCAAATGTCAACTCCTGGTTATTTCAATCTCATCAAAGTCAATCCCTTCAACATGTGCATAACCTTTGCATACTAATCTTGCTTTATTTTTGACTACCTGACCATATTCATTTAATTTATTTCTAAAAACCCATTTAGTGCCAATCACATTCTTACCTTTCGGTTGTGGTACAAGTTCCCAAGTCTCACTTTTTTCTGTTTGATCTAATTTCTCATCCATTGCCTTGATCCAAAAATTATCTTCGCTTGCCTCATTGAAGTATTTGGGCCTAATTTTAGATAACAAAGAAAAATTTGCATGCTCACTTGTTCCTATTATCTTTCTCCTTGTCTGTCTCTCATTTGGATTTCCAATGATTAGATTTCTTGGATGATTTTTTTGTACATACCTAGATAAATTTTTGGGTAGTAGTCTTTGTGTTTCTTCTTCTTCTTTTGATTCTTCACCTAACTCTTCTTGGCAATTTTCTTCTTCCTGATACACAATTTCTTGATCTTGTTCTCTTGACCCTATCTGTTGTTTAACTATCATATTTATACTTTCTATAATAGTATGTGTCATTTTGTTATAGTATCTATAGGCTTTGATCTTGATGGAATAGCCAAGAAAATATACCCTCATCACATCTTGAGTCAAACTTACCCAATTTTTTCTCTTCTCATCTTATGTAACATTTACTTTCAAATTTTTTGAAATACTTTACTATGGCTGGTCTTCCTTTCTAGATCTCATATAGGATTTTGTGATGATTTACTCTTATTTGAGATCTATAGATGATATACACTATTGTATGTACTACCTCTTTCCAATAACCATCTAAAATATTAGACTTATTTAACATGGCTCTAGCCATATTTTCAATAGTCCTATTTTTCCTTTCAACTACCTCATTTTGTTGAGGAGTTCTTGTTGTTGAATATTCTCTTTTGATCCTATGTTGTTCATAGAAATCTATGAATTCATTTGAGGTAAATTATCCTCCTATAACTAATCTTAAACCCTTAATCCTTATACCTATTTCATTTTCCAATAATTCTTTAAAAGCTTTAAACTTCTCAAGAGCCTCTAAATTTTCTTTCAATAAAGCTACCCAAATCATTTTAGAATAATCATCTATAAATAATATAAATTAACTTTCACCTTGTAGAGTATTTGTCCTTGTAGAACCACATAGGTCAGTGTGTATTAGTTTCAATGGCTTAGATGACATAAATCCTTTTGACTTGAAACTTGTTCTAGTTTTCTTCCCATGCTGACATTATGCACAAATTGTGTTTTGTGGCCATTTTAGCTTGGGTAAATCTTTTGACAGCCTGCTTGTTGCTTATTTTCACTATGTTGTCAAAGTTAAAATGACCCATCCTTCTATTCCACAACCAACTCTCATCTTCTTGTGATAGAAAATAATTTTCTACTTTAATCTCACTTAGCATGTAGAGGTTGTTTGTAGTTCTATTTGCATCTGCAATAAGCTTTCTAGTTTTAGACTTTCTGATCTCACACCTATTTGGATGAAATGTAGTTGTGCCTCTGATCATAAAGTTGGCTTACACTTAGTAGATTGTGCCTCAATCCCTTGAAATACAATACATTCTTCGTATTTGTTTTTCCATTATCTAAACTCAAATTTTCTTTTCCACATATTTTTTCTGATCCATTATCACCAAATTTTATTGATCCTCCATCAATTTCTTTGAGTACAATAAATTTACTCTTATCTCCTATCATATGACTAGAACAACCACTATCAAGGAACCACTATTTTCTCTTATATTGAACATGAAGAGTTGTTTGTACTAACATTGATCTAAATTTCTCATGCTCTTATCTCTCTCTTCTAATTGTTGATTTTGTATTCTTTTTTACTTGACTCAGGAAATACCATTTTGCACCATTTAGCCTTGTGCCCAAAAATATTGTATTTATAACATATGGCATCATCATTCATAAGAGGTGCAAAAGAATTTAAATTTATATCAACATTATTGTTCACATAACCAATGCAATGTACAACTCTATGACCATATTTGTTAGATGAAAAACAATAGCCATGGAAGAGATTTTGTAACCTATTTGAGTACCTTGGAAAATATGGTCAAGTGTTTCTTCTTTTTCTATTCTTGTGATTGAATATTGTCCATGGTTCTTCTTTACCCTCTTCTTTCATGATGCCTTTTCCTTCCGGAGTATTAGTATGAGTCATGAGCTTATCTTTGTTTTATGTTTCTCGTTTCTTAAGAGCTTGACTCCTATTTTTGTTTCCCTAACTTTATATCTTGTCATAACTTAGTTTTTTCAACAATACCAGTCCTATCCAAGGCAACAAAGAAATCAAGGTCAAACTCAGCATTTGTTGCCTGCACCTAATCAAAATTTTCAATAAAAATAGAACCAACCACAACAAACACAACAATTGAAACAACCTCAACTTCCAGCTCAACCAGTCACTAATCCAAACAACATGAGGCAGGCATCCCCTGTCTATGTGGTTGAAGCTGAAGAAATGCTGAAATAAATGTTGTTAATTGTAGTAACATCCAACTTCATTCAGGAAAAGTTGTACCTGAACCTGTTTCAACTAAAATCAAGAAAAATGAAAATCAAGAACCTTTGGAACCAGATAGAGTTAAACCAACAACAGAAAAAGAAGAAGAAAAAATAGAACCACATGCAGAACAATTACTTTCATCAAGGATAATTCCATATCCTAAAAGATTCAATACCACAGCAAAAAATTCTGAGTTAGACCTGGTCAAGGAACTTAGAAAGTTAACTATATCATTGTCCTTATTGCAAGCCATTAAGGATATACTAGTGATTAAAAGTACTATCCAAAATTTGTGCATTAGAAGAGTAGGAAGAAAAAAGAAAGCATTTCCCAAGACTATTTAGGTTGAAGGAAAGATAGCTAATCTCTTGCTCGAAAAACTAGTACCTCCAAAGTATAGTGACCTAGAGAGTCCAGTTATCATAGTTACCATAGGCTCAGTATCAATATCAAATGTCTTAGTAGATCTAGGAGCTGCAATAAATGTCATGACCAAGGATATAATGGAACAATTACAGCTCAAGCATCTCAGTCCCACATTTACAGTTTTAGAAATGGTTGATAGGTCAGTTTCAAAACCTAAAGGTATCACTGAAGATGTCCCTATAGAAGTCTATTCTTGGGAATTCCCTGTAGATTTTTTGGTTTTATAGCCAAGAAATTCAGCACATGGATATCCCATCATTCTGGGAAGACCCTGGCTTACAACTGCAACAACCTTCATAGACTGCAGATCTAGAAAAATGACCATTTCAAATGGTATTGATCTAAAACAGATCTCTCTGTATCCTCCTGCAAGACCCTCCAGTAATTGTTTAGGTCAATTATGGTTTCCTAACTCAGATGAAGAACCAGAAGAGGTTATTTCCACACTAGCCACCTTGGTAGTAAGGGAACACACAGAAGACCTCCATGACATAGAAACTTTAGAGAATGAAACTATCCTAATGAATGTTCTGCATGAACAAGGATTAAAAGAGGAAGTAGTAAATATCCATCAGTTGTTAGGGAATGAGGAGAACCAAAATTTTGAAGGTGAGCCATTTGTAATATCACATGAAACATCAGTTTCACTACCACATGGGTGGCACCATCACCTAATTTTCCCTTCTCACTGTTCCATACAAGATATGCTTCCATTAGATATCAATGAAATAGAAACTTCTTATTTCCTCCCATATCATAATTGCCCTCTTAACTCCCTAATAAACAAGTATGAAGAAGTAAATTTAGTCCTTCCAAATATGAAACAAATAGAAGTCTAGCCAGGCAAATTACTAAACATTAATAGCTGGCTCACTAGGGAAGATGAAGAAAAATTGATAACTATTTTGCAGAAGAATGTTCATGCTTTTGCTTGGGACTACAAGGATATGTCAGGAATTCACCCTGATATAAGCACCCATAGGATTTATACTGAAGAAGTCAAGCCAGTAAGACAACCCGAGAGAAGACTCGAATCTCGCCTTGAGGGATATTGTAAAGGAATAAATTGAAAAACTTCGGAGGTAGGATTCATTTACCCAATTTCGATAGCCGGTGGGTCTCTCCATTGGTTATAGTTCCTAAGAAAAATGGAAAAATGAGAGTATGTGTAGACTATAGAGAGATGAACAAATTGACATACAAAGACCATTTTCCATTACCTTTCATAGATCAGGTGTTAGATACCTATGCTGGAAAGAAATACTTTTGTTTTCTTGATGGATTTAGTGGGTATAATCAAATTCAGGTTGCACCTGAAGATCAAGAGAAAACAACCTTTACTCGTCAATGGGGAACATTTGCCTATAGGGTTTTACCTTTTGGTTTGTGCAATGCCCCAACAACATTTCAGCAAGCGGTCTTAGCAATTTTTTCTGATTTGACTACCAACAGTGTTGAGATATACATGGATGATTTCACAGTATGTGGACAGAATTTTGAGTTTACATTAGAAAACCTTGACAGAGTTTTAACTCGTTGTGAAACATACCAGTTATCTTTGAATCAAGACAAATGTTTTATGATGATGGAGGAAGGAATAGTTCTTGGTCATCACATCTCTCCTCAAGGAATCCAGGTTGATCCAAAGAAGGTGGAAATTATCAAGAATATTCTTCCTCCTAAAAATCAGACTAATGTCAGAAGCTTCCTAGGACACATTGGTTTTTACCACATGTTTATTCCCGACTTTAGCACAATAGCTAATCCCATGTTTGCCCTGTTGACTAAATATTCTGAATTCTCCTAGACTGCAAGGTGTCAGGAATCATTTGAAGCTCTGAAAGAGAAATTAGTAACTCCACCTATGTTAAGAGGACCTAATTGGACATTACCATTTCACATATAGGTTGATGCTTCCAATACTGCAATTGGAGCAGCATTAGGACAAATTGAAAATGGTGAACATTATGCCATCTACTACATTAGCAAGAATTTGATAGGAGCTGAGAAAAATTATACCACAACTGAGAAAGAGTTCTTGGCAGTAATTTATGCCATCAACAAATTTAGGCATTACATCACGAAGTTATCAAATATTTATTCACACGAGATCACACGACCATTAAGTATTTGATGAATAAGCCTATGGTAAGTGCAAGAATTATTCGTTGGTTACTGTTGCTACAAGAATTTGATATCACAATAATCAACAAAATAGGAAAAGCTAATGTTGTAGCAGATTTCTTGTCCAGGTTGTAGAACATAGATAAAGGAGAATTAGTTGAGGACACTTTTCTCGATAAAAAATTATTTGCTATATCAGTCCAATCACCTTGGTTTGCGAGATATAGCCAATTATTTGGTCACGGAAAGGTTCCTCCACATTTCACTTCAAAACAAAAAAAACAATTGATCAAATAGAGTTTTTCCTTTGAATGGATTAAGGGTATACTTTTTAAGTGCGAGTCCCGACCATGTGTTACGCAGTGTATCCGAAAGGATGAGGTATATGATATCCTTAGTGCTTGTCATGATGAACCCTCAGGTGGACAATATTCTGTAAAAAGCACACTTAGAAAAATTTTAGGGACAGGATATTATTGGCCATCTCTTCACAAGGATGTGAAAAAGTACATCAAGCATTGTGATGCATGCCAAAGAATGGGGAAACCCACTCATACAAATGAAATGCCACTACAATATCAATTGGTTTTAGAGCCATTTGAGAGGTGGGGGCTTGATTTTGTAGGACCTATTGATCCACCTTCTCAAGGAAAGTTTCATATTCTAGTATGAACTGATTACATGACAAAGTGGGTAGAGGTGTGTGCTTTCAAAAATGCTCATGAAGAGAATGTCGTCGATTTCTTGTATACTCAGATTTTTTAGAGATTTGGAGCTCCACGGTCTATCACCACAAACCAAGAACCCCAATTTGCATCTAAAGTAATTGAGGCTTTTATAGAATTATATAAAATCAAACATAGGAAATCATCATCTTACCACCCACAATAAAATGGCCAGGTTGAAGTAACAAACAGGGAATTTGAATGAATCTTGACAAAACTAGTAGCTTTTCATGGGAGAAAGCGGCTAGATAAATTACCCGAGCGGTTTGGGCTTACAATATCGCTTGGAAATCCACTACTGGATTCACAACTTATGAACTAGTTTTTGGTAAAAATCCCCTCCTACATATTGAATTTGAGCTACTAACATTGTGCACAACATTGGAAATTGGGTTTGAATTGTCACATGCATAGATGGATAGGATTCTGTAGCTAAATACATTGGATGAACTTCAGTTGGATGCTCCGCACCAAACCGAAGTAATTCAGAGTAGAGGAAGTTGTGGCATAATAGTCACATTTAGTAGAGGAAATTTTAGCAAGGATATTGGGCTTTCTTTGTTTGATTCTCGCTATGAGGACTTCCCTGGAAAGCTGAGAACTAGATGGCTTGGACCTTACCATATTGAAGAGTTATTTGAAAATGGAGCAGCTCGTATATCTCCTATTAATGGGTCACAAAAAAAGTTGGTAGTGAATGGAACTCGCCTCAGGGTGTACCATACACCTTTGAATAAAGAGGAATTCTTGTAGCAGCTTGACAGTTTGGATGCACAACAGGTGGAAGAGATTCCCTCTTCCACTTCAATAAAATCAAGCATGATCATGGATTTCAAGAAAAGCAGAAAAATAAAAAAAAAATTAGAAAAAGCGAGAAAATAAAAAAGATGAATAAATTTTGATTGTGAATTCCTTCATGGGCATGATTTTAGGGAAATCATGAATTCCTTCACGGGCATAATCAGAATCAAACAAAAAAAATAGAGATAAAAGGAGAGGTAAAAAAAGAAAAAAAAACAAAAAGAGAGAAAAAGAATAGCTCCATTAGTGAAAACCTTTCCTAAGGCACTATCGAGTTGGTATGCATGAAAACCGGTTTTCGGCATGCATAACCTTGAAAAATTCTAAATCATCATTGTAAAAATTCACCAATCGCACTTGTTTTGAAATATTGCAAAAAATCTCGTGAGAACATCAACAGAAGAAGTCATTCTTCAAAACTTGCATTAACTTGTTTTAATGAGGTATATATTTCTTACATTTCTTCATTGTAAATGATTGGTATGTAGTATATAACAATTATCCATTAACATAAAAGGTATCCATAAGAGTTGGCATATTTAAAACATATTTTGAGAAGGAGAATATCGGTTTCTGCCTAATCTTCGGAATGAGAATGCCAAAAATAGTGTCTGCTATCTTCTTCAGAATGATTGTTGTATTTTCTTCGGAATGACTGTTGCACTTTGTATTCAGAATGTATTATCTTCAAAATGACTGTTGCACTTTGTATTCAGAATAAAATTTTCTTCGGAATGACTGTTGCACTTTGTCTTCAGAATGAAATTATCTTCGGAATGACAACTGAATGAATGTTGCACTTTGTCTTTAGAATGAAGCTTTGTCTTCGAAATGAGGAATTGTCTTCGCAATGAAGCATGATCTTCGGAATGAGGACTTGTCTTCGGAATGAAAAATTTAGCTTGAGAATGAGGAATTGTTTTTGCAATAAAACATAATCTTTGGAATGAGCATTCAACAGGATATTTCCACATGGCATCCAATAAGGGGGAAAATATACGATCAAGTAAAATTCTTTGATCGCATATGATAAATGACACGTGTCATTTGAGATGTGATTTGTATTATCTTACACCCATTAAGGAAGAACCAGAATTATGGGAACGTGACCAAAAACATGCCACTATTATTCGATGCTGATAATCATGCATGTGAAAATCTACGGGTGAAACAGAGGAACTAAAACCAAGTGAGGTGGATCTGACAGTAAGGACATATGCACAATCATTAACGAATAAGTTTTCAGAGCAGAAATAGAAATGAGTGCCACCATTCTTTTAGAATACATATTTTCTAATGCAAAATGATTATGAGGTACAAGTGTCGATATTGCAGTTCATTCTGAAGAAGAAAAATAGGGCAATTGAAAACCTAAAAATAAACCCTACAAGTTTGCAAAAACCAAAAAATAGCGATCCAAGACAAAAGAGTAGCGATAGAAGTGAGCAGTTTTTAACATACCAAAATAGGAAAATGGGACGAAAAACAAAGATGAAACCAAAAAATACCACCCACCTTCGAGAAAATCCAGAAGTGCTGCAAATTTTTGAAAATGAAGGGCTTATGCCATTTTTGGACAAATTTAATGGGTCCTCCGAATATTTGGCCGGCATGTTCGCTCACACATTCGAAATAACCGGGAACACATTAACGACATGAAAATTGAGGTAACCCTTGAAGTTTTAAGTCAAATTACCTGAGTTTCCATTAGAGGGTC